>JAJPUD010002345.1:196271-258178 GCA_023553655.1 Myrmecobius fasciatus
CTACTATTACACTACTACTACTACTACCACTACCACTACTACTACTACTACTACTACTACCACTACCACTACTATTACACTACTACTACTACTACTACTACTACTACTGCTGCTGCTGCTGCTGCTGCTACTACTGCTACTACTGCTACTACCACCATACAACTACTACTACCATTACCACTACCATACTACTACTATTACACTACTACTACTACTACTACTACTACTACACTCCTCCTCCTCCTCCTTTTCCTCCTATTACTACTACTACTACTACCATCACCACCACCACTACTACTACCATTACTACAACTACCACCACCACCACCACTACTACTATTATTACTTCTATTACTAGTACTAGCTAACACATATAACACTTTAAAGTTTGCAACTTTCTTTACAAATGTTAATGCATTTAATCCTCACAACAATCCTCAGAAGTAGGTATTATTATGCCCACTTTATAGATGAGGAAACTGAAGCAGATGGAGAGTAAGTGACTTGTCCAGAATTACAAGGTTGATAAATGTCTAAAGCAAGATTTAAACTCAGGTTTCCTGACACCAGGTCCATCTTTCTCTATACATTTACATACATCTCTATCTCTTGCACCACCTAGCTGCCTCTTTCTACTACTGCTATCATAATACAGATACTTATTTTAACTAGAATTCTACTTATTACATTACTATATACTACTTATTATAAGTGGTATGTATTTAGATTTTTTAGATTTGTGATATACTACATACTTTACTTGAAATCTCAGGAATGATAGAGTAAACTACTTCAGGAATTATGTTTATTTTTATGGCTAAAAAGTTGTGATATAAAGTTCAGCTATCACATCTGACATCCTACCCCTGATACTCTACAGGCAGGGCCAGTGTCTGTCATGTCACTCAATCAGTTCTAAAGTTCTTCAAAGGGACTTTGGAAGTGAACTTGTATCACTTTTTCTGACCACCTTGTGAGCACTTGTCCTGTGTGAGGGTTCCATAAAATAATTTTTTTTGACAAGCATACTTGAAAGGACAATGTTTTAGTGAACTGGTCTCAATAGACCAATCCAAATCATGTAAATGCTCATCATAAAGTCCTAAGTTCATTCTGGGTTCAAAGGCATAGGTTCCAATCCCCAAATTTAAAATTTCCAAAATAAACCATCCAGAGGCAGTATGATATAGTGGCAATAACCCCAGATTTAGAGAGGTAACACCTGAATTTGAACCCTCCTCTGATGTCTACTTATTGCATAATCTTGGATAAATGACTTCAATTCTGGGCCTCGGTTTCTCCATCTGTAAAATGAGGGGATGAATTAAATGAGTTGAAAACCCAGCTTGAATTCTCTGGTCCAATGAATTTTGAGTAATGTGTGAACATTGAAAAGGAGGGAATTTAAACTTGAAATGAAGAAAATCTTCCCAATGAGGGAGGGAGGAGGAGGAGAGAGAAGTAAATGGGGAGAAAGAAACATATACACACAGAAAGAGAGACAGACAGAGACACAGAGAAAGAAAGATAGAGAGGGAGACAGAGAGATAGAGATAGACAGAGAGAGAGAGACAGAAAGACAGAGAGACAGAGAGACAGACAGAGACAGAGAACTAAATCAGTCAAGGAAGGCTTCTGGAAGAGATGGTCCACAAAATGAGTTTTAAAGTAAAGCTTCTTAAACTGTGGGTTGCCATCATAAAACTGAATATAGGGGTCATGAAATTATGATTATCAATAAATGATTTGCATACCTGTTTTATATACCTATATACCTGGGGTCATATCAAAGTTGCTTGGGCAAAAGAGGGTTGGGGAGTAGAAAAAATTTAAGAAGCCCTGCCTTCAAGGCCCACGAAAGGCAGATGAGAGGGCAGAGTTCATAGACAGTCTAAGTAATGGTACTGAGAGAGGAGACAGAATGGCAAGTTCAGGGAAACAAAAACAGGCCTGTTGGGCTCTAAGAAACCTCCTTTTGTCTGGTTGGGCCAAAGGATTTAGAGCTACAAGGATGGCATCCAGCACTTGGTTGTTACTAATCGTGAGCTACCAAAGTTCTCTTAACAGAATTCTCAGTTTTCCGAATGGCCGTCTCTTGGCATTTCTGTCCGAAAGCACGGTACACGAGTCTATAATTTTCCAGGGCTGCCACTCAGATCAAGGAGCCTCTGATCAAGCCCCCCTCCTCCCCATCATCCTTCAGCATATTCTGAGTTAAGGAAATAGGATTTTCTCTGAAGAACAATGAACATGAATGACCTATGTTTTCCTTTAAAATCCTCCAGCTGCCATTTCAGAGGAGGTTGGCGCTTGCAAACATTTCTGTGAATTCTGGGGCATGGGTCCAAAGTGGAAAAGATATTGGTGCTCCATTTTAAAGACCCCTCTTTAGAATAGGGAGGGATAGGCTAATTCTGAGCCAAAGCTAGAAACCAGGGCTGCCTTGCCAGGCCACTAATTGCTCCTGCTGGCTTGTTCTCTTCTCAGAGTTTCTTCCTGGAGCAACAGCTTGTGAAGTTGATACCTCGAAGAATACACAGGGAAGGAATCTAGCAAGGAAAGTAAACAGGAAGTCTTGTGGGCACCCACTTCTACCCAAGCTGAGCTCAGATAGCATTCGTGACATGACTCGGCTACCACTTTTTTAGACTCTACTCTTTTAGGACACTTCCTTCCCCTGCTGACTATTCCCTAATTTATGCTGTCTCCTCTTATTATATAATATTACATAATTATTACATTATGTAACAATATTATCATTTATTTTATTAAACATTAATATGGGGAGACATCATGAACTGAGATGTGATCACCAGGGGAAAGAGAATTAATTAATATAAGAATAAAATGAGTTTTATATTTGTATTAATCATTATTATATTAATATAATATTATAAACAATATAATGATATACTATATAATTAATGATATTAACCAACAATTATAAAGCTCTTTAAATTTTACAAATCACTTTACATATTTACAATTGAACCTCATGCCAGCTCTATGAGGTAGGGATGATTATTATCCCCATTTCTCAGTTGAGGAAACTGAGGCAGACAGAAAGAAGTTACCCCACACAACCTAGCCACCTGTTAGAATGGTAGCCTTTAGAAGGTGGGGATTTTCACTTTTGTATTTGTAACCCCAATGCTTTATATTTGTTGTTAAGTTATTTTTCAGTCACGTTTAACTCTCCATGAAAGAGATTTTCTTGGCAGAGATACTGGAGTGGTTGGCTATTTCCTTTTCCAGTTCATTTTACAGATGAAGAAACTGGGGCAAACAGGGTAAAGACTTTTCCAGGGTCACACAGCTTCCAGGTGTCTGAGAACAGAAGATGACTCTTCCTGACTTTAAGCCTGGTGCTCTTAACTACTGCACTATTTCCCTGCCCAGTGCCTTATCTAGCTCTTGGCAAACAGTAGGGGGTCTAATTAATTCACGATATTTTATTCATTCATTCATTCTTTAACATTGAATTATATAGAAGACTCAATAAGAAAAATATCAGATTGACAACTCAATCTTTTTTTTATTTTTTGCTGAGGCAATCAGGGTTAAGTGACTTGCCCAGGGTCATGTAGCTAGGAAGTGGTAAGGGTTTGAGGTCAGATTTGAACTCAGGTCCTCTTGACTGCTCTATCCACTGTGCCACCTAGCTGCCCCATCTCAATCTTTCTCAATTCCATTGCCCTCCTTTTTTCTTATTTATTCTGTATGTAGTTTGTACATATTTGTTTACATGTTATCACCCCCATTTGATTGTGGGTTCCTTGAGGACAGGGACTGTCTTTTGCCCTTCTTTATGTCCCCAGCCCTTAGCACAGTGCCTAGTACACAGTAGGCACTTAATAGATGCTTATTGACTGACTGACATTTGTAAAAACTGAAAGTCCTCTGCTCACTCCAGCCCATGTAACACATAAAAAAAGGAATGGGGTGTGTGGGTGAATTCAGGCCAGCCTGGATTCTCCCTACATTAGTTCTGAATGTCTCAGCATAATCACAAATCTGTGCAGGAAGAGATCTTGGAAGATAGTCCAACTCCCTCATTTTACAAATAAGGAAACCGAGGCATCAGGTAGTTCAGTGACTTCCTGAGTTTTGGTTTAGTTTTATGAATTTTGTTTTGTTTCTTAAGCAGATTCGAAAGACTTGAACTTGGTGCTCGCTTAGATTTCCCCTAGGAGAGTAAACTGATTCAGAGCCCTGAGAGTATGAGAATGGTTCTAGAAGCTAAATTTGCCCTGTCTTATCTGAAGGGAGGGGGGAATTAGGGGAGTCTAGATCCCATTGTGCTCCCCAGCATCTCCTGGATAGGAATAGCATGTCTCCCAGGAGATTCCATTTCTCTAAATTAAATATCAATAGTTCCCCTATAGTTGTAAAATTTAGAACTGGAAAGAACATAACCCATTATCCATTTTAATCTCTCTGTCTCTCTGTCTCTGTCTCTCTGTCTCTGTCTCTCTGTCTCTGTCTCTCTCTGTCTCTCTGTCTCTCTGTCTCTGTCTCTGTCTCTGTCTGTCTCTCTGTCTCTCTCTCTGTCTCTTCTGTCTCTCTCTCTTTCTCTCTTTCCCCTTCCCTACCTTCCCTCCTCTTCCTTCTTTTTGCCTTCCCTCTCTCCTCTCCCTTTTTTCTTCTCTCTTTTCTCTTTCACTTTTGCCTTTCTCTTTTTCTCTGTCTCTCGGTCTCTGTCTCTCTCTTTCTATCTCTGTCTGTCTCTGCTTTCTGCCTGTCTCTGTCTCCCTCCTGCCCTCTCTCCCTTGTTCTCACACTCAGACTGGGTTTCCCTATCTTGCCTCCTTCACACTAACCTATCTTACTTCCCAGCACAGAAGCTCTGACCTTCTCTTTCTCTGTCTTGGGCTGACTGACCCCCACACTCAGAATCCTGTGTGTTCCTCTATTTCTCCAGACTCCGATATTGGTGCCAGCCTTAGTGTGGGACATCTGACCAGCTTTAGCTTTGTTGTAGCTCAGAACTACAGAACTCCATCAATCAGCCAAACTCAGCTTCCTCAGAGTTTGGACTACTGTATACAGATATGGCCTGCCCCAGCCAGATCAAGCACCCTTATCTTAAAGGTAAAGGGCCAGAAGTGAAACGGTTTGCTTAAGGTCACTCATGCAGCAAATAGCAGAATTAGAATTTAAATCCTCGTCCCTTGCCTCCAGACCCAGCGCTCTCTCTGCATGACACACTGTCCCTCATGGGCATTGTTATTGCTGGTGACTGAGAAACAAATCTATCTCCAATGACAGCTGAGCAGAGTACACTCAATCTCTTTCTATTTTAATATAAATATAAAAGCCTTCTCCTGTATCCCAAACATTTAGTATTTTTAGATCGTCTTGGTTAGAAAGAGCCTAACCCAGCCCAACTTAAAATTAAGTTGCCTGAATTTTAGTGGTAAGTGATCCCTTCAGAGATTGTATTAGATCAAGCCCTCCCTCAGGATGCTTCCCAAATCCCAAATTAGTGTGCTAAGTATAGTCCGTTTAGACGTGCCTTAGATGGTTTTTGGATCCATCAGGTTATTGTTTTGGAAAAAAACATTGGAATACTTCTGCATGCCACATAATCCCCACAGGACACCCAAGATGGTAAGCCTTCTACAACAGATGGGACACCCATTTGTTGCTGTATGTTCCAGACAAGCAAATCTCCTGGCTGCTGCCTGAACGTGCCTTGTTATCCCGACCAATCGGCCAATTCCCAGTCAAGATGCTCACTCTTTCCTCTGATTTGAGGCAGACTTCCACCTCAACTCTGTTCTTCTTTAACTATAAATTAACCTGGAACCACAGAGTGTTGTAGTTGGAAGAGATTTCAGAGTCCATCCAGGCCCTTCCATACCCGAACAAGACTCCCTTCTATGCCATAAAAACAACAACAAAAATAATGACTGGCATTTAGAAAGCACTTGAAGATTTTCCAGGTGCTTTTTCACATGTATTATCTCGTTTGATCCTCACAGCAACCCTGTGGAATAAGCAACCGTATTTTACAGATGAGAAAACTGAGACAAAAAGAGCTTAACTGTCTTGGCCTGGATCACATATGTGAATAATTAAGTATTAATAATTAATAATAATATGTCGATTAGATCTTTCTGACGCCGGGTCCAGCACCAACCACTGCACCACCTGTAGCTTTTGCTTGAAGACCTTGATAAATGAGGAATCTATGACCTTCTGAGGTAGCTTGTTTCACTTTGAGGCATCTCTAATTGTTAGGATTTTTTCCATGATATTAATCTGAAATCTGCCTCTGAAATTTTGCAATTCTCATCTGCTTCTCTTAGTTCTTTCTGCTTTCTGGGGCAGCCAAATCCATCTTCACTCTGACAGGTATTCAAATATGGGAAGACAGCCACTATGTCCTGCCCTCACCTCAACCAAGTCTCTCCTTTTTTTTTCAGGCTAAACATGCCCAGGTATTTCAAATGATTCTCACATGGCAGGATCTTGGAGCTTTTTAACCTCCCTTATGACCTTCCTTTGGTCTCCTGGAGACCTCAGGATAGCCTTCAGTTAATCAAAACCTTTCGTGACACATACTGGGCAGAATTGAACATCATGTTCTAGATGTGATCTGACCAAGACTATTAATTCTTTATTCTTGCCTTCATGTAGTCCAAGTCTGTTACATTAGATTGTTGAATCATTGGGAGCTTGTGGTCCACTAAAACCCCCAGATTTTCTTCAGGCTTCCTCTAAACAGCTATCCTGGTCAGCCCCAACCCACATGATTCACTATGTTTCTTTGTGTATCCTTATTATATACTCAGTTTTAATTATGCTAATTTGTACTTATTTTCATATCTTCTTTTGCATACATAATCTGTCCCTATACATATAACATTGTTATATATTATATGACGACTAGGTGGCGCAGTGGATACAGCACTGGGCTTGGAGGTAGAGAAAGGGAGAAAAACTTGGAACACAAGGTTTTGCAGAGTTAAATGTTGAAAACTATCTTTGTATGTATTTGGAAAAATGAAATACTATTAAGAGGCAAAAAATGTTCTTTCCTTCCTTCCTTGTTCGAAAGACCAAAGAAGCTAAGTTGAGGAGGCTCATCACCATGTTGTCTAGGGCACGGCTTCTTAAACTTTTTCCACTTCTGACCCTTTTTCACCCAGAAATTTTTACATGATCCTGGGTATATAAGTATATAAAAAGGTATACAAATCAAACATTTATTGATAATAAATCAGTATAATCAGATATTTACTACTAATAAATCATTATAATCCCTACATTCAATTACATGACCCCCTATAGTGTCACAATCCACAGTTTAAGAAGCTTTGGTCTACAAAACATTGATTTTTGCCCATGGTACCTCTCAAAATATCATTTACTGCTTCACAGCTGTGAATCCTTCTCTGACGTTCTCATCTGCTTGTGCCCTGCTCCCCAGTCAGCCTTGAATATATCTATTTTGAATATATGTATATATGCATGTGTATACATATAGATATTTGTAAACATCTATCTCTATAGATAGATAAGTATATGTATATATACATATATAGCTATAGATATATAATGCAGGTGGTAGTGTTCTGGATAGACCCCTTGGCTACTGGGCAGCTTAGAACAGGCAGGCTGCCTCTCTGGTGGAGTTTTATTGGGTTACAATGCATTTGGGCAGGACAAGCTGCTCCCTTCCCTGGGTTTGCTCTTCAGTGGGAAGCTCAAGTATTTTTTCCCTTCAGTTATTAGCTTGGCTGGATGGTACGGTGACCTTTGGCAGGAGTGAGTATTACAGTGCTTTTTCCCCAAGGTCTGTGTCCCATGGCTTAGGATCTGCAATTTTTTCCTTTGACAATTGTGAGGCTGTTTGTTACCTTCAGATAGAAGGTGGGAGAGGTCCTGCTTCTCCTATTGAATTATTCTTCTAGGATAGAAACCCCTCTCCTTTGCACATAATTATTTCTAAATATTCTATTTCCTTGATAGAACATAAGCTTCTTGAGGTAAGGACTAGTTTTGCCTTTGGGTCCTCAGTGCCTGGCACTTAAGTAGGTGCTTTATTAATTAATAAGCATTTATTAAGCATCTATAACATTCCTAATAAACATTTATTAAGCATCTATAACATTCCAGGCATTATACTAAATAGTGTGGATATAAATAAAAAGCAAAAACAGACCTAAAGAAGTTTAGATTAATTTTAAAATTTTAAAAAATTATCAAGCATTTATTTATTTTTCTTCCCTGCTGGAAAAGAAAAAGAAACACAAAAAACAAATATGTATAGTCAAGCAAAATAAATTTCCATAATGAACATGTCCAAAAATATGTGTCTAATTCTGCATAGTTAGTCCATTCTCTTTTTGTCAGGAGGTAGATGAGTCTTAAATTCTTTTTTTTTTTTTTTGCTAAGGCAATTGAGGTTAAGTGACTTGCCCAGGGTCACACAGCTAGGGAATGTTAAGTGTCTGAGACCAGATTTGAACTCAGGTCCTCCTGACTTCAGGGCTGGTGCTCTATCCACTGCTCCACCTAGCTGCCCCTTGAGTCTTAAATTCTAACAGGGAAGACAACATATATAAATCAGAACATACACAAAGAATACAGAGTAGTTTAGAACAGGGTGTCAAACTTTTTCTACTTGCAATCACCTTTTTTTTTTAACCAGAGAAATTATTATATAACCCTTGATATATATGTATATAAAAAGGTATACAAATCAAATATTTACTGATAAGGAGTGATAATTTTGCAGCCATCACATTCAGTTACAAGACCCCATATGCTGGCATGATCCACAATTTAAAAGTTGGGTAGTAGATAAACATTAGCTGCTGGGTGGATTAGGAAAGACCTCTTGGAAGAGGTAGGTATTGAGCTGAGTCTTAAGGAAGATAAGGATTCAAGATTCAGAGATTGGGAGGGAAGGTATTCCAGGTATATAGAATAGTCAGTGCAAAGGCATTTTGGCGTTTGGATCAGAGAGTGCATAGAAGGGAGTCAAATGTCAGAATATGAGCAGAATGCAAGGAAATTTGAAAGGGAGGAAAGAGGCCAAGTCGCAAAGAGCTTTAAATGGCAAAAAAGACAAATCACTTTAATAAGCATTTATTAAGCACCTATTATGTGCCAGGCATGGTGCTAGAAAGAAAAGCCAAAAATTAAAATCAAATCAAATCTCTGCTGTCAAAGATAGATTATAGTTTAATAGGGCAGAACACATGCAAACAATTGTGTACAAATGAGATAGAGATGGGAGAAATTGGAGACAATCACAAAAAGAAGGCACTCGAATTAAGTTAGAACTTTTAAAAGGTAGGATTTTTTCTGGGAAAAGATGGAAGCCAGGGAAACTTGTGAGACAAAGAATTTTAATATTTGATTCTGAAAATGATTAATAAATGCTCACTGATTGACTGAGAAAATTCACAATAGCTGCAATCTATATCATTCCCACAAAAATCACAATTCCTTGAGCACTGAAGTACTTATTCCCACCTATACCTCCTTAGGGCAGGGCTAACCTTTCCTATTTCTTTTGCATATCCCCATAATATCTTGTTATTCTTTGCTATCAATAAATGCTGCCAGTCCTACTTTCAAAATTCAAACCCTATCCTTTTGCTGTCAGAGACAGTGCAACCTTGAGAGTAAAACATTAGACCTGGGAGAACAGAGAAGGAACTTCAAGTTTCCTTTCTGTCCCCCGGGTTGCCTGGTTCTGACATTGGCCTGGATCTTAGGATGCCGCTGGATGCTTCGGCTCCCTGACTGTGTGATGAAGAATAATGCCTCCCTTCCTTGTAAGGATGCTGGGAGGATTAATAAAGAACACTGCCAGCTGGCTGGAGAGGTATGATTGAAATTCAGGTGAGACTTAGATGAAGCAGAGTTTTTGGCTTTGGACAGAATTTTTGGTAGCTCCAGAGGGCATTTGGTCATTGTCCTAAGCACTGGAAGGAAAGACTGGGCTTTTTTTTTTTTTTTTTTTTTACTAAATGGGGATAGTGTTATGGACCACCTATAGTAGTGGTAATGTTGGTAGATGGTAGATAGTGATAGTGGTAGTAGCAGCAAGGAAGGGATGGAGGAAATGTGGTGTTGATAGGAGATTAATGGCATGAAAGTAAGGGCAATGGTACCTCTCTGCTAAGTAACATTCCTGCCCTCCTCTTGGACTCATATCCAAGTGCCATCCCATAGAGCCTACAAAATCCTTGCATGAAAGTCTTACCAATAATAGATATGCTCATTGACAGAGCATCATGGGTAGCTATTTGAGCTTCTTGGAAGGGGTAATCCAGGAATCACAGAGTCTTGGGATTATAAGGAATTTAAGAGGCAAGCTGATGCTAGCAAGAACCTCCCCTATAGCACACCCCTATAGCATCTAATTTTTGTTTTAAGTGCAAATTACTGGAAACATTGAGAGAAAAAAATAAAACAATCCCTTGTCTTTGAGGAACTTACAGTGGGAAGAAGAAAACAGACACATGTGTTGTTCAATTATTTCAATCAAGCCTTGACTCTTCATGATTCCATTTGGGGTTCTCTTGGCAGAAATACTGAATTGGTTGGTCATTTCTTTCTCCAGCTCATTTTACAGATGAAGAAACTGAAGCAAACAGGTTGAGTGACTTGTTCAGGGTCACAATTAATAAGTGCCTGAAGCTGTTTTCCATTATTGTTTGGATCAATTTGCAGTTTTCCCATGAATGCATTTATATGCCTGTCTTCCTACAGCTCCTCCAACTCTGTTTTCCTGTTTACCATTGTGAATTTTCTGGGTAAGATGTGAAATCTCAAAATTGTTGAATTTCAACTTCTATCATTCTCAATGATTTAAAGCATTTTATCTATGTAGAGTCTTTTACCTTCTTTTCCTGGTTCCCTACTTGAAATATATACTTATACATATGCATGTATATGTAGATCAGAAGGTCTTTGAGGACAGTGTCGGTTTCATGTTTGGGTCTTTTAAAAAATACTCAAGATCTGGCACATGGTAGGGGCTTAACAAACGCTTGTAGGTTGCTCAATTGAAAATACTGTTTTCCTAAGTTATTATTTAAAGCTGAATTCCATTATGTAGATAAATTTAAGAATGTTTATTTGAGGGTTTGAAAAAATACTGACAAGTTCGCCTTCTAACCTGTCATCTTCAGGTTAGCAGAAACATTATCCTGCATAAACTACCAGCTGGGGTGATATGCTAGTTTGGAACCTGTCCTTAACATGAAATAGATATTTAAACTTTTTATCTGAATATCACAAAACCCGAAATAGGTTTATTTGTTCTATGGCAGCGACTGCAGCTTCTCTTTTCATGAACTGATTGTCTCAGGGGCTAATTATACACCTTCTACCTGGCATTTTCCCAATCTTGAGATGGGTCAAGAAACCAGAGGACCATCTCCCCTAGAATGATACTTATCCTTTAGTTCAGACTTCTGGAATAGGCCATCTGGGCATCTTCCTCCTTAAAGTGGACTCATCCTTGCTTTTGAAATGGAAATTAAGAGTATCTCACTGGAAGCAGGACCTGGGGTCTGGGAGAAGGAGAGGAAGAAGTGTTGCTATTTCCTGGGCTCTTGGACTTCTGTCCCCTCCTTTTACTTGGCTAACTAGGTGGCACAGTGGATAGACCACTGGGTCAAAGTCAAGGATAACTATGGCTTTATATACTTACTAGCTGGGTGATTCTAGGCAAGTCACTTCACCTGTATGCCTCAGTTTTTTCAAGTGAAAAAATAGCACCCACCTTCCAGGATTGTTTGGAGTATCAAAGAGCTATATTTGTGAAGCTCAGTACTGACCCATGGTAGATGCTTCATAAAGGTTTGTTTCTTTCTCTCCCTATTTGTGGTAATTAATCAACATTTGCTGATAATAGGGGTTTCTTTCTCCACAGAGTCTGCTTCCCCTGATGAAAAGTGGAGAGAAGGCAGAGACAGGGATAAAAATAGAGAAGGGAAAATAGAGGGATAAAAAGAGACACACAGATAGCCACACACACACAGAGACAGACACAGACACAGACACAGAGAGACACAGAAAGACAGAGAGAGACAGAGAGACAGAACGATGGAGAGGAACAGAGATAAGAGATAGAGAGAGAGATACACACAGAGAAAGGCAGGGAGATGCAGAGGGAGAGACAGACAGACTGAAAGAGACAGAGAGAGAAGGAGAAAGACAGATAAAGACAGACACAGAGAGAAACAGAGATAGACACAGAGAGAGACACACTCACAGAGAGAGATAAAAAGGCAGGAAGAGAGAGACACACACAGAAAAAGACAGACAGAAAAAGTACTTAGACACTTTTGAAAAAAAAATAGGAGCCTAGGGGGGGAAAAATACCTCTGTAGATGAATTTTGTATCCAGATCAGGTATGGAGGTTACAAATCATTCCAAGTTTGTTAATACGTCTGGAAAGGGAAAAGATCTGTCTCAACAGCTGCCCTCCAAACCATATTAAAGCTTTTAAAAGGTTGGGCAGAGCTGTCATTCCGAAGAAGTGCTAATCTTTTGCCTCCACCGTATTGACCAGCCTACCTAAGAGATAAGGAGCACTGGATGAGTTATTTCTCTGCAGATGCCATCCTGAGATTCATTTTAACTTTGGTATTAGAAACTGGCGATTTGGAGTCTGGGGTAGAATGAACATGAATGCTAGTTCCTTGTGATGCCTTAATAAACTGGGAGCCAGGGAGAGAAGAGGATTTCCTTCTAGAGGGTAGAAATAGAGAATCTGAGGTCATTTCAAGAAGGTTGTGATGATGATGATAATGAGAGTGATGGTGATAGTGCGATGGTGAGGGTAGCGATGGTGGTGGTGGTGGTGGTAGCAGATTGTATTTGGACTCAGGTCTTCTTGATTCTGGACCCAGTGCTCTATCCAATGTGCCATTTTTCTGGTGGCCACAACCATCCTTCCAACCACCCATGATAAGCTACCCTTTACTCTTCCCTTGCCCTTATTTTCTATATTCTGTCAATATCCAAGTCTTATTGGATTCTATCGCCTCAAAATTTCTGATCCCTTCTCTCCACTAATACAGTCGTCATGACCCTAGGTCAGGTCCCCATCATGTCTTACTTCATCTGTTTTCATGTACTCCTTCCTTATTTCCAGTCTCTCCCCCATTATTTATACAATTATCAAAACTCCCCCTCCCACTGAATAATAGGTGTGACCATGTGACCATCCTATTTAAGTCTCTTTCAGAGCTCCTGATTGCCTCTGTGATAAAACAAAAAACAAAACTCACCTTGGCATTTAAAGCCTTCATAATTCACCTTCACCTTTCCTTTCCCATTTTCAGTGACTTTCATATTAGTCCTATTTGTAAACTCTTTGTTCCAGCCAAATCAACATACTCACTATTCCTCAGTCATAGCATCCAACTTTCAGCCCTTTGCCTTTGCAGAAGTTATCTCCCATGTTTTTAATGAGCCACCTCTCTTCTTCCTCTTAGATTTCCTGAGTCTCTTTATGACTTAGCATTACTTTCTGCAAGTTGTCTTTGGGGCCTTTTTCTCTTAAATATTAAATATTCATGGTAAGTATCTCATATCTAACTGGCGCGTATACTTTTTCTCCCTCACTAGAATGTAAACTCATTGAAGGCTGGGATTATTTTTACTTTTTCTTTGCATCTCTAAAGTTTAGCATAGTGCCTGACAAAGAGTAAGGATTTACTAAAAGCTTGTCAATGTGTTGTTGCTGTTGAGTTATTTCAGGAATGTCTGACATTTTGTGACCCCATTTTCTTGGCAAAGATACTGGAGTAATTTGATATTTCTTTCTCCAGTTCATTTTACAAATGAAGAAACTGAGGCAAACAGAGTTAAATGACTTATCCAGGATCACACAGCTTGTAAGTGTCTGAAATCTAATTTGAACGCAGGAAGATGAATCTTCCTGATCTCACGTCTGGCACAACATCCACTTTGTTGCCTAGCAGCCTGTTTGTTGATATATTGATTTATTGAAAGCTTCAATAATTAGGGTATTGGCTGTGTGGGTGCAGGGAAGGGAATGGTAATGAGAGATGCTGTAGCAATAGAAGTGATGACATATAGTGACTGGTGTAATGGATAGCGTATTGGATTTGGAGTCAAGAAAAATCAAGCTTAAATCCTGCCTTGAGCAATTCCTTGCTCTGTGACATTTTTCAAGTTATTTCACCTTATTTTCCTCAGTTTCTTTATCTTTAAAATGGTGATAACAATCCCGGAGTGATTGTAAGACTCAAATTAGATAAAAATGTAATGCACTCTATAAATACTGGTTAGATGCCATGGGGAATAGAGTGTCAAGCTTAGCATCAGGAAAAATCTTTGTGAACTAAAATCTGGTCTCATGTTTCAAACCAGTTCCAGTTGTTCAGTGATGAAGAAAGCCATATACACCCAGGGAGAGGCCTGTGGGATCTGAGTCTGGACCACAACATAGCATTTTCACGCTCTTTATTGAAGTTTGCTTGATGTTTTCCTTCTCAGGTTTTTCTTTCTTTCTTGTAGATCTGATTTTTCTTGTACAGCAAGATAACTGTATACATATGTATACATATATTTGATTTCTCATGTATTTTAACATAGTTAACATGTATTGGACTACCTGCCATCCAGGGGAGGGGGTGGGGGGAAAGAGGGAAAAATTTGTAATATAAAGCTTTGCAAGGGTCAATGTTGAAAAATTGCCCATGCATATGTTTTGCAAAAAAAAGCTTAAAATAAAATAAAATATCTCAGAGACTTACTAGCTGTATGACAGTAGGGGAAAAAAATCACTCCATCTTTGTTTGCTTCAAGATCATCATCTATAAAATGAGCTAGAGAAGAAAATGTCAAATCATCCCAGTAGTTCTGCCAAGGAAACCCCACTGCAGTCGTGTAGAATAGGACAAAAATGAATAAAACTACATTATTATTGTTATTATTAAGATTGAAGTAGAGTCAAGGTTGTCACTAAGATTGTGAACTTGAGTTCACAATGGCATTAGGGGAACCAACAATCGAATTATTTCATTCATTCTCATTCTGGTTTTTTGCCACCATGTTGGATTATTTTTTATTCCATATTTTTTCCAGATAGATATCATGAGGTAGTGGATAGAATTTTGGACCTGGAGTCACAAAGACCTAGACCAATCCCATTTCTAATACTTTACATGATCATGGGCAAGTCATTTAAGCTCTCTGAGACAAAAGTCAGTCTCTAAGAATATATCTTATTGATGAGTCTTGATCTTTGGTGGAAGATGGAATGCTTGTGTTGTCTAACTCGCAGATCTTGAATGTATTAATATTCTTGCCTGAAACTGTGATAATACAAGGCAGCTAGAAGGGCTTTCCTTCCCAGAAAATGAAGTGATCGTTGAAATCCAAAGAATACTGGGGACCTTCTTTTACAAGTCACCATCATAACACTAGATTAGATGAAGAGCTCAGATTACTTAAAGAGCCCAGGAAAACTCCAGTCCTGGATTTGCTGCTTCTTTCTGAATGTGGAAGAAATGAATGTTTACTGAAAGGTACTCCATTTCCACCTCCCCTAGTGTTAGCTTTCAATTACCACTCTTCTTGCTCTTGGAAATTGGTTACCAGATCCAAAATCCTGCTCCACTCAGCTCATAGAATTCTAGGTTTTGAATTCTAAGGGACCCCAGAGGTCATCTAGCCCAACTTCTATCTTAATAGATGAGAAAGCTTGTCTTGTCTAGGGTCACAAAGATCAGACCAGAGATTTCAAACTGGAAGAAATCTTAGGTATCATCTTGAAGTCCAATGACTTGTTCAGGGTCACACAGCTAATAAGAGAGAGAGCAATGGATTTTAAATCCAGAATTGGAAGAGACTTTAAAGGTCATCTAGTCTGATCCTCTCATCTCACAGGTTAGTAAATAGCCTATGTGATTTGCCCAAAGTCCCAGCTGATAATTATTAGTGGTACAATTTGAATTCAAGTCTTGAAGAATCCAAGCATGGCATTCTAATCCCTGATAATTAATGTTCCTCTTCTACTAGGTTCTAGAAGATCTCGGGACTCACAGAAGTGACTTAAAATTATTATTATTATTATTAAGAAGAAGAATATTCTATTCTTAGAATAATAATACTCTGTCCTATTAAATTATTTGTCCTTTTTTGGTTTTTTCCTTGTTTTTCTTTTCTTTCTCATGTTTTTTTTCTTTCACCTTTTAATCTTATTTTTCTTGGGCAGCATGACAAATATGGAAATAATGTTTAGAAGAACTGCACATGTTTAACCTATAGTGGATTGTTTGCTGTCTATGGGGTGGAAGAAGGGAGAAAATTTGGAATATAAGGTTTTGAAAGGTGAATGTTAAAAATTATCTGTGCACATATTAAGAAAAATAAAGAGCTATTAAAATAAGAAATTATTTGCCAATCTAATATTGGGGGGGGGTGCACTCTAAATCCTTCACTCTCCAGTTGAGGGAAGCTCAAAAGCCCATTAAGTGAATGAGGACTGTTATACTGTGGTCCAACTGTTTGTTGCAGAGTTGGGGTAGGTTGGGCTGTGGGTTTGGGCTGATGCCTGAGTCCACAGGACCCAGACAAAGAGACACATGGCGCTCTAGACTAAGAATTTATTTATACATCAGCGGGTCTCTGGGGCTGCACAAAGCTTGAGCTCACATTCCTTGAGGCAGCCCCCCAGCTCAGATTACCCACCAGGCAGCTGGAGTCCCCCCATGCTCAGAAGCCTGTCTGACCAGGAATAGCCCCGAAGACTGCAGACCTCTGGTCAGGATTAGGAAACAGTTGATTAGAGTCTCTAGTCACTCAGGACCAATACTATCTCCCAATTTGCCTGAGTTGCTGAGCAAAGTTTTCCCCACATAAATAGCTGTTCCAGACTTGTGAAGAATGATGGCACAGAGACAGCAATCTGTTACTAGCACGAGACTTGCCGCTGGCACTGAGACTCAGTTAATCATAGGACAATTATGGCCATGGATTTAGAGGGGTGTCCAATTCAGATGAAGAATTCCCCCCATTTACTTGAGATTCATTTTCTGAGCCTGGTATAGTGAATAGAGAAATGAACTTGGTATTCAGAAGCCACGAGTTCAAATTTTACCTCAGACACTCATGAGTTGTGTAACCCTAGTCAAGGCATTTAATCTCTGTCTGTTCAGTTTCCTTTATTATTAATTATGGCAATTATGGCCATGGATTTAGAGGGCTGTCCAATTAAGATGAAGAATTTTCCCCCATTAACTTGAGATTCATTTTCTGAGCCTGGTATAGTGAATAGAGGAATGAACTGGGTATCCGAGTTCAAATTTTATCTCAGATTCTCATGAGCTGTGTGACCCTGCTCAAGGCATTTAACCTCTCTGAATGTTCGGTTTCCTTTATTAGTATCCTCATCTGTAAATGAGGATAATAATATCATCTCCATTTATAAGGATAGTTTGAGGTACAAATGAAAAAGTAAAAGGTGACTTTGTAAATATTGTAAATATTTGTAAATATCCTTATACGATAGGACAGTGTTAAGCACAACAACCACCACAAAATAAAAGGTGACCGTGTAGACTTCAAAGTGCTGTAGAAATGTGTGAGCTGCTCTTACTTCTCTAGTTATTGGAACAACCATGTTGCCCAACGGCTGGAACGCTAGACTTGGAGTCAGAAAGAACTAAGTTCAAATTTGCCCTCAGACACTAGCTGAGTGACCCTGGTCAAGTCACTTATTCTGTCAGCCTCAGTTTCCTCAAGCATAAAATGAGGATAATAACAGCACCTCTCTCCCAAGATTGTGAAGATTAAATGAGCTAATTAATATCTGTAAGGCATTTAGCACAGTGTCTGGCACATAGTAGGTGCTATATAAATTCTTATTTTATTATTATCATTATTCATGTTGTACATCTGAAGGGTACTGATCTAGATCTAGTGCCACTTTATACTGTTGTCTTAGTTCCTCAAAATCAATTAATCAATAAAACATTATTTATTAAGTGCTTACTACTTGGGGATACAAATAGAAAAGAATTTATGCTCTCTAGGAGCTTCTATTGTTCAGGGTATACACAGTAAGAGGAAGATCTATTTATTTGTATGTTTATTTTTTTTAAATTTTGGAACTTAATTATTTAGATGTTTACTATCTCACATTAGCTTTTACAAGCTGGTAGATGCTGACAAATTATTTCTTCCACAGAACTATAACCACATATTCCCAAGACAGTTTAAATAGATGGTTTAAATAACATTAATGCACACCATCATTTTATCAATTACACAATAAAACAAATTAAATTAAATAATATTAAATTATGCAGTATAAAAGGTATACAAAATATAAAAAGTCTGTTCAATTCATAGTAGGAAATAATTTTTTCCCTTAAGGGGAAGGAGGAAAGAAGGATGAGGAAAGAGAAAAAAATCACTTTCAACAAAAGCATTAGATTTCCATTATTCCAAGATAGCAGAGTAGAGAAAGTGATAAGTTGAACTCTCCCAATATTCTTTTTTAAATAACTTTTTAAAAAATGTTGCAAACTGAATTTTAGAATGGCAGAGCCAACAAAAGTTTTGAGTAAGACCTTGTTCCTATTTGAAACATGGGAGAAGAGGCTGGCTTGGATCCTTTGTAGATGAAACATCAGTAGTGGGCCTAGGTGGTGGTGATAGAAGCAGCAACAGCTTTGGGAGTTCTCAATCCAGAGATGGTGAGAGGATCTGATGATTGGTCAGAAGGAGATTACAGAGGATTCCCGTATTAGCACTGGATGCAAGAACAGATGCTATTTGGCATCTTTGCCTATACACCTTCTGGACCATAGTTCAAGGGCAAAGAATAACACTTTTGGTCAAGAGGGAGTGGAAGCCCTGAAGTACAGTATCACCTCCATCCCCAAAAGATCAGGAACCTTGAGGAACCTATTGCTTCTGATCCCAAGGGATTGGAGATTTTTTTCTGGGAAAGGACTAGAACAATGACCACACCTTTCCCCAGATTACACCACCTTGGAAGCTTCCCAAAACTTCCAAATCCATAGAACTCTGAAAAGAGCAGTGTGAAAAAGTCTGAAGCTGGAGATGATCCCCTCCCTTCCCCATATGGGGAACAGAACCCAACTGTAACAAATAGTTCTGAGTCAAGAAAAAGGGTAGGAAAATAAGCAAACAACAACAAAAAAGAACCTGATCATATAAAACTATTTTGCTGATTAGGAAGATCTACATAAATTCAGAAGAAGAAGAAGTCAAAATAGTTACAAACAATGCCTCAAAGAAAAATGGCTTATTGGACACAAACTCAACAAGAATTCTTGGAAGGACTAAAAAAAAGATTTTCAAAACAAATAAAGATAGTAGAGGAAAAATTAGGTAAAGAAATGAAAACAAAGGAAGAAAATTATGAAAAGACAACTAACATCCTGATAATAGAGGCACAAAAAGACTGAAGAAAATAACAGTAAAAAACAGAATTGACCAATGGAAAAAGAGGTACAAAAATTCATTGAAAAAAAAAAGAACTCCTTAAAATACAGAATTGGCCAAATGGGAAAAGAAATACAAAAACTCACTGAAGAAAATAGTCTCTTAAAATTAGAATTGGGGGGCAGTGGATAGAGCACCATCCCTGAAGCCAGGAGGACCTGAGTTCAAATCTGGCCTCAAACACTTAACATTTCCTAGCTGTGTGACCCTGGGCAAGTCACTTAACCCCAATTGCCTCAGCAAAAAACAAACAAAAAAATAGAATTGGGCAAGTGAAAGCCTGTGATTTTATAAGTTATCAGGAGACAATAAACCAAAGTCAAAAGAATGAAAAATATAACAAAATGTAAAAGATCTCATAAGAAAAAACAACTGACTTGGAAAATACATCAAGGAGAGATAACATAAGCATTATTGGATTAACTTAATTTCTTTTCTGATAAATCATAATATTTTTAGAAATTTTATTATTAAGTATTGCTTTAGCTATGATAAAAAGTATTTTTACTTAAATTTTTTTACTAAAGTATAGAGTATATTCTATGCTTTCTCTTCAAGACAAAGAGAGCATTTTACTAGAAATATTTAATAGCCTCTTCCCATCCTTTTCAGGCCATCTCCATTTAGTTCTCCCTTTTACTGAGAATTTCAAATTAACTATAGGGCTTATTGCCTGAGGACATTAAATAATTTTAAGGAGGTAAAAGCTAAGGATTTTAAAGAAGGAAAAGGAAACCTGACTTCCAATGAGCCCATAATCAAATGGGGGAGACAGCAAGCAAAGATCTACATAAAAACAAGCTATATACAGGATAAGTAGGAAACAATCACCAGAGAAAAGGCACTAGAAATAAGAGGGGTTGGGAAAGTCTTCTGATGGAGGGTGAAATTTTATCTGGAACTTGAAGAAAGCCAGAGAAATGAGCTGGAGAAGTACATGACAAACTACTCCACTGTCTTTGCTAAGAAAACCCCAAAAGAGTTCACAAAGAGGCAAACATGACTGAAATGACTGAACAACAATAGCAACAACAACCACTGTACCAGTCTATCTCTTGTTTAAAAAACAAACAACCCTAAATTGAATTATTATTGATAATAAAGTTTTCAGTTAGAGACATCTCATTGCTCTGAAATAGAGAAGAACTTCATTAGCTGACAATAATGACAATGAGCTGGGAAACTTACTGGTTGTTGTATTCTTATTTTTTAAGTCAGACCAGTTTCCCCAGTGTTCTATAGCCACCCCATGCTTATTCATTGGCCTAGGATCATGGATATAGAACTGAAAGATCATCTAGCCCAGTTCTCCCATTTATAGAGGATAAAACTGAGGTGAGATAATAAATATTTATTAAGTGCCTGCTGTGTCTATGCTAAGTACTGGGAATACAAAGAAAGGCAAAGGACATTCCCTTCCCTTGAAAAGGTCACAATTTAATGGGGAAAGGCAACATAGAAAAAGGAACTGAAAAGCAGGAAGAAGGTAGGAAAGCAGGTACTAGCCCAGGATGTAATCAAGCTATATACATGGTAGGAAATTATGAAGTGACTGCCCTGAACATTCTATCTAAACAGAGGATCTGGGGGGAACAGCTCTCCAATATCTACCATTCACCCTTTCCAACAAGAGGATGAGAGGAGGTCCAGTAGGAGGGGGATACTAAGGAGATATAAGTTTCAGGGTTAAAGTCATGTTGCAGGGTGATGAGTTTCTAGAGATCATGAAATCCAGGAGAGCAGCCAGCTGGGAAATCATTTGACAAAGGTCACAGAGGTAGTAAATAAACATCATTGGATCTGAACCTTTGTTCTAGGACTCCGAACTCAGTGTCCTTTTCACTGATTCATATCCTGGTGTCCTTGCTCAGGGTGTTCATTTTGTCTAGTATGCCTTCTTTTTTCCTTTCTGATTTTAGATCCTTGTACTCTTCATCCTTAAGACTCACCTCTTCCATCAAGTCTTCACTGTTTTCCTGCTACCCCAAACTCTCAATTCAGTGAATATGTATTTTATCACAGTATGGGAAGAGAAACATAGACCCTTAGGATCTGAAGAGACCTCAGAGACCATCGAGCATAAAGTCACCTAAGAATCCCCCTGCAAGATTCCTAACAAGGGGTCATGTAACCTTTGTTCAAAGTTATTCAGAGAGGGAAACCTATTTATTTCCTCTACCCCCAACCAATCAGCCAATTCCATGTTTGCAGAGCTTTCGTCTTTAGAGTCAGCTAAGTGACACAGGGAATAGAACCCTGGACATGGAATCAAGAAGACCTAAGTTCAAAATTATCCATTCACTGGTGGTATAACCTTGAGTAAATTATTTAACTAGTTTGCCTCAATTTTCTCATCTGCAAAATGGGAATAATCATAGCACCTCCCTCTCTGGGTTGCTATAAACACAAAATAATATTTTCAAAGCACTTTATAAACTTTAAAGCTATATATGAATATTATGATGATGATAATAATTGTTATGATTTTCTCTACATTGAGCTCAAATTTGCCTCTGTACAACTTTACCCTCTGATCATAGTTCTTCCCTCTAGGACAAAATAATCTAATAATGAATAGATTAATCCCTCTTATCTCTGCCGTATGCCAACCCTTCAAAACTTATAGACAGATATCATGTCTCTCCTTATCTTCTCTTCTCTAGTCCAAACATTTCTTATTTCTTCAATGTATTCGCAATCCTCATTGCCTTCCTCTAAATCAGAGAATCAGAGATTTAAAGCTGGGAAGACCTTAGAGGCCATATAATCCAACTCTCTTATATGACAGACTGTCAGTATCTTTCAGTGTCTTTTCATAATTCCCAGAACTGAACCCTCTATTGCAGATCTAAAATGACCAGGGCAGATTACAGTGGGAATATCATTTCACTTGCCCTGGAGACGATGCCTCTCTTAACATAGTCCAGGTCACATTTTCAATTTGGATGATCAGATAACAGTGTAAGTTTATATAGAGCTTGGGGTCCACTAAAGCTTTCAGACCTTTTCCAAATCATTCAAAAAACATTTATTCAGTCCATAATAAGTTCCAGGCACTGTGCTAAGTTTTAGGAATGCAAAGAAGAAGCAAAAGACAGTCCCTGTTCTCATAAACCTTACAATCTTAATACAGGATGCAACTTACATACAAATATGTGCAAGCTATATACAGGGTAAACAGGAAATAATTAATAAAAAAATCATAAAGATTAAGAGGAGCTGAGAAAGGCTTCCTGTAAAAGATGGGATTTTGATTGGCATTTAAAGGAATGAATGGATATCTTACTCTGCCTTCTATATATGGTGTTGATGAAGTTGATATTTGGACCCCTAATGTAAATGAGACTTTACATTTAGCCTTAGTAAATTTCCTCTTCTCAGGTTCAGCTCAACATTCAGCCCTTCACAGATCAGTTTTGTATTCTCAGTCTCTCACTCTTTGAGCTAGCTGCTCATCTGGGGCATCATTTACCCCAGCGGAAGTTCAAGCTTTTTTGCATGATTCACAATGTTGGGTGGAGGAATGACTATATGGCATCTGCCTTTGTCTCCCCTGTGTCATTCCCTGTGTTTTGGCCATTGTTTTAGGCCACATTTCTTTCACCACTTCCTCCTTTGACACGACCGAATGGGAAGGTCCAATAACATCTGCTACTTGCAAAGGAAACCCAGGTGCCTGCCAGTGTATTGTTCCATGGAGACAGTCAAGGTAATGGCTCCAGTTCAAAGTTGAAAAGCATCATTGTGGCTTTTGAAGCTGGGACTCATCATTGGTCAGGCTGCAGGGAGGGAGCTGACCTCATACAGACATTGCTCAGGTGGGGTCAACAGATAAATGGACTCATACTATTTTCAGAAAACCAGGTTAGTCAAAAGGATGAGTGGAGAAAATTTCCACTCCAAAGGATGGGGAATTCCTTTTCCCTCTATCCAGAAAAAAAAGCTGAATTTAATTTGGCATGGTTGGTCGTTCTTTTTCATTTCTCAAAGATGTGGTAGGTTTAAAATCTTGCCCTTTTATATAATTCTCCCTCCATTTTTTTCTCTGACAAATCTTGTTGAATAACAGAATTTTAGAGTGTGGGGCTGAGGAGCCATCTAGTCACATTCATACCAGAGCAAAAATTTCCTCTAGAATGACCCTAATTTACGTGACCATCCAGCCTTTGCTGGAAGATCTCTAATGAAGAGGGACCTACTAGCACCCAAAGCAGACTAGTCATTTTTGGACAGCTCTAATTATTAGTAGGTTGTTCTTGTTTTCTTATTACATCCAACCTAAACCTGTTTCTCTGCAGTTCTCACCCTTTGATCCTTATTTTACTCTTTGGGACCAAATAAGATTAGTCTAATCCTTCTGTCCCTTAGGAAACAACATAAGTTTCTTTAAGGAAGTAATTTTCTCATATTTAAAATTCCATTACATATTAAGTAAAACCTTTTCAGCTCTCTGATAGAGCCAGGACTCTGTATTTCAAGAATGCTGGATTTGAATCTCACTGGATTGCATTTTTATTGGAAATTAACTTTTCTTTTCCTGAGAAATCAAGAGAAGTTCTACCCAGCAGCTTGGCACAATGGCTAGTATGTGGCACTTAGCATTAAAGATCTGGGTTCAAATGTTACTCCAGATAATTGCTAGCTATTTGACAGCTGAGGATTTGGGTTCAAATCTTGACTCTGAAACTTATCCATGTAGCCCTAGACAAGTCACTTAACTAGTGTGGGTCTCAGTTTCCTCATCTGCAAAATAAATATGTTGGACTAGATAACTCTAAGGCCTGTTTCAGCTTTAAATCTATGAATGTTTTCCCCTCTGAGTGGGTATTGACCTTTCAGGGAAGTTATAATATAACCACAAGATGGACAATAGCAGCAATGTTGTGGTAATTATTGGGAAAATCTCTCTTCTCTCCTCCCCACACATCCTGCACACCAAATCCTCTTTGGCTGAAGGCTATTTGACACAGCTCAGTGACTCTATTCTGGGTCAGTGACTGGTGAGTAAAAACTTCAGCTCATCTTACCCACTTTTTAAAAGAGACAGAATGAATTTACAGGATGAGTAGATGTGAATGCCTTATACCACATGTAGCAGATTTCATGATATCATCTTTCCTTTACCCACACCCTGACTATATCATACTTATTCCAAACTTTCCTTTTACTGTTAAGGCCATCACCATCCTTCCGGTCACTCAGATTCATAGTTTTATGTCATCCTAGATCCTTATTCTCCACCCTCTCACATATCCTATCAGATGTGAAATCTTGTCATTTCTATGTCAGACTGCTGGTATCTGCCCTTTCTTTCTATTGACACTGCCACCATCCCACTTTGGGCTTTCATTCCCTTTCATCTGATTAATGTAATATAACCTCCTAATTGGTATCCCTGCCTTCTGTCTCTCCTTTCCATGATTCATCTCACACATAATTGCCACAGCAATTTTATTACTAAATCACATGTCTGACCATGTCATTTCTCTATTCAATAAAGTCTGATGATTCCCTATTGACTATCTACAGCTGGCAAAGAGACTAGACTGTGCTTGTTGGGTATTTATCTGGCAAGACTATGGAGTTTGAAATAGACTGACCAAACTGTAGATCCAACTACTGAAGGACTTTACATATCATCTAATCCAACATCATCATTCTGCAGATGAGAAAGCCAAAGCCCAAAGCAATTAAATAATTTATATGAGGCCAAACAAGCAGTATGTGTCAAAGCTGAGATTTAAACACAGATTCTCTGCCTTTAAATCCTGGATCCTTTTCTCTGAATCCCACAGCACCTGTTTATGAACAGTCCCTCTTTTACTAATTTCAGAACTCTGTGCTATCTAGAGTCAAGGGCATCTGTCAGTGGTCTTGTAGGCAAGAAAATGTGAATTCAAGTCCCACCTCTGACACATAATTGCTGTGTGACTCAGAGCAAGTCATTTAATCTCTCAGTGATTCCAGGGAATTCTGGACTCTAAATTACAAAACAGTCCAAAATCTATGTTGGGTTTTTTTTTTTTTTGGTTTGTTTGTTTTGTATCTTGCCATGTTATTGGAATTACTGTCTCAATTAGCTCCTGTTCTGATTCTCTGGGATTTTCTAAGTAAATCATCACATTATCAACAAATTGGGATAAGTTTTTCTCTGCCTTACTTATATTTATGTGCTTGTTTTCTTGCTGTTACTACAATTTCTAGAATTATACCAAATAAAAATGGGGAAAGAAGGCATAAAGTTTCTAATGTTTCTTCATTGAAAATGATGCTAATTTTCTGTTTTAATTACATACATTTTATATTTAAAATGATCCCTTTGTGTGTATGTTTTGTAGGAGAGTATTGTATTTTGTTAAAGGTTTTTTGTGACTCTATTGTTACAATCATAAGATTTTGAACATTTTTGTTTTTGATATGATGAATTGCATTGATTATTTTCCTAATATTCAACCATCCTTAGATCTCTAGTACAAATCCAATTTAAAAATAGCAAATATTCTTTTAAAAATTTTTGTAATTTTTTATTAATATTTTGTTTAAAATTAGAGTTAGAGTTAGAATTGGAGCATCAATATTAGTGATTTACAGTTTTATTTATTTTCTTTGTTTTTCTGGTTTAGATATTAGGATAATATTGTCTCATAAAAATTTGGTAGAGTTCTTTCTCAATTTTGAGAACAATTTAGGTACTATGATTATTAATTTTTCTTTAAAAATTTGCCATACTGAACAAGTTATGGTATATAAATGTTATGGAATATTATTGTTCTATAAGAACGATCAGCAGGATTATTTCATAGAGGCCTGGAGAGACTTACATGAACTGATGCTAAGTGAAATGAGCAGAACCAGGAGATCATTATACACAGCAACAGCAAGAATATATGATGCTCAGTTCTGATGGACATGGCTCTCATCAACAATGAGGTAATTTAGACCACTTCCAATGGTCTTATGATGAAGAGAGCCATCTGCACCCAGAGAGAGGACAGTGGGAACTCAATGTGGACCACAAGATAGTATTTTCATTCTTTTTGTTGTTGTTTGCTTGCATTTTGTTTTTTCTCATTTTTTCCTTTTTAATTTTTCTTGTGCAGCATATTTGTGGAAATATGTATAGAGGAATTATACATGTTTAACATATATTGTATCACTTGCTGACTGAGGGAAGGAAAGAAAAAAATTAGAACACAGGGTTTTGTAGGGGTGAGTGTCAAAAATTACCCATGTATATATTTTGAAAATCAAAAGCTTTAGTTAAAAAATATATTTTCTATAATTCATCTATAACTCTGGATCAGAGAATTTTATCACTTTCCTTTGTAGCTAGTTGTTTTTTTTCTAAAATTAATTTGAGTACTTTATATTTTTATAAATAATTTTGCCTTTTACCAAATTAGCTATTTTATAAATATATAATATATGTTTTTATGATGAGTATATAAAATATGCAGTAAACTGATTTTATTTGGCAGTTTCTTCTCTAAGCTGATCTGCATCAATAAGGTGAGTTTCTTTGCTAATAGCTCCTTACATCAATGAAATTGTAGATATGGTATATAGATAGGTATAAATATCTAATATCTCCACCACAGAAGGGCATCTCTTTCTGGTTGTTGACTCAAATGCTTTTGTTTATGGTACTTTGCACATGGCAGTTAGTTAAGAAATATTTGTTTAATTCAGTTGAATTGACTAACCTTGTACATTTCTGAACACTTCATTCTGAAATCCTGGATCATAATAAGACCATAGATTCAGAAGTGAAAGTCTCATTGATTCTACTCCCTCCTTTACATATAAGAAAACTGAGGATCAGAAGGAAGACAAGATCACAATGGCAGTAGATTGAAATCAGAAAACCTTAGTTATGAATCTTGCCTCAGGAATATATTAGCTTTGTGACTCTTGGCCAGTCACATAATATATCTATGCCTCAGTTTACTTATCTGTAAAATTGAAGGGGGGGGGGGCAGCATTTTGACTTAATGGCCTCCAAGCTTCCTTTCAGCTTCAAATCTGTGATGCTATAAAAATCTTAAATGATTTGCCCGAGATTGCCCCAGTAGTATCTGGAAGGCAGAGCCAGGATTCCAAATTGGGTCCCTTAGCTTCAAGTTCAGCACTCTTTATACTGCACTGTGCTCAGTTTTATAATGAGAAGGTCAATGGAGTCCTTGAAAAGAACAATTCAGCAGAGCAGTGGGTCAGAAGCCAGTTGGCAGTGGGTAAAGTGGACCCAGCATGTCTCTCTTTTTAACACTGATGGTATACATATGAGGGATAGGGTTAGAGAGAATTGAAGAAAGCGGCTAAAGAGAAGGGAGGTGGGAAAGAGGCAGGGATCAGTTAATAAGCACAGTGCAGTATTCCATACAGTCCTTCCTAGCCTCCTATTATGCAGCCCACATTGCCTCACTCCAGAAGTGGCGGCTTGCCAATGACTCATGGAATGCTCCCTGGGGATCGTGAAAGAGCTTATAAACAACTGTTTGATGGATTTCTTCTGACACTTTCCCTATGTGGTGAACCATTACTGTGATCAGGACCATTCAGTGGGTTCACTCATGGCTCTCCAGCACCAATAGAGCATTCATTCGTTCTGCACATTGCTGACCAATACTTGGAAATACTAACTTATGCTCACTTCAAGATGGCTTTAAACTATGTGCAAAGGCAATCTTTGTTTAGAGAAGTAGTGCCTGAAGTATTGGTCTTAGAGTCAAGAAAACCTAGTTTTCATTCCCATTGACATTTTTCTGCCTTTGTCACTTAACATTTTTGAAACTAGTTTCCTCATTTTAAATAAGGCTCAGGGCATTACTTTGAGGAGCAAACCAACTCAAGTAATCAATATTTTTTAGAATTTTATATAATATTATTTTTTTCTCTCCAGTTACATGACAAGAACATTTGAAGCATTCATTTTTACAAGATTTTTAGTACCAATGTTTTTTTCTTCCCTTCCTCCCTCCTTTAACCTCTTCTAAAGAAGGTAGGCAGTTTAATCTAGTTTATATATGTGCTATCATGTAAAACATATTTCCATATTAATCAGAGTTGTGAAAGAAGAAACAGATCAAAAGGGGAAAAACACAAGAAATAATAAAATAAGTGAAAAAATGTTTCAATCTACATTCTGAGTCTATCAGTTCTTTATCTGGTTATGGACAGCATTTTCCTTTGTAAGTCCTTTGTATTTGTCTGGGATTTTCATATTACTGAGAAGAACTGTGTCAATCATAGTTGATCATCACACAATTTTGCTGATACTGTATACATTGTTTTTCTAGCTCTGAGCATTTCACTTTGTATCAGTTTGTATACATTCTTTCCAAATTTTTTTTCTGAAATATGCCTGTCCATCTTTTCTTGCTGTACTGTAGTATTCTATTATATTAATGTGCCATTTATCAACTGATATGCATGCCCTCAGTTTCCAATATTTTGCTACTACAAAAAAGGCTGCTATAAATATTTTTGCATATGTAAGTTCTTTTCCATGTTTCATGATCTCTTTGGGATACAGATAGAGTATTTCTGGGTGAAAGAATATGCACAGTTTGGTTGTCCTTTGGACATATTTCCAAATTGTTTTCCAGAATAGTTGGATCAATTCACAACTCCATCAACAATGCATTAATGTCCCAGTTTTTCATATCCTTTCCTATATTTATCACTTTCCTTTTTTTGTCATGTTGGCCAATCCGATAGATGTGAGGCAGTATCTCTTAATTTTGACAAGAATTTATTAAGTGCTTACTCTATGTTAAACACTGTGCATTTTAGAAGGAAAATGCTATAGAAATATGAGGTATAACTATTATCATTGTGTTATATACAAAATCAAAGGAATTCTTCTAGACCTAGATCTAAATAAATCTAGCTCTAAATCATTATCTTATTTTTTTCCCTGTGCCTTTCTCTCCCTCTTTTCTCTCTGACTTTTAGGCTTATTTTCTCTGTTTCCTTATACTTCTGTAATTATCAGTGGTGTTACATGAATAAAAAAAAAACCCAAGAGACAAGAGACAGAGTTTCTGCATAATCCACCATCAACTTGTTAATTAGGCTAGCTAATAATCAATAAATTGATGGTTAGTGGCTACTCTTCATATCCAAAAACAAAATCATGGAGAGATTGAAAGCTTTAATATTAGGGAATGTCCCTGATTGGTGGAAATTTAATGAGGAGGTGGGCTAGTAGTTTTCAGCTCCTCTTGTCAAGAACATGGCTTGATCATGAGACCCAATCACTTCCATCAATCTGGAGGAATACATCTCCATCCAGATTGGTTAGTTTTCTCCTTTGTGAGCTTGATCACATTAAATTCTAATGGAGGATTTCAAGGACAGGGCTGTTCTTCTTGAAGCAAGAACTCATCCCGAATAAATTCTGCTTATATTCTTCCTCCCCTTCCTGGTTGGGTGAGTTTTGGCCCAGTATTGAGGAGCATGTTTCCTGTGAATGAAGTGTAATCTCATCAACCAGCCATGTCTTTCAGAGACTGACTGACCTGCTACAATATCTTGTCCCTAAATGAGGAAATAGAAAGCCCAGATCCTAATTTATAATTGGTCATTAAGATAATAATATTTACATATTAACATTAATTAATAGATAATATTAATACAATATGTCATTTTGCATATAATATAATTAATAAATTTCTCTCAATGGTATTTTTCAGTCTTCTAGAGGCTTGGAGAATTACAGGTAGGTAAACAGCTCTTTTAGCTCTGTCATTTTATAAATGAAGAAATTGAGACCCAGGAAAGTTGCATAATTTGTTTAAAGTTACAGAAAAAAGTGAGCATCCAAAATGGGTTTGGAACTAGGATATTGTATCCTCCTTGTTGGAGCCCTGATTGTGTTGATTGGGTTCTTGCAATGGATACTCTCTTTTTCTTCTATTTCAGAGATGTTATTTTCAGAGTAAAATAGATTTAGAGCTGGAAAGAACCTTAGAGTTTGTTTAGTCACAAATGCATGTTTGCCTAAAAAACTATTTTATGGAGAATTCACATAAGACCAATACTCACATGGAGATCAGAAAAAGAAATACAGGAACACCCTCAAGTTCTCTTGGAAGAACTTTGGAATTGATTGTATGACATTGGAGATATTATTATGAGGCCGTCCAGCATGGTGTACCTGCATCAAAGGAACTGCTGTGCTCTATGAGCAAAACAGAACTTCAGTAGTTCCAAATGAATGTGAATTGTGCAAATTTAGAGACATCTCCACTTCAAATATTCATGTGGACTATTTGTTTCCAACCTGTGGTAGAACCTTCCAAACATATATTGATCTCCTCAGCCACAGGCTAAGACACACTGGGGTACCTTTACCCCAATATAATGGTCCTCTTCAAGAACAGCTCATCTATAGATAAGGACCCTGAGATCAATAGAAGTTCAAGTCATACAGATAGTAATTATTAAGATCACAATTTGAACAAAAGTCCCTGGACTTCAAATCCAGGGTCCTTTCCATTGAATTACTTTGTTTCCCTTTTCTCCCACCTCTCTGACCACTCCTTCTCTGAGTCCTTTCCTGGATTCTCATTAATCACTCCTAATTTCTCAATGTTTGTTAGTTTTCTCAAAGGGTGCGCTCTAGACTTCCTTCCTTCTCTTTTTTCCCCCTCTTGTCAATATCAGAGCTTCAGAATCTCATAATCAGAAAGAAGCTGAGAAATTAGTTAGTTCCATCCCCACCTGACCAAGCAAGGGGTTATCTGATCTCTGTTAATAAGGGGTACCCACTGCTTCACACAGCAGCCTATTCCACATTTGAAAAGCCGGAATTATTAGGAAGGTTATTCCCACATCAAACTAAAATCTGTCCTTCTACTATTTGTAACTATTGTTCCTCTGTGCAGCCAAGAAAAATAAATCTAATTCCTTTTCCTCATGACTATCCTTTATATCACTATAATGACCTGTTCTCTACCCCTGTTCCCATTCTCATGCTAAGTTTTCTCTGCTTCAGGTCAAACATTCCCTTTTCCTTCAAAGAGTCTTCTGATGGCATAGTCTGCAGCTTCTTGAGGGACTCTGTATGCTCTCCAGATTTTCAATGACCTGCCCAAAATGTGATGTCCCAAACTGAACTCTAGATATGGTCTAACAAAGAGAAGCATACAAGGATTAATGTTTCCTTCATTTGGTTCAATTCAACAAATATTAAACATCTTCCATATCTTTTTGTCTGCATACAAAACAGGCCCTGACCTCAAGAGACTTGCATTCTACTGTGGGAATAAAAGCATATTGCAAGTTATAAAATTTAATTTCAAGACTTAAAACTTTGATCAGTGCAATAAATAACCATACTTTCAGAGAACCCAGTATAAAGCATGTTGCCCATCTGCTGACAGAGCTGATAGACTCAAAGTGAAGCCTGTCATATTTTTTGGATGTGGCCAATGCAGAAATAAGTTTTGCTTATTTGTTTTGCCTACGTAATAATAAAAAATAAATTTTGCTTGTTATGTATATTCACTAGAAGGCTTTTTTATTTCTTTTCACAGAGGAGGCAGATGGGAGAGAGACAAAAAAAAGATTTTGGTTTGTTGAAAAAATAAATAGAAGAAATAGAGTGATTATAGTTAGAGAGAATAAGAAAAAGTATCCTGCAGCTGGTGATATCTGAGCTGTGCTTTGGAGGAAACCAGGGGTTTTAAGAAATAGAAGTGATGAGAGAAAATCTTCTAAGTATGGGATACAGGCTTGCAAAGGCAGAAGATGGAATATTGTACCCTGGAAACAGTTGGCACAGACCAAATCGACTAGAGGGGAATGAATTATAGCATTAAGACTGAAAAGGTAAGTAAGAACTTGACCTAAAACCTACCTCACAATACTGTTACGGGGATCACAGGAGATAATGTGTAAACCCTAATATATGCAAAACTTAAACTATTGTATAAGTATATTACTAATTAGTCATTATTGTGGAGGACTTTAAATGCAAGACTGAATTTTGCATTTTACACTAGAGGCAATTAGGAGTCATTGAAGATTTTTGACTATGAGAATGTCATGGCCAGATTCATGTTTTAGGATTGTCAGTTAGGCAATTTTGTGGAAGTGAAAGGAAGAGGGGATTCTGGAGTCAATAAGAACAATTAGGAGGAAGCTATTCCAATAGTCTAGCTGAGAGGTGATGAGATCCTAGCCAGGATGGAGGCAATGTGAGTGGAAAGAAGGGGACTTATGAAAAAGATGCTATTCATGGAGAATTGACAAGATCTGGTAAATAATTAAACATGGCAGGGGTGGTGAAGGAAAGGGAAGAATCCAGCATGGTGTTAGCATTTCAAACATATATGACCATAATGATTGTAGTGACCTGGGCAAAAATTGAAACGTTTAGGAGAGGGACAGATTTGAGAAGAAAGATAACAAATTCTGTTCAGGCTGTGGTGAGTGGGAGATACTTATAGGACATCTAATTCCAAAAATCCAATAAGCAATTGGTAATGTGGGTCTGGAGCTCAGAAAGAGGCTAGGAGGAGATACAAATTTGGATTTTTTAATTACCCACAATGCACCAGGAACCGTGTCTAAGGAACCCAGTCTAAGGAAAAATATAAAAATGTGCTTTTTTTTTCAAGGAGCTCATATTCTAACTGGAAAAAACATGCACACACACATATAAATAAATAGAAGATATATAAGTATGTATATGTGTTTGTGTACACACAAACCATCTACAGACAAGGCATCCTTGAAGGGGAAGGTAGTAGCATCTAAGGAGGCTTTCTTCAGAAGATTGTGATTGCATTGAGTCTTTTTTTCAATAATATTTTATTTTTCCAAATACATGCAAAGATGGTTTCCAACATTTAACTTCATAAAGCCATTTTTCCCAAGTTTTTCTCCCACCCTTTCCCCCTCTCTCCTTCTCAAAACAGAAAACAATTTGAAACAGGTTAACCATGTTGCATTGAGTCTTGCAGAAAACTAAAGATTCTAAGAGATAGAGGGGAAAAAGAAGATCAATCATTACAGGCATGAGGTAATAACCAATCTTAGAATCCTCCAGGGAGGACTGAAAATTGGCCCCATGGAGTTGATAAGATCATCAAAAGGAGTATAGAGCTAGAAACAAAGAGAAGAGAGCCCAGTGCAGAAGCTTGGCTACACTCAGGAGGTAGTAAATAGGTGGTGATCTAGCAAAGGAGACAGAGGAGGAGTCGTCAGACAGGTAGGAGGAGGATGGAAAGCAGTGTCAAGAAAAACCATAAAGACAGTATGCTGAAGAAAATGATCTGTAGGATGAAAAGCTTCAGAGAGGTCAAGAAGAATGAGGATCCCAGAACACTTGGTTAACTAATCATTCAACAAATCAATTAATTAAATACCATTTACATATCTGGTTGTTGACATTAACATTAATATTACGTCACTTCATATTAGCATAGAGCCATACTCTTTCTTTAGCAAGTACAGTGGAGAGTTCTTTTTGTAATTAGCAGGTATTTTGAATTTATTTCCATCTCAGGAGTTTTTATAAGAGAAGTAGGGCAGGGTAGGAGAAAATGTTTGAAATCAGATTCCTAGACTGGTTACAAACTAGTTGTTTGGTGAAATCTTGGGAAAATCCTTTCTCTACTCTAACCTTCCTACTTCCATAACTTTGTATAGATTTTCCCTCAGGTTTGTAACGCACTCCTTCCTCACCTCTGATTTGTTGATTTTTTTCTTCTAAGTTTCAGTCTAGGTGCTATCTATTCATTGAGATTTTCCCCAGCTCCTCTAAATAGACAATGTCTCTCCTTCCTCCTCATATTTTTTTTGTGTTTTAAAAATTTGTTTTAACGATGGATTCCTCCTTCTAAGCTCCATCAAAGAATACAAATAAGCCATGTGCTGTTAAAGATTCTTTAGAAAAATAAATATATGCAATACATATATTTAATTGAATCTGCATTTTTATCACTTCCTCAAGCATAGAAACTCACCAAAACAATCAAATCTTGATTTATTGGGTTTTTTGTTTGTTATTCTGTTACCAGTTTCCAAGATATAAATGTTCTCATGAGCAACTCGGGGGTATCATAGTGCATCAAGCACTGGAATTGGAATCAAGAAGACTCATCTTCATTAATTTAAATCCAGCATCACACAATTACTAGTTGTGGGATCCTGGACAAGTCACTTAACTCAGTTTGCCTCAGTTTTCTCATCTGTAGAGTGAGCTGGATAAAGAAATGGAAAACCACTTTAGTATCTTTGCCCAAAAAACTGTCAAAATGGATCACAGAGAATCGGATACTAATGAAACAACTCGACAACAAAAAATGGTCACAATGAAAATGTTACAATCAACTATCTCAAGAACATTCCCAAATGTAAGCTCCTTGAGGGCACGGCCTCCTTAACATTTAATAGTATAACATACATTGGGCAATTAATAAATGTTTGTGGGGTTGAGTTGAATTCACAGTAACTTTATTTGATGTCTTAGAATTTAGAGGGGTTTGGAAGAGGCATGATTTGTATGTCTCTCCCAAGAGAAGTCCTAGAGAGGAAGACTTTAAACAATGCTTTCTTTTCTCTTGGCAAGGAGAAGTATTTATGTTCAATTGTTTCAGAAAGAAACATTGAAGCATCTAATCATAATAAAGCTTAATTATAGTTGAGGAAGGAATCTTTGAGGTTTACAAAGCACTTTATTACTAGTTTAATTTTGAGGAATTTTACAGTTGGAAGGAGTCTCAGGATCTATTTAGTTCAACTGAAATCTTAAAAAAGTCCCCATAATAATATTCCGAAGTGGTCATCCAGCCTTTGTTTGCATTCCTCCACATACAGGGGACACACTACTTCTCAGGGGAAAGCAGTCTATTGCACTTTGGAATAGCTCTTATTGTTAGGAAATTCTGACATCTGGCCTAAATTTTGCCTTTTTAGACTTCCCACCCATTATTCCTTTTTTTCCCTAATGAGGTCAAGGAAGATAAATCTTCTCTCCTTCACATGACAGCTTTTCAAATATTTCCAAGATAGCTTTCATATTTCCACTGATTCTCCTCTTCCCCAGGCTCAACACCCCCAGGTCCTTCTAGCACTCCTCATATGGCATGGATTCAAGATCCTTCATCATGTTGATAGCTATCCCTTCCTCTGGACTTCCAATTTATCCATGTATTTCAACTTTGTTGCCCAGAATTATTCACAGATGAGATGTGACAAGGACAGAGGAGAATTAGGAAGTCATCACTTTGATTCTGGATATTAGCCCCTCTTAATATTCTCTATTTGTCCCTACTCATGGAATGCTCTTCTTCCTGAACTTCACCTATTGATCCTACTGATTTTTTGGCTTCTTTAGACTGTCAACTAAAATCCTACCTTGGACAAGAAGTTTTTTCTAACTCCTTTTTATTATAGTACCGTCCTTCTGTTCTTTCTTTCTTTCTTTCTTTCTTTCTTTCTTTCTTTCTTTCTTTCTTTCTTTCTTTCTTTCTTTCTTTCTTTCTTTCTTTCTTCCTTCCTTCCTTCCTTCCTTCCTTCCTTCCTTCCTTCCTTCCTTTCTTTCTTTCTTTCTTTTTTTGCTGAGGCAATTAGGGTTAAGTGGCTTGCCCAGGGTCACACTAGTGTTGTGTCTGAGACCAGATTTGAACTTAGGTCCTCCTGACTTGAGGGCTGATGCTCTATCCACGAAGCTGCCCCATGTTAATTATTTCTTACTTATCCTATATGCACCTTGTTTGCATATACTTATCTTCATGCTTTCTTCTCCATTAGATTGTAAGTTCCTTTAGAGTAAAGACTGTGTTTTGCCTCTTTTTGTATAGCCCAGTGCTCAGCACATTGTCTGGCACATGGTAGGTCTTTATTAAGTGCTTATTCATTGAATGATTTGATCCTTACACATAACCTTTAAGGGAGATGCTATATCTACCTTATATAATGGATATGTAGTATATAGATCATACATACACATACAAGATTATATGATGAGCAAATCTGATGAATGTGACTCTCTTCAACAATGAGATGATTCAGACCAGGCCCAATGATCTTGTGATGATGAGATCCATCTGCATCCAGAGAGAAAAGACTGTGGGAACTGAGTGTGGTTCCCAACATAGCATTTTCATTCTTTTTGTTATTTTTTATTTTCTTCTTTGCATTTTATTTTCTTCCTCATTTTTTCCTGTTTGATTTGATTTTTCTTATGCAGCAAGATAATGGTATAAATAGGTATGCATATATTGGATTTAACATATATTTTTACCATGTTTAACATATATTGGATTATTTGCCATCTAGGGGAGAGACTGGGAGAAGGAAGGGGAAATTGGAACACAAGGTTTTGCAAGGCTTAATGTTGAGAAATTATCCATGCATATGTTTTGAAAATAAAAAGTTTTAATAAAAATTAAATATATAAAATAAAACATTTACTGATAATAAATCAGAATTTTGAGACCCCCATTCAGTTATGAGATCTCACATGGAGTCTCATATTTTAAGAAGCTAGGAGATATATAATATGTATCATATTCCATATACTGTATTGCATTATATATGATATACTATATAGTAATATTATATGATAATATATTATAGTATGCATTATTACCATTTTACAATTTAAAAAACCCTAAGATTTGGAGATTGTTGTATCTTGTCCATGATTATATATTAAGTATCACAGAATGTAGAGCTGGAAGGGACTTATAGACCATCTAGTCAAAATCAGATCTAAATAAGAATCCTCTCTATTTCTTGCCTGACATCCAGCATCTTTCTGAAGACTTCTGTGAGGAGGCCATCCCTATTGAAGTAGACCATTTGACTTTGGGAGAGATCTATTAGAAAGATTTCCCTTACTTTCAACCTAAATCTGTAACTTCCTCCCATCACTCCTAGTTATACCCTCTGGGATCAGGCAGAGCAAGGCTAATTCCCTTTTCCAACCTGGCAGTATGACTTCTGAATCATACATTGACTGTTTCCGCCCTGCCAAAGGGATGGAAACATTTTTCCAGGAAGCTAAAAGCCAACCCAACATCCTCTCTCTATGTCTATTTCCACCTCTGCCCACGTTTTTCCAAATGTCATAAATCTTCTGATTTGACACATGTAGAAATTCCAGTCATCAGACTGAAAGGTGTTTTGGGACCACCAAGAAAAAAATGATGTATGAACATTTCACTTGGAAAACAAAATGTTGACCTGGAAGGGGTGGGTCTGTTTGAAGAAACTCTTCTTCAGGAGGTAAAATCACAGAACCCCAGGATTTCAGACCTGGAGAAGATCTCAGGATCACCTAGTCCACATCATACTTACATGAGATTCCTCTACATACTGATCATCCAGCCTGTGTTTGATGAGCTCCAGTAAGGAAAATTTCTCTACTTCCCAAGACAGCCCACTTTACTTAGAGATATTTCTCATTATTAGGGCATTTTCCTTTATATCAAACCTAAATTCACCTCTTCCCAACTTCTCTAGGTTATTTCAAGTTCTGCCCTCTGAAGCTAAGTAGAATAAAAAACCTGATTATCCTGCTTCAATAAGATATTGAAATAAGATATTTGTTATGTCTTTCTCTCTCCAACCTGGGTTTCCCCCATAATAACTCTGTCTTTTCTTCTCCAAGCCAGATACCCCCAATTTCTTTCACTGTTTTTCATATGGTATTGAATTAAGCGCCTTCAATCATTCCAAGTTCTTCTGTAAGATTCTCCAGCTTTTCAACGACCTTCCTAAATTGTAGTCCCCAGAACAAAATTATCTATGTATCTATGTGTCACTCTATCTATCAATCTATCTATCCACATATATACATATGCACACATATAAATATATATATATATATATGCATTTACATATACATTTACATATACATATACACATATATACTACTGTGTATAGGAGTCGTTGTATAGGAGCGTATAGGAGAGTTTGTAAATTTAGAACCCAAGTCTTATTATCTCCCAACCTTTTATGGAAGTCTACTCAATAGCAAATAAGTGAGCCTGGACCATACTGATATTTTAATTGAGTGAATTGAGATGAAAGTGTAATTGAAGAGAGAGAACCTGTAGAGTATGTTATCAGAGAGAAGTCAAGGAACTAGGCCAATTTAACTAGCAATTTAACCTATTAGGAGTTAAGCAAACAAAATAGTTTGTGTCCTAAAATATGCTACATTCTATTGAGAGGAAATATGTAGTCTAACTTGGGCCTTTTTATTAGAGATATAACTAAGACAGGACAACTGAGGCTTTGACACAAAGTAATAAAATTTAGAGGATACCAATTTATATATACCTGAGCCTCATGAATTAGCTAACAAAAATTATCAGTCAAAATATCAAACTTGCACATTAAGTGATTCTAACTTTTCCACCAAATGAAGAGGTGCCCAAATTGTTACCATTCTCTTCTCTCTTTTGATCAGGCTTTAATATCAGTTCTGGCTCACATCCTGGAATATTGTTGGATTGGTAGATCATGATGTAAAACTTCCTACTTACCTTGCTTCCTTTACTCAGTGGAGAGAGACCTAGACTATTGACTTGGTGAAATATCCTTAGGGATATTTTTGACTTCTTAAAGGCGTATAAACTTGTTCCACTTCATGATTACAAATGATTGATTTGATTTCTCCAGTCAAAATGGGAAGTTGTAATGCCATTCAAAATTTCATCCTGAGATATTCCCAAGAGTGACTCCCTTCCACTCGAAACTCCATGGCGATTCCCAATAAATACACAAACCTCTATTATACATAACTATCTGCTTTATTTGAAAATATCTACACTGTGTTAAACAGTGTTAAAAAACCCACTGTCCTGTCCCAGCAGGCACTGGGTCCAGTGTATAACTTGAGATGGACTCTTTTATTTTTTCATGGAGTGGGGAAGAGAAGAAGAAGGGAGAAGTGGTAGGAAACAAAAATTTTAAGGGAATTGTTATAAATCACAAACAAGAGATTTGAAGGGTGGGGGAGAAGGAGATAACTTGAAAGACATGGTGTTTATAAGTTCTTCTTTCAACCACATTTTATTAGAGCATCTGCTCCCATCTCTTGTGTGTTTAATTTGTAATATGGTGGTGATGGACAGGTTTACCCCAGAGTAGATTATATAAAATAATATCCAAATATTGGCGCAAAACCAAAAACCTGGGAGAGGAACAAGCTAAATTTCTCAGGCAATAACTTCCCATTCTACATCACTTTACTAGACAAGTTGAAAAGCTTAGGTTTGAAACTATATCTAGTCATTCCAAGATGAATGTCAATGAATAAGGATGTCTTTTAAAAAAATAACTCAATTGACCTTCAGAAAAGGGTGTGCTGCATTTGTCAGTACTGAAATGATGAGTTCTAATGAGTAAATTTCACTCACTTCTCAAGATGGGAGGTCAACAAATGAAGGATTGGGAAAGCTTTTTTATTTGAGTTTTATGTGCTTTAAAACCTTACAGCTGCTTAAAATTCGACTCTCACTACACTCATTTTCCATTTCATACATCTCTCCAATATGACAAAAGTCAAGGAGGCAAATAAACGTAGGAAGACTGTTGCATTCTGCTACTTACAATGTATGTCAGAAGAAGGGTCCTTCATGTTTTAGAGATATGTAGCAAACTGCTTTTAAGCTTGAGTCATGTTAGCTACTGGCAGCTTTGTGGCTACAATGTATGATCTAGCCCAGCAGGGCCACATGCTAAGGATCAGAGGGGTTATAGTGATGTGATATTGGCAGGCAATCAGAAGCCAACCTTCCTTTAACTGGAGTACCACCCTGGGCTCATTCATTTCAAAGATACAGAAGTGGAAGGCAATCAGCTCATAACATTGAGCCAGCAATTCCTTGCTGGAGAAGCTTCTTAAGCAGCCCAGGAGGCCTTGGGGCGTGACGGGGGAAGACTGTCTTCCCAGAATCATGGTTTTCCTGTTTACTAACTCCAAAGGCTGACTCCATGAGGGAGTCTTTGAAGTACTTTGTTCCAACCAACTAGAAACAGCTGTTCCCTAGATCACAAAGATTTAAGATGTTTTTTTGATCACTGCTTGTTCCAAATTCTAAAGAATAAGGAATATAAGGTTTTATGTACCTCAGCCCACTAGAGAATGTAAGAACACCTGTTGGGAAACAGCATGGTACAGTGGAAAGAGTCTTGAATTTGGAATTTGGAACCCCCACTCGGTTTCAAATTCTGGAGCTGTCACTTATTACTTTGTGTGATCTCGAATAACTCTCTTGACCATTCTGAGCCTCAGTTCCCCCATTATGAAATGAGGGGTTTGGGTAACCTGTAAGAATGATTGCTGACATTTCTAAGGTTTGCAAAATGATTTACCTACATTATCTCACTTGATCCTCACAACTACCTTAGTCAATGACATAGGTAAACATTAGCCTGGGAAATTCAGTTGACCTCAGTTTCCTCATCTGTAAAATGAATGAGTTGGACTAAGTGACCTCTATGCCTCCTGCTTTCTAAGTCTATGACTCTAGTCTCTCATTTTTAATAAGGGAACTGAGGTTTAGAAAGATGAAATCATTTGCTCATAGTCACATAGATAGTATGAGAGACAGGGTATGAACATAGGGCTCTGTCCATTCTACCTCACTGACCCCACAAGTATCTCTCCTGTTCTACAATTATGATCCAATGACCCATTTACAAGCAGTGCAACTTGAGTAGAGTGAACATCAATATTTCCACCTTCCTTTTTGCTTTTGATGGCATCCCTCAGGTGGGAACTCTAAATTCCAAATTCAAGAACTTTCTAGCACCACTAGATTCGAATGCTGCTATTTTGGTCTCATCAATCATTGTTTCCTTGTTTCCTATCCACTGTTAGCTTTTTTTTAGCCATGTCACCTATTTTTACAATGTGTATATATAAAAATAAAAAATGATTTCAAAATAACATAGGTTTGGAGTCACAGGCTATAGGAGCCTTCTTGTTTTCAGCTCAGGAACCCTTGGAGAGTTTTAGGATCACCACGGATTTAGAACTGGAGGAGCAGCTCTTCCATGGATCATCTTCTCACAGGGGCACAGGAAGCTAAAATAGGAGCTCTCTTTAAAAAATAAAATAGTTGGCAGAAGGACATAATTCTCCAGTCATCTATGGCCTGTGGAAAAATAAGAACAAAGAGACTGTCAAAGAGACTGGCTGATTGTGAATATACCAACTAACCTATAAATAGAGAGTTGAACTTGGACTTTAAAAGACCTGGATTCAAATCTTGCTTCTGATAGTTACTTAGGTAAATGATCTTATTCAATTAATTTCTCTTCTGAGGGCCTCAGTTACCTTACCTGTAAAATGAGAAGGTTTGACTAGATTACCTATAGGTTCTTCTATGATTATATAATCCATGTTAAATCTTTCTTCACTAACTATCCATTGTCTGATGCTGTGCCCTCCCTGCCTTATTTCTGATACTTGGTTATATACCAACCAATCAGTGACAAATTTCCAGGCTCTCAAAAAAAGTAAACTCAGAGGAAACTTAGGCAGCTGGATAGTACAGAGAAAAGAGTACCAAGCCTGGGGTCCAGGTTTGAGTTCAAATATTGCCTCAGACACTTCCTAGCTATGTGACATTGCACAAGTCTTTTTACCTCTATTTATTTTAGTTTTCTCACCTGTAAAATATGGAGAATAATAGCATCTACTTCTGAGAGTTATTGTGTGGATCAAATGACCTAATAATTGTAAAGTATATCACTTAGTGTCTGACACATGTTAAGCACTATATAAATGTTAGTTATTATCATTATTGAGCAGCAAGGTAGAGCACCAGGTCTGGAGTCAGGAAGACTCATCTTCCTGAGTTCAAATATGGCTTCAGACATTTCCTAGCTGTGTAATCCTGGGCAAGTCACTTCACCATGTCTGCCTCAGTTGCCTCATTTGTAAAATGAACTGGAGAAGGAATAGCAAATATACTAGCTCTGTGACACTAGGCAAGCCACTTCATTGTATTTGTCTCAGTTTCCTCATCTGTAAAGTGTACTAGAGAAGGAAATGGCAAGCCATTTCAATATCTCTTCCAAGAAAAGGGATTTTGAAGAGTCGGACATGATTGAAACAACAGAACAGACTAATATGCATGTACCAGAATGAGCTCTAATGGACTTGTAAGCTGATTAATTGCCAAATTTTCAGTGTGAAATTTCTCTCTCTCCAAATCAGGCTATGATTTATTGTTTTGTTGATTTCTAGACTTAACAAAGTGTCCATAATGCAGACTAAAGTTAAAATTATGTATGCATATGCTTCCCCCCCAAGAGATCTTGGTTAAACATTTATCAGTACACCATTGAGCTCAGCAAGATATCAGTAGAAGGCTCAGGGAATGGAGCAACCAGCAGACTAGAGTATAATAATAACTAGCATTTATATAATGCTTTAAGATTTGCAAAATACTTTCTATTCTTTACCTAATTTGAGTCTAACAACATCCCTTAAGTTTAAGCAGCATATAAATGTACCCTCATTCTTTTCAAGCTTTAGCTTAAAGCAGGATCTCATTGAATAAGCATTCAATGCATGTCCACAAAATGCCTATTTCCTGAATCGAATCTCTTTCTAGATATTAAGAATGAGTGTATATGCCTTCTAATATTAGAAAATTCAGACACAGCACAGTTGGAGGCAGAGGGATGCTTCAGATGACCTCTAAAGACTACTTTATAGGAATAAAGATAATGATGATGACTGATATCTATTTTTCACTTTAAAGTTTTCAAAGGAATCATATATACATAATTTTGTTTTCTCGCCGTAGCAACTCCCTGAGGTAAGAGAAATTACTAACGGTCCTTTTGCCTCCATTTTTATAGATTGGAAAACCAAAGATTGAAGGAGCTAACGGATTTGCCCCAAATTATATAACTGGGAAATGCCAAGGGCAGGATTTAAAAGTCTCTCCCAAGTCCAAGCCCAGTGTTCTTTCTACTTCACCTCGAGGATCTTTCGATAATTACACTAATTACACACATATCATGTCAGTGTATATGTATTTACTTACGAGTACCTGCCCGACATTTTCCTCACGACTGCAATGATGATTCCAGCAATGATACCAATGGCGATCACAATTCCCAAAATGATTCCCACTAATGTTACAGTCTCCAAACCTCCTAACATAGAGAAAGAGAAGCAAAAAGAAGCAATATTGGTAATTTATTCAGAACAAGATGGAGAAGAATAATATCCATGGACTAGCAATATATTAAGTCAACATTCTAGTCCAAAATGTGGATGGATTTGTATTAAATCTCATGTGATAGGATGTTAGGTTTACAAGTGATCCAACTTCCAAAATGTGTTATTGTCCTCTTGTCACCCATGTTCAGATTGAAAATTGGGGCATAATACAATGGTTGACCTTGAGCTATTTATTCTAAGCTATCTGGGTACAAACAAGATTCTTATGAAATAGGCTTTTGTCTATTGAGTTTAAAGAACAACATCTCAACTCTGCTATTAATTATTAGGAAGAGTTTCTATAGGGCTATTAAAATAACCCTGATTCTCTAAGAACCATAAACTGCCATCTTGGGCATTTAAAGCCATTTCCCATCTGACTTCAGTCTCACCTTGCAGACTTATTTCACATTATTCCCCTTTATACCCACTCCTTATTCCAGCCAAACAGCCCCACCTGCTATTCCCTGAACTAAACATTCCATCCCCATCTCTGACTTCTATACCTTTGCTCAGGCTGACCCCATGCCTAGAATGAGCTTTCACCTTAACCTCCTAGAATTCTGAGCTTATTTTAAGTCTCATCTGTGGTACCATCTCCTAGAGGAAACCCTTTAGTAGTCTTTTTTTCCCTCCTGAAATGAGTTTGCATTTACTTATCTGTGCAAATGTTCCATCTCCCAATGGAGCATGAACTCTTTGAGGATAGGGTCTCTTTTTTGTTGGTCTTTGGAACCCTCCATACTTAGCACAAAGTCTTGAACAAGTATAAAGTCTTGAACTGCTTGACTAGCCTTCACTGGAGTGGTTTGAATTGAATTACTGAGTTCACAACAGCTGCCACAAAGCAGAAAGATTTAAAAATCTTTTAACTTTTCTTTTGGTTAAAAATATAACTACCCAGAATTCGCTTTGTTTCTTTTCCCCCAGTCAATTGATCTTTCTTTCAAAGTGTAAATCTTTCTTTTATACGAGCTCTAATGTGCTTCTGTTCATAAATACAGCTTATGAATATAGATGATGACAAGAATAGTGGCTTCTTTGAATAACCCTTTCTACCCTACCTTTCTCAGTTGTTGTCTTTGTCTCTTCACCCACTTTCTCTGTAAAGAGAGAGATGTAATAACAGAGTGATATTAGAAAAAACTGGGATTTAATCATAATTAGAGAAGAAATTTACTTCAGAAAATTGCAGATTAGGTAGAAGATAACAAAAACAGGAGTGAGGAAAACATTTGCAAAGAAAAACGCAATGATAATTTTAAAAGTATGTTACCATTTATTACTGGTCTTAATTATTAATGATTTAAATTAATCATAAATGATTAATGATTTACAGTTTATAAGATTTAAAATTAGGATCAACATTAGAACATGAGAGGGACATTAAAGCATGAATATCAGAGGTAGAAGGACACCAAATGACAAAGGGGGAAAGGATGCTTGAAAGTGAAATGTTAGAGCTGGGAGGACCTTAGACTTAGACTTAGAACTTGAAGGAACCTAAAAACATAAACTGTCCGAACTGTTCTATCTTAAATTATAAAATTTTCCAGCAGGGGATTAACTAGTTTACTCCCTTCATTTTCCTTTCTTAAAGAGTTTTTTTTTTTAAAGCTGATAACTCTTTAACTTATATCTTGTTTATTCTCAACTATTTTAGAAGATACGACAATAAACCTAGAAGATGTTTTATTGTTTGATTTTTTTTAAGTTAAAAAAAGAAGACACAGAAGTAGTCATTAATTTTCAAAGTCATGCAATATTTTTGGTAAATAGGACCTAGAAATTACATCTCTTGAGTAAAACTCATTATTACTAATAGAATTCTTACTGTTTGAGGCATGAAGTCTTAAGTTCCCATAGTGGGATATGAGGGAAACAAATGAGAAAATCTAGTCCTTCCCCTTGAGATTATTAATATAATAACTGACATTAAAAATTGTTTCCAAAGAATAGAACTTACATTTTCTTGTTTAAGCCTTTTAACAATTCTATAAAGCCCTAACTGAGTAATATTAAGAGGGGTTAAGAGATTTGTCTGTGGTATTAAAACCCAGATTTTCCTGACCCCAAATTTGTCTATTTTGGCAGTTTGATAGCACCATGGACAGAGTGTTATGCTTGGACTCAAGAAGACCTGAGTTCAAATTTCTCCTCAGAAATTTATTACCTGTGTGACCTTGGACAAATAACTTAATTTTTGTCTGCCTCAGTTTCCTCAAATGTAAAATGGGAGTAAGAATAACACCTGTTTCATAGGGTTTTGTAAGGATAAAATGAATAGTACTTGTAAAGTACTTTATGAATTTTAAAATGTTGCATAAGTGCTTGTGTTGGTTATACAATGGATAGAGTACAATGGTATAGGTAGGTGATAAAAGACCTGAGTTTAGGAAGAGCCTTAAATACTTACTAGCTGTGTGACCCTGTGTAAGTCAAGTCACCTTGCTTTCTTTTGTTCCTCATATGCAAAAACAATTTGGAAAAGGAAATGTCAAACTACTCCAGTGTCTTTGCCAGAAAAACCCCAAATGGAATCACAAAGAGTCCAACATGAGATAACATCTAAATGATAGCTAGCTATTATTAAACTTGCAGTTTTTGAGGACTGACTGATGCTCAAGGTCATTAAGTAATTTACGGTGGTCCCACAACTGCTTGAAGACCTAGTATTATATCTAAGGGAGATGCTCTTTGGGACTAATCAATAATTTCCAAAAGAGGTAAAAGTTTTTCTTTGCTGCTTTCTTCCTGATAACTGGTGAATCCCAAAGATACTTTAGCTCCATTTATACTACCTGAAAATTTCCCCAGGATATCTCTTAGTGGATTTTGTTTGTTTTCCCAATCAGGTTGCTCATTGTCACTTTTCTTTTCCTCTTGACCTCATCATGGAGTAAGTACTTAACATCTCTATCAGATGATTTTTTGCTTTATTGGCAGATATGGGAAATAGATTCATCAAGACAAAATCTCTGCTTTCTGAGCCAATACAAATCCACAAATTTACATCCTGCCATCTATAGAAAAGGGAAAGGAAGGATGCTTTTAGATTTAGGCTATCTGCATCTGGATGGCAGTAGACCTGTTCCCTCCAGAATCTTTAATTGATCCAAGAATGTGTGATCCATCTGAACAATTGGCAGAGATCCTGAAGTATAATTATGCTGTTCATATTTGAGTGAAGATGGTCTGTGGCCAATCAACATAAAAAATTGGAGTCAAAATGGGTCAGCCTCCACATACCTGAGAGTGGCTTCCCATATAGACCTTTTGGTTTGCAAAGTGCTTTCCTTACAATAAACTTGTGAAATGATATTACAAGGGTGCCCATCTTTATTTTAGAATCAAGGAATATGATGTTCTTGGTCTTTCTCCAAACTCATTCAACTGACCATCCCCAGACTTTAGCATAGATTGTCCCCCATGTCTGGAATGCACACTTTCTTCAATTTTTTTTTCAATTTTTCAATTCATATTTCTCCAGTCTCCTCTTCCCTTTTGAGGTTTCAGCCCATGTGCTATACCCTGCTAAGCAGTGGATCATGCCAGATTTGAAATTGGAAGACCTGGGTTCAAATTTCGGTTTTTGACACTAGTTGTGTGGCTATGGAGAAGTTGCAATAGCTCTGAACTTTAATTTAACTGTAAAATGGGTATAAGTAGTGTCTGTAGTGCCAACTTTGCAGGGCTGTTGAGAGACTCAAGTGGGAGAATATATGTAAAATGCTTTGTAGACTTTAAAGCTCTATATAAATGCCAGTTGCATTTTTTTTTCAGGAAGCCTTTCCTGAGATAGCCTACCCCAGACTATTAGGATTGTCTCCTTCCTCAAACTGTTATCTTGACCTGTGATTTCATTGGTCTATGCAGAAATTGGCAAACTAGTGTCCACAGGACGAATCTTTCCTAGTTATTTAAGAATGGTTTTTATGTTTTGAAATAAAGCTTTACTTTATTTATTGGTTTATTTAACCATTCTTAAGTCCCAAACAAAAAGGACAGAAAGCTGGATTTGGCCCTCAAACCATAATTTATTTTATTTACCCTTCATCTAGGGAATTTCCAGTGAGCAAACTTCCATGGATAGAAGAGAAGGGGTGGGGAGGAGGGTCATTGGACTAAACAGACATTGGGGTCCCTTCCAATTCCAAAATGACAATCTTGTGATCCTATAACTTTGATTCCTTTCTCAGTTCTACCATTTTCTGAGATCTTGGGGAAAATCATAGCCTGTGAAAGGTAGTTTGGTAGCATGAAAAAAAAAAACTGACTCTGGAGTCTCAGGATTTGGATTCAAAGACCAGTTTCTTATTACTTGTTTGAGCTTAGGCATATAATGTAACCTCTCTGTACCTCAGTTTCCTCATCTGTAAAATGAGAGGATTGGATGAAAATGGTGGACAAGAGGACCTCAAAGGTCTCTTCCTATTCTTATTCTATAATTCTTGGACTTCAGTTTGTTCCTCTATAAAATAATTTTTAATAAGCACTTACAATGTGCCAGGCAATGGGATACAAGTACAAAGAATTAACTATCTTAACACCTGAATTGCCTACTTCACAAGGTTATAGTGAGGACCAAATGGTGGGAGGCAAATTTTTACAAATGGAAGAATCTGAAGTCTATCCCACTGGAATAATGATAGAGTTGTTTTCTTTTTGTCTTTGTCTTTGTATGGCTAAGACTTAGCAAAATGTCATGTATTATTTTTTAAATAATAGCTTTTATTTCAAAAATATATGCAAAGATAATTTTCAACATTCACCTTTGCAAAACCCTGTGTTTCAAATTTTCTCCCTTCTTTCCCCCCACCTCTCCCTCTAGACAACAAGTAATCCAATATATGTTAAACATATCCAGTTTTTCTATACACATTTCCACAATTATCATGATACACATGAAAAATCAAAAAGGAAAAATGAGAAAAAACAAAAAACAAGCAAATAATAACAAAAAAGTGAAAATAGTATGTTGGGATCCACACTCAGTTCCCCCAGTGCTCTCTCTGAATGCAGAAGTCTCTTTACCTTATGTATTATTATTGTTGCTCAGTCATTTCTGTGGTTTCCAACTCTTTGTGACCCCATTCTGGAGTTTTTTGGGCAGAGATACTGGAGGGGTTTGGCATTTCCTTCTGCAGCTCATTTTATAGATGAGGAACTGAGGTAAACAGGGTGCTTGATGTGACTTACCTAGGGACATATGGCTTAGAAAGTATCTGAGGCCAGATTTGAACCCAGGGTTTCCTAACTCCAGACCTGACTCCAGTGCTCTGCCTACCTTTTGCATATTATATAACAAGTACCTAAATGATGCTTTTTTAAGCAAATAAATTGGTTTCTTACCACTTGGATGGTCAGTAATAACTCTAGAGTCCGTGGAGTTCTCTCTGTTGTGGACTGTGGCCTCTGGAGTAGGTTTGTCCTCAATTCCTGGAGTGTGATAAGTTCTTGGGGTTCTTGTGGGCAGCTGTGAGGCAGGTAAGTGAGAAAAGCAAGAAGAGAGCCAGTAAGTAGCTTCCAGAAGGAGGAAGGAGACTTTTCTTTATATTGTTTTTCATTCTCGAGGCCTGAGTTTCACTGACAGTGTCACCTAGGCCAGAATTTTCCATGGTATTTATCATCTGTATCAAGCATCTGTCCCGGTGGGACATGATACACAATTCTAACAAAAGAAATGTTATTACAGGATTAATTTTTTGTCTTTTCATGATGCTCTTCCTTAGTTAAACTGTCTGAGGACAGGGATCATGTGTTACATTTTGAAAATATCAAGGCAAAGGAAATAGTTTTTATTCCCCCAGAACATTACTGTTATTACAGGTTTTCTCTCTGTGGAAATTCATCTAATCTCATAATGCTTAGAGGAAAAGACACTTGTAGTGTGATCGAGAGTTGCCTTGAGCTCAGTCTCTTTAAGAGCTAATGTTGTTTGAGAAAACTTAGGCTTCTAATCTCAATCCTGTTCTGTGAGAAATCAAGGCAAAAATTTAACTGAGGCACAAAAATTTAAATAAAATTCCAAGACAACCATCATGTAAGTACCTACTATGTGCTAGGCACTAGGCTAAGCATTAGAAATATAAAGAAGCAAAAATGGTCCCTGCCCTCAAGGAGCTCCCACTCTAATGGGGGAGACAAAATGTAAATAATCATGTACAAACAAGCTACATGCAGGACAAGTAGGAGATAAGTAGCAGAGGGAAGTCACTAGAATTAAGAGGGATTGAGGAAGGCTTCCTGGAGCAGGTGGAAATTTCAATAGGACTTGAAGGAAGCCAGGAGATGGAGAGGAGGAGGGGGAGCATTCTAGACATGGGGGACAGTGAAAATGCCTGCAGTCTGGAGATGGAAGGTCTTGTTCGAGGACCTGCAAGATGGCTATGTCTCACTGGATCATGAAGGGGTGCTGTAGGAATGAGAAGACCAGAAATGTAGGTGGGGGGCAGTAGGAAGGGCTTTGAACACTAAACAGAGGATTTTACATTTGATCTTTTCCAGAATACCCACTACAATGCTTTTCACAGAGCAGTGCTCAAATATTTATTGGTAGTTTGAAAGTGGTGGGATGGAGAAATTATAGGAGTATAGATTAGAATTGGAAGGGACCTTTGAGGTCCACCTAGTTCAGTTCTTCTTTAAGAATGATGAAATATGAAATCCCAGGAAGGTAACTTACCAAGATCACATAAGTAATTCTAATTTAAGAACTTAATCCAGTTTATAGGAAGGACTCTGGGTTAGGAGTTAGGGTTAGGAAATGAGAAAGTGTATTCCAGTGATGGGGATCAGTCTGTGTAAAGGCACTGAGTGTGGACAGGGGGGCTGTCCAACCCTCTCAGTTTAAAGGGAGGAAATCTGGACACCCAAAAGGTTGGGTTTTGTCTACGGTCACATAAGTAGTGAGTGGCAGAGCTGAGATTTGAACCCAGGTCTGCTGAATCCATTAGACTACACACACACTGATTCTTGAAGAGACTGTTGAGTTTGAAAGGCAGTGGGTAGTGTCTTCTTCAGAAAAGATGTTCACTCTTATTGTTCCTCCTATCCCATGGGGAGGTCAAAGGGCTTTAAGCCAACTTGGAAGTGGAATTCCAAATGGAATTCCACAAGGGTTCCAGTTATCCAGCCACGCCAAGGTACACACTGGCTCAAGATAATGTTATGTGTGAACAGTCAAGGGCCTCTCTCCTTGCGTTGGACCCAGACAACAAATCACAAAAGGGAAACTCAAAAAGTTATTGTAGGACACTGCCCCCCGATCTACTTTGGATCAGTGGTGAGTGGGAGAAGACTGGGGGTCCTTCACTCACAATTAAACTTAGACCCCTCCCCCTCCTCCATTTTGCTCCCTAGAGTTCAAAGTCAGTGAATAGTTATGGACAGGAAAAATAAATCACAGCCCTGGAAAATCCCTTCTGTGCTGGGAACTCCTCTGAGACCTATGCAGACAGTTATTCCAGAATTTGAGAATTGGAAAGATTCCCCATGATCATCTATTCCAGCCCACACCTGAAAGGAAACCCTTCTACAACACAACCTTTGTTTGGTCTCCAAGAGGAGGACCTCTGAGACAGCCCATTCTACTTTGGGACAGCCACCATGTCCATACTCAGTGCCTTTGTGCAGACTGATCCCCATGCCTGGGATGCACTCTCTCATTTCCTAACCCTCAGAGTCCCTCTCATCCTTTAAGATGAAGCTGAAGCATCATCTATTACATTAAATCTTTCCTAATTTACCTCCTTAACTGCTAGTGTCCTCCCTTCCAAACTACTTTGTATGTATTTGTATTTGTTATTCAATCAATTGACATTTATTGATTACTTACTCTGTGCCAGGCACTATATACTAAACAATTGGGATACAAAAAAAAAAAAGACAAAAGATTTCCCTACCCTGAAAGAATTTATAATCTAATGGGGGAACCAACATGCAGATAAATCTACATAAAGCAAGTTATAGACAGGATTAATAGGACATAATTAATAGAGGAAAAGTAGTGGAATTACAAGAGTTTGGAAAAGACTTTGTGTAGAAGATGGGATTTTAATTGGGACTTAAAGGAAACCAGGGAAGTCAGGAGCAACATGGAGAAAGGAGAATATTCAAGACATGAAAAACAACTAGAAAGTTACCCTGAAGCAAGGGATGGAGTGCCTTGCCTGGAACAGCCAAGAGACCAGTGTCACCAGATCAAAGACTATGCTTTGAGGTGTAAGGTCAAAAAGACTGAAAAGGTTGGAGGGGGTCAGTTCATGAAGGACTTTGGATACTAAGTGGAGCATTTTGTATTTGTTTCTCGAGGCAACAGGAAACTACTGAAATTTACTGAGTAGGTTGAGTGACCTGATAGGATCTGTGTTTTAGGAAAATCACTCTAATGGCTGATTGGATTGGAGAGGAAAGAGATTTGAGGCAGGCAGACCAACCAATAAATTCAGGTGTAAAGTGGGACTCTGTACCAGGATGGCAGTAGTGTCAGAGTAGAGAAGTGGACATATTTGGGAGATATCACAAAGGTGAAATAGACAAGCCTTGACAACAGCTTGGATATTTCATATAGATATAGATTTATACACAGAGACATACATGTATTATGTATGTACATATGTATGCATGCATCTGAATATATATTCACTATATATGCCCAAACACATATATACCTGCATACCTAAATGTATATATACACATATGTATGTGTGTGTATACTTGTTGGATCCTCTGGTTAAATATCAGCTCTTTGTATAGAGGGATTGGTTCATTTTTTAGGCATCACCAGTACCTAGCACTATTTGTTGCATGACAGATGGATGATGTTAAAAAAATAGTTGATATAAATAAAGAACATAAATATTGATTGATCGTTAAGAAGTTGTTTTGTGAGTTGTTTTTTTTCTTGTATCAAAACTAAATTTGTCTCCCTGTAGCTTTTTCCTTTCCTTCTTAGTTCTTCCCTCTTGGATTGGAAAGAACAAGTATTTTCCAACTTCTTCATCATTATAGAATTAGATTTAGAAGGGATTTAGAGACCATAGATTGTGACTTTCTTACTTTATAGATGAAGAAATGGAGGTAGAGAGATTACAGATTATCAGGGTCACACAAAGAACAAGTTTGGGAGGTAGAATTTGAAGCAAAGTAGGCCATCCTGACTCTAAGCTCTGTGCCTTAGCCTAGCTATACTGTCACTCTTTGGATACTGGAAGATAGCTATGCTATCCCCCTTATCTGAGCCTCCTTAGAGAGTCATCCCATTTTTTTGCTTTCTGTTGTACCTCAACCTAGTTTTCAGTTCATAGAATTAAGCTTGGCAAGAAAATGGGATGGTGTGAGGTTGGAGATACCCACCAGAGTAGGTGCATCTTCAAAGTGATAAGGATTCCCATCAATGGAGTCTACTGTGGTTGCGACATCTTCTGGTAAGATTGTGCTGTCTGGAGGAGAAAGACTGAGTCAGGATTCCAATTGGAAACCCCATAAGCCACTGTTTGGTTTTATCTGAAAAATTCCCCATCCTTCCTCTTTGGGACATTACATTTCTCTCCAGTCATTTCTTTGACTTGTTACTGTTCCAGGAACGTGACTAGAATTTCTTCAGACCATTTTCCCAACACTAATCAGATGCCTGGAGAGCTGGACAGTACTCAGAGGTAATAATACACCAATATTACAAAGACCTACAATTTCTTTAGTGGGGGAACCCATCCAACAATGCAATTTTCAATCCACCTGTAACCTATAATCTTAGAGTTTGCTTAAGGATCAGAAGCTGTAAATGATTTTCTGAAGGTCACACATCTAGTTACTTACAGAGACAGAATCTTGATTTGGGTCTTCCTGACTCCAGAGTCCACGCTCTATGCTACATAACCATTCAGATAATACTAATATCCATCCATTCAACCATTTATTCATCTACCTACTTATTTGTTCATTTATTTATGTCCATTCATTTATATGTGTATTTATTTATTTATGTAGTAGAGTGGATAGAGCATTGGGCTTACACTCTGGAACAAATGGCTTCAAATTTTACCCATGTCCTTTATAGCTGCATGATACTGGGCAAATCTAGCTCCTCTGAGCCTAAGGCACTTCCCATTAGACTTTTCTACTAGGCTACAGATGTGTTATTATGATCTATGTACTACTACCTCTATGTCTTTTTCCTTTTGTTCTTTCCTTCCTTCTTTCCTTCCCTCCTTCCTGCCCTCCTTCCTTCCTTCCATCCCTCCTTTCTTTTGTTATTCCTCCTTCCTTCTTTCCATCCTTCCTCCTTACTTGCTTGCTTCCCTCTTTCTTTCCCTCTCTCCCTCCCTCCCTCCTTCCTTTCTTCCCTCCTTCTTTCCATCCCTCCTTCCTTCCTTTTTTCTTCCTCCCTTCCTTCCTTTTTTCTCTCCTCTTCTTCTCTTTTTCCTTTCCTTCCCTCTTTACTTCTTTTTTTTTTCTTTTTCACTTTTACATTTCTTACTCTTTTTCTTTCTAAGAAAGTCACAGGATCATAAGACAAGAATTAGAAAGGACTTCAAAGGTCAATCCACTCTTTTACAGAGGAGGAAACTGAGGCAGAAAGAAGTTAGATACCAAGCTCAAAGTCACACGTGGAGGGCTGGGAATTAGTCCTCTAACCCCAAAGCTAGCATTCTTTCCAATGAACCACATTGCCTATGAGGGTAGATGAAGCACCCCATTTTACAGATGAGAACACTGAGTGAAATGGATCTGTAACGTACTATAAGGCATCTCCTACCCACCCTGTTAATTTTGTGGCCCTGGTTTCCTGTTCTTGTCCCCACAATCTGGCTCCAATTACTAATGCTTGACCTGTGCACACTCCTTATTGCCTCCCACATACCAGAGCCAAGCCCTCTTGGTTCCCTGCCCATGTGAGCAAGAAATCTGTTGCACTCAACCAGCTCCAGTCTCCCTGCTTTATTCCTTTTGACCCATCTGCCTCACATCTCCCTCTCTGACAGAGCTGTCATTAGGGTGGAGTAACTGAAGTTTTTCTCAGGGCTCCAGATCGGGTGGAGCTCATGCCCTCCCTCCTAATAAAAGTTCCCTGGGCCAGAATCTTCAAGGCTCTCCATCCTCTACCAGCTCTGAGACATCTAGTTCTAGAGTCCATTCTCCCTTGTCCAACCCCAGTTGTCCTCCATCAAGAATCCATCAGCATTACTGACAGCCATCTCCTGGGCTTCTTCAGCAAGGAAGCCTTTTTCTTTTTGGACCTCCAGCTCTTAGCACTTATGCTATAAAATTTCTATATAATATGAAAATATAGTTTCATGTTATATATTATAGTTTCTAAAATAGAGGAATTGTTTAATGTTTATTTGACTGCCTCCTTTTGAATTCTCCTCTCCCTGTGACACTTTCCCCCCTTCAGCCCACTTAATAAAAGATAGTGGGCCAGCTTCCCTTTTGAGCCCAGTGTACTACAACAACCTGCCTTGGGTTCCATACCTTTCTCAGGTGTCCCCCATGACATGCTTTGTATTCCAACATTCTTCTCACATCAGTTGAATTTTGCCTGGCACTGAAATTCCTATCTACAGCTCTATCTTCAAATCAATGAAATTGAATATGCATTTATTAAGCGCCTAGTAGGACTAAGTTCTGGAGATGTATATAAAAACTGAAAAGTCTCTGTCTTCAAGGGACTTATTTTACTGAATTGATTTAGCCAGGGCCACACAATGAGGAGGAGGTGAGATTTTAACTCAAGACTTCTTAACTCCAAATCCTGGGCACGGCCACTATGCCCTTTGGCCTTGGCTTTTCGCTGGCTCCATTTAGAATGATCTTGATTCCTGGCATGGAAGGCTTGAACCTTCTTGGAACATTTTCCTCTCATGCATGGGGGAGAAACGTGAGACCCGAGTGATCCAATGACTGTACTTGGAAATCACAGACAAGCCTTCTGAGCCCTGCTGAGTAATGACAGATGACTTGCCCTGGGCTTTGAGAGGCAGGATGACATAGTGGCCGTGCCCAGGGCTTGGAGTTAAGAAGTCTTGAGTTAAAATCTCACCTCCCCCTGACTGTGTGGCCCTGACCAAGTCAGTTCAGTGTCCTCAGCAGTATAATGAGGAGTTTGGATTTAAAAATCTTCAAGGTCCCTTTCTGCCTTAAATCAGTGACTCTACAACTTCATTACAAACAGAGCATGTGCCCACTTGAAGAGTTAACAGTCTGACTCATGATCCTCAGCCCCCTCCCCGGCATGGGCCAGGTTCCTGAAATCCCATGACCAAACCATCTTGCAAAACAGGGGAGAAACCACGTGCCTTGAGGGGGAGGAGAAAGAGGCTGTTTGGAGACCTCTGAGTCACCCAAGAGCAGCTGGGACTGTTAGCACCTCTGTCCATTGAAAGACATCTTTTTCTCCCCCTCAGCTTCCCTGATAAATATGCTTACAGGCATCCCAGCTCAAGACAAGAACTAATAAATATTTGATTGGAACTTTGCTGGCAGCCTATGAAGGAACAGTCTCTGGAGTCCTTCCTGTCACTGCTTTTCATTCTGCATTCGATGCTCTAAATCCCCTCCCCGAAGACGGATGGCATGGGATAAGACATCTGGGCGTGGGGATTTATTTGTAGTCTCTGAGGGGAAAGGAGCCACAGTCAAATAATTGTCAGGGGCCAAGGATGGCTTCCCTCCTCTCCCCTCCCCCATCCCCATTCACCAGAGGTCAAGGTTTGGCTGCCAGAGGGATTGATGGGCCCATTGAAGACAAATGTCTAGAAGAACTGTTGGTTTGGGGAGGGGGGAGGAGACTAGTTCCTTGGCAGACAAGGCCCCTTTATTAAGGAGCCAGGCATCTCGTTGCCCTCCTTTTTAAAACTAGAGTTCTGAAGCTGTTGTACCAAACAATGAATTTTAAAAAAGTAGTTTCTGAGCTATCTGTTTGGACTCTACGACTTGCTTGTCAACTCCCCAATAGTACAGACATAGCAATATAAATATGAATGTTTATAGAAATATACCCAGCTAAATAAGCACGTGCATATGGGAAATCAGCACAGCCACACACACACACACACACACACACACACACAAACCCTTGAACTCAGAATGTTGAACTTGAGATCACCAGACTCACGTTGAAATCCTGGCTCTTGTCACTTACTCCCTGTGTGCGCTTGAGAAAGTTCCTTTACCTCCCTAGGAACTGAGTTTCTTAATTTAAAAAATGAGGGAATTGGCTTCTTAAATTTTTTCCCCTTTTGCCCAAGAAAATTTTACATGATCCCAAGTATAGAGATATATAAAAATAGGTATATAAGTCAAATAATTATGGATAATAAATCATAAATTGGCTTCTTAAACTTTTTCCCCTTTTGCCCAAGAAATTTTTACATGACCCCTAGTATATAGATATATAAAAATAAGTATATAAATAAAATACTTGTGGACAATAAATCATAAATTGGCTTCTTAAACTTTTTCCCCTTTTTTGTCCAAGAAATTTTTATATAACTCTAGGTATATAGATAAATAAATCAAACATGGGTAATAAATCATAACTTCACAATCCTCACACTGAGTTATGAGACTCCCGATGGGATTGTGATCCAGTTTCAAAAGCTGGAGGCTAGATGACCTCTGAGTTCCTTAGAGTCTTAGACCTATTATCTTGGAACCCTATGAGCCCTAGTTGATAAAATGCTGGATTAGAGCCAGGAAAAGCTGGGTTTTTTTGAATTTTTAAATAATAATTTATATATATTATATAATTGTTAATTAAATAATATATAATATATACAATGATATATAATAATTCTATATATCATAATGTTGTTGGGATCAACAGATCAACAGACTTGAGGTTCCAAATACAACTGTCTTTTTCTGTTTTCCATACATGAAAATTTTTGTACTTGTTGGGATTGGTCAAGTTTGGAATAACAAGAAATAAAAATTAAAATCTTGATCAAAAACCCGTTTGTATTTGTCTTTGATGTCTGCTAATTACATGACAACAAGAAAGTTACTTTAATGTCTCAAATTATCAGTTCCTAAAAGCAGGCAGTGTGCTTCTACAGAAAGACCACTAAATTTGCATTCAGAGAACCTATGTCTGAATCCTGGCTCGGCAGCTTGTGTGATGTTAGGAAGTGGTCAGGCCTTTCTGGAACGTAGTTTCTTCATCTGTAAAAGAGGGGGACTCGTTGACCTCTAAGGAGCCTTTGTCCTCCAAATCTAGGCTTTTAAATAATAAATGTAAAGCATAAAATACTTGGCAAACCTTTAATCACTATAAATATGCGCTATTATTATTATATTACACTACCTCTCATATATGTATATACTATATACATACCTGAAAGCAGCAAACAAATGCATGCACATTTTTTTTTCCTTTTTGCTGAGGCAATTGAGGTTAAGTGACTTGCCTAGGGTCACACAGCTAGGAAGTCTTAAGTGTCTGAGACCAGATTTTGAACTCAGGTCCTCCTGACTTTAGGGCTGGGGCTCTATCTACTGCGCCACCTAGCTGTCCCAAATTTCGGTATATTTAGGTATATTTACCTAAATAAGTATACACACGACACATATAGCTACTTATGTGCAAATGTACACACATATATCTACATACCTATTTACAAAAATATCCAAACATATATTTGTAAATAGGTGTAAGTAAATAAATATAAATGTTTATTTAGAATGGAATATTTGTAAATAGGTGTAAATAAATATAAATATACAAGCAATCTAAATATGCACATCCCCACAAACCTACATATATCCATGACATATCACACATTTATACAAATATAAATGCACACATACATACATGTATTTTTTTTTTGAGGCAATTGAGGTTAAATGACTTGCCAAGAGTCACACAGCTAGGAAGCATTGAGTGTCTGAGTATGGATTTGAACTCAGATCCTCCTGAATTCAGGGCCAGTGCTCTATCTGCTGCACCACCTAGCTGCCCCAATATATATATTTTAAATCCCAATACAGAATTGAGCAGGTTAAAATACTAGCCCAAGAAACTGTGCTGGGGGCTCTGATGTCACTCCCTGATCTTCCCCCTCCTATATCACACTCAGTAAAGAACTTCAGCTCTTGGATAGACAAAGACCAGTTCCTGAATGGTAGACAGGATTGGGGGGGGATCCTTTTGTCTCCATGCCCTCCGTTTCTCTTGGCTTCATGGGAAAGTTGCTCTTAATGAGAGATTCCCAACCCATCCCTCAATGATTATAGTCCCTGCTGTCCTGGCTTTAGAGGTCCCTGCTGAGCCACAGCTGCCGGATTTCAGCCTGCCTTTCCATCTTTTTCCTCTCCATTGTGGAGTTTGGGCCATGTAGTGTAGCTTTCCTGCTCAAAACCATTTTCCTTCTTTAAAACAAAATAAGTAGGCTTGGATGCTTCTAAGAACATCCACTCCCAACAGCAAGCCTTGTATGTACACATTAGCATCCAAGGTCAGTACAGCTTGTTCTAACTAACCCCACTCTGTCTCTGCATGTGGGGGAGATCTCATGGAAATTTTCCAGTATGGGCCCAATTTTCCTTGACTAAATCTCTAATTTTGAACTGTGTTCTAATGGATTTGGGGCCAATTGGACTTTTTGACTGCCTATAAGGTGATATTGTAGGCTCGTTGAGAGCAAAACTTGTTTTACTTCTGTTTTGAGACCCCAGGGCCTTGCACAGGACCGTAGGATCTCAGGGTCCCAGAGCTAGCTAAATGAGTTCATCTAACCCACCACCTTCTTTTGATGTTGAAAAATCTGGGGCTCAAGGTGGTGAAGATACTTGTCCAAGATCAAAAAGGTAGTAAGTGTCAGAATTCCGACCCAGACCCTGCCATCTCTTTTGTTTAGTAGAATATGAAATACATTTTAATGAGAAAAAATATTAAGGGTAAATATGATCATGGGGGAGGATTGTTTGAGAACAAACTTTGCAGTACTTTGGCAAATCTTTATTTGTATGAATATTTTAATTGAGAATGACTGAACTGTTTACTAACATTGGTCCCTGAAGACTTCTGCATGGAAGTCTTGTTATCCAAGTTTACATTACTGTATGTCCTTGAAAGTAATGACACTTCATTTCTTGAGTATGTTCTCCAAACCAGGCTGATTACTAATTCCGACTTGGACATTCCCTGGATAACAATACTGGAAATCATGCTAGACTAGGAGTCAGAAGATCTAGGTTTGAGGTTAAGCTATGAGCCCTATTGGTTGCATAACTTTGAACAGACTCTGTCCCTCTTCATCTCTTCATCTGAAAAATGGAGACCAAGATAATTATATCACTCATCTCATAGTTCTTTTATGAAGGAGGTACATTCTACATTGTAAAGCTCAATGCAAATTGTTATTTTCTCAGTTCTTCCACAAACTTTCTGTATGACTTTGGACAAGTCACTTCCCTACTCACTACATCAATTTCCCAAGGAAATAAGAATGATAGACTTAGATGATGTCTCATGTCCCTCCTGATTCTGACACGAGGAAATGCATCCTGGATAAAGCACTGGGTTCCAATCCCAACTCAGATGCTTCTTCCCTGGGTAATTCTGGGCAAATCACGGCATTTCTATGGGCCTCAGTTTCCACTTTTGTAAAATGATTAGATTAGATGACATCTCAGATCCCTTTCGGTTCTAAATCTTTAATTCTAAAAGAAGGATCCAGACATTTTACTCACTGAGCACTAACAGGAATTCAATCTCTAAAGTCAAGGCTCCTAAGCTTCTCTGTGTCAAGGACCTCTTTGAAAGTCTGGAGGACACTGGTCTCAGAATAATGTTTTTAAACCCATGAAATACATAAAATTAAAAAGGAAACCAAGTATATTGGAAAATTCTTAGAAACATTTTTAAGCTCACTTCATGGACCCAAGTTAAGAACACTTGATCAAAGACAAATAACACTTATCCTAGAAAAGCAAGAATCAGCACAGTGGAAATTTATTTATTTTTTATAGTATGGAACAAATTCAAACAAACGCATCAAAAGGTTTTTCTGTCTAGTCCAGCATTTTATGAACTACTCATAGAGTTCCAGGATAATAGTTCTAAGACTGGAAGTAAACCCAGAGGTCATCTAGCCTTCAGCTTTTTAAATTGTGGGTTGCCAACAATTTTGTAAAAAAGCAGAGTTGAAGAGGAGTGTTAGAAAAAATAGCTTCTGATGTCTCTTGTGGCTCAAAATCTATAATCATGTAAATTAATTAATCTTTCCAAGCCTCAGTTTCCTTATCTGTAAAATGAGGGGGTTGGGTCAGATGATCTCTGAGATCTCTTCCAGATCTAAACTGATAACAGTGCATGCTTAGGTCTTATATCCTCTCGGAAAGATGCTTTAAGAATTCCCCTTCCTGTCTGGGCCGTGCTCCATTTTCATGTCTAGCTGCTCTCAAACTTGCCTGGAGTTTGAAAAAAAGACTTTACTGCTACATGCAGCTGTTGTTTTGAAATAAATTCAGTCCGAATGAGGGGCTGCCTTCATCTCCCAAGTACCACCCTCCTGACACAGGGACCATCTTTCAGGCTGAGGATTAAGTTCAAGTTGATTTTGCCCAGAATGCTCGGGATTGCCCCCTTGGACACAACAGCACTCTTTGTCAGCTTCTGCCTGGGCTGCTTCCAGCCCCTCTGCTCTTTCCTCAATACAGGCCCCTTTTCTCCTGCCTCTCATAGACTAACCATTGCAGAGTCAGTTGGGGGGGGGTGCTGTAGGACTCACAGCATCCCATGGAGAGAACATGGGGGAGAGGGATAAATAGCACAAGGGTAGTCACGAAGGGAGGACCCCAAATCTTTTCTGGGGACCTCAAAGCATTCATGTCATGGCAACTACTTCCAAAGACTCTCCAACAGTTTAGTGGGGAGCTGGGTAATTTAATAGAAAAGGTGTGTTCTGGGAGTTAAGGGAACTGGGTTCCAGGCCTGCCTCTGCCACTAACTCACTGTGATCTGGGACAAGTAATTGCCCCGATAGCTGCATTACCTGGTTCTCAGTTTAATGTAAAGTCAGGGAGGAAAGGTTGGAACAGATAATTTCTAAGGTCTCTGCAGACTCATATATCCTGTGTTCTAGCCCCTTACAGCTTTGACATTCTATGTTCTTAGGGTTCTCCCAACTCTAACCTCCTGGGTTCTAAGGGTTCTCCCAGCTCTGACCTCCTGGGTTCTAAGGGTTCTCCCAGCTCTGACCTCCTGGG
>JAJPUD010002345.1:262163-283869 GCA_023553655.1 Myrmecobius fasciatus
CTTTCTTTTTCCTTCCAAGGTAATTGGAATTAAATGAGTTGCCCAGGGTCACATATCTACTAAGTGTTAAATGTCTGAGGCTGTATTTGAAATCAGGTCCTCCTGACTCCAGAAGCAGTGTTCTATCCACTATACCATCTAGCTGTCCCTGAGGTATTCTTTAAAACTGAATTCTACAGCATATGCAAATTTAAAAACATCCCTGTCCTCAGGTTACCTGCTGGCTACACCTTTCAGAGGGTAGTGATTTGGACACTGGGAGCCCTGATTACCCCTTTTTCATTTTGGATGGAACAGAGTAAGTTTCATAGAATCCAAAGGTGTGAATGGCTTGTGATCTGGATCAAAGGACTCATGAAATTATCTTTCTCCACAAATTTTCCCTTCTTCCAAACTTCCCTATGATTGTTGAGGTCATCAATGTTCTTCTAGTTATTCTTCTAGACAATCTCAGTATCATCCTTAACTCCTCACTCACCCTCACCCCACAAGTACATTGCTAAATCTAATTACTTCTGCTCTCATGTCTCTGGAATTTTCCCCCTTGTCTCTATTTTGCAAGTCATTGCCTTATTCAGGTCTTCATCACCTCCATAGCCTCCTAATTTGGTCTTCCTGCCTCAAATCTCTCCTCTCTTAAATCCATCCTCCACACAACCATCAAAATGATCTTCCTAAAGTCTAGGTCTGGCCATGTCATTCCTTAGAGATTCAATAAACCCCAGTAGCTCCCTATCACCTCCAGGATCAAATGTGATTTTTCTGTTCATTTCATCCTTTTAAAACTTCTTTTTTTGGTGAAAGTTTCATAGTATATGTAATTATATATTTATAATGATTATAATTATATATAATGTATATATTTACAATATAATGTATGTAATTAGTATAGTAGTATACATATATGCACAAATTAAAACAAATATATATCTATTGAGATTTATTTTCAAAAAAAAATTTTTACTGATAGAGGTATTTCATTTTAAAAAAAAATAACCTTTGCTTGGAGATTTCCAAAGATAAGGAACCCATTACTTTTCTCAGGACTAATCCTAAAGGAACACTGTACAACTTCTATGCCTAAAATACTTATCATTGCCATATTAATTTGCTGTCATGCTTCATTAATACAGCCAGCAGACTAAAGGAACCATCATGGCTTACCGGCTATCGGCCATATGAAACATTTCATTTCCTACCACACAAATCCTCCCTCTCCTCTCCTCAGCAAGGCTTAGTTCAAATAGCACCTCCTCTGTGAGGCTCTTCCTAAGTACCCCACTTGTAAGTGTCCTCTTTTGGTCTCTGAAATTACTTTGTTTTTACTTTGCAAATATTTTTGTATTGCCTTATCTCTTTAAACATTGTTTCCTCTCAATAGAATATCATATACTTCAAGAGACAATTTTATTTGCTTAGTACATAATAAATCCTTATTGACTGTTGAATTAAACAGCTTTCTAAACCAAAGAAAGAAATGAACTTCTGTAGCTCCATGAGCTCCTTGGTCTCTATGGGACCACCCACCCACTATAGGTTCTTTCCCCTCAATTAGAATTTCATCGTTATTGACTCAATCCAAAAATAATAGTATGGCCAAAGTTTACTTATTTGCTATTGAGTAGGTTTTCATAAAAAGTTGGGAAATATAAGACTTGGTTCTAAATGCCACATCTCTTGCACTCTTGACTCTCCTTCTTTCATAGGCTGAACCAGCCACACCACAGGAGTCAGTTATTGGTCTCTGATGGGTTGGCTAGGAGTCCCCTAGAATCTTGGTACAAGAAACACCCTTCCCTACCTATGGCTGCCAGGCTGACCACTGTCTCCAGACCCAGGTTGTGATCGCTAATGACTCTGGATGGGGATCAGGCTTCACCTTTACAGTCTTTCAGCAGATTCTGGGTAAGTGACCACATGAATCAAAAGTACTTCTAAGGCGAATACAGGCAACTTCTAAAAAGCAGCATGGGGACAATGAATTTTGGGGATTATCCATGGAAAATTTAGTCCTGGGCTGGCTAATAGTTAGGTGGATGTTCTGGAATGCAAATTTGTTTTGCTTTTAGCCCAAGTAAACTTGTGGTTTCCACAAATCACACAGTGCATTGCATTCACAGATTCATAACATTTCAAAGTTGGAAGAGACCTCAGAAGACATGCGGTCCAGTCCAAGGACAGTGGTTGCCCACCTGTGGGCTGCTGAAGACATATTGCAAGGAGTCTACCAATGTATATAGTGCTAAGAACTTCCATTTTGATTTTTATCCAGTAAATGGCCCTAATGTAAACTAAATATACAATATGCCTCATGCATGAATCAATCCTTTTTCTTTCTTTCTTTTTTTTTGTTTATTGTTGCTTTTTGGTGAGGGAATTAGAGTTAAGTGACTTGCTCAAGGTCAGACAGCTAGGAAGTGTTAAGTGTCTGAGGCCACATTTGAACTCACGTCCTTTTGTCTCAAGGATCAGTGCTCTAGCCACTTCAACATCTAGCAGCCTCTCAATCCTTACTTTTCAAATGTATATTAATGCTGCTGTAACAAATAAAATATAATTTTGATCAATACTGAATTCATAGCTTTGTCATAACAACAACAACAAAAACTTACCTATGGGACTCTAAAGATAGCAAAATGCTTTCTATATATTGTCTCATTTGAGCCTTACTACAGTCCTAAGAAGTACAGGTAGCACCCCCAATGGCTAGAAAGTTCAGAGGCAAGGTTCAATCTCGGATTTTCTTGGTTCCCAGTCCTACATTCTTTCTCTTTCTTTCTTTCCTCTTCCTCCTCTTCCTCCTCTTCCTCCTCCTCCTCCTCCTCCTCCTCCTCTTCTTCTTCTTTTTCTTCTTCTTCTTCTTCTCCTCCTCCTCCTTCTCCTTCTCCTCCTTCTTTCTTCAAGGCAATTGGGGTTAAATGAATTGTCCAGGGTCATACAGCTAGTAAATTAAGTGTCTGAATCCAGTTTTGAACTCAGATCCTCCTGACTTTAGGGCCAGCAGCCATGTAGCTGCCCCAATGTCTTTTCTTAATAAACAAAATAGCAATTGTTATTATAAGTATCATATATATGGTCCTTTAATGTTTATGTATCTTGTCTCATTTGAGTTTCATAAAAGCCTTGTATTGTAGCTAACATTTTCATCTTTCAGATGAAGAAACCAAGACTTACAGAGATTAAGCAATTTACTCACCACCCTATAACTAGACAGTAGCAAGGACATATTTTCAACTTAGGTCTTTCTGATTACAGTGTCTGAACTCCATCCATTATACCATTTTCTCATGATGTATTTTCTTAATTAAAAAATAATAATAATGCTTTGATATTGATAGATACTCTTGTGGTTTATCCTCATACTTGAAGAGGACTGATGACATAAGAATGTTGGGGTCAAAATGGTAGTAGTTGTAATCCTTCATGCTCAGAGGACCAAAATGGCATCACTGTCAGAATCAAGTTATAGTGTGTCCAACTGTGGTTGATTGGACCAATATGAACTGGGAAGGCACTACCACAGATCAGGCATAAATCGTCCATATGAACATCTGAGGTGGAGATGTTTCTAAATTTGTGCATCTAACATTTCTTTTGAGTTGCTGCAACTCTGCTTTACAAAGTGCCTACTTTGATATGGGTGTGCCATACTAGGAAGTCCTATGCTAGCATCTTCCATATCTTACAATTGATTCCAAAGTTCTTCAGAGAGACCTTGAGAGTATTCTTCTTCTTCTTCTTCTTCTTCTTCTTCTTCTTCTTCTTCTTCTTCTTCTTCTTCTTCCTTCTTCATCTTCCTCCTCCTCCTTCTCTTCATCTTCCTCCTCCTCCTCCTTTTCATCTTCCTTCTTCTTCTAGCTTTTTATTTATATATATATGTATATATAAAAGAATATATAGATAGTTTTGAACATTCAGCCTTGCAAAACCTTGTGCTCCAAATTTTTTTCTCCCTCCCTTTCCCCCCACAATCTCCCTTAGACAACAAGTAATCCAATATATGGTAAGCCTGGTATCATTTTTTCTAATTTCTGTGTGAACACTTGCCTTGTATGAGTTCTCTGTAAAATAGTCTTTTAGGCAAATCAATCTTTGACGTTCAAACAACATGGTCTGTCCCTCAGAGTTGCACTTTTTGCAGCAGAGAGAATGGAGTATTCCAAGAGAGAACTCAGTATCAGGAACCTTATCTTGCCAGATGATTTTCAGGATCTTCCTAAGACAATTCAAATGGAAATGATCGTTTCCTAGCATGGTGCTGGTAGGCTGCCCAGGTTTACTAATGGAGTGGCAATTGTCATGTGGAGATATGTTTAATCTGTTGATGTTTAAAAAGGGGTTATCATTGAAAAAGGTTAAGAGTTCTATCATTTGGATTGCCTTCTGCTTTCTATTTCTCTCCTTTGATATTGTTCCTTAAGGAATATGAATAAATGAGAGTTGACTGGGCTTCTTGGCTAGAATCAGCTTAACAGAGTGACCTGAAAACAGGATTCTGGTCAGGTAACACCTGGAATACTGTGTTTAATTCTGGGTACCACATTTTAGGAAGGACACTGAGAAAAGCAAGAGAGTGCCATAGGAAAAGTGCCATCTTTGAAATCATAAGACCTGAATTCAAATCCTCATTCTGCTGTGTGACCATAAACAAATAACTCCATTTTCCTAGGCCTCGACTTCCCCATCTGTAAAAGTCTACAATTTGATGTCTCTGTCTGAGATCTGAAATGCTGTCACCTCAAATTTACCAAGTGTCAAACCAACTATATGCATTGTCTTTTCCTGCATCCCCATCAAAATTTCTCCTATTGAAGTTGATATTTTATTAATGATAGCACCTCAATCCCATCCACTAAGTTACTTTAGATGACCTATAAAGTCCTTTCAAACTCTACATAGATGAATCTAAAATCCCTCAGAGAAAGACAAAAAGGATGGAAAAGATGTCTAGTTCATTTCAATTGAAGGATGTTAAATTGTTCAGTCTGGAAAGAAGAAGGCTCAAGGAAAACCTGGTAGCTATCTTAATTTCTTTAGAGGACTGTCATGTGAAAGGGGGAAACAGCCCGTACTGTTGGGTCTTGAAAGGCAGAACCATGAACAATGGATAACAAAATTGAGCTTGATAGAAAGGAAAGCTTCCTTATAATTAATGCTGTCTCCAACTAGAATGAATTCCTTGGGAAGTCTTTGATCTAGAAGATTTGGAGCAAAATGGCACATTGTAGATTATCTAAGACAACCTGTTCTTTTTGCAGAAAAGGCTATTGATGTAACTTGCCCAACATAATACAGGTAATAAGTGACAAAGCCAGGATATGAACCCAGGTCCTCTGGCTTTAGTTTCCTCTGCAGTGGAGGTCTCAAACAGAGATTGGATGACTACTTGTTGGGTTTGTCATAAAGGGGGCTCTCCTTCAGGTGGATACAGATTTGACTATATGGCTTCTGGGATCCCTTCTAATTGTGATTTTGTATCAAAGGAGAGCCCCTTCCCCTCTGGAGATTGGATTACTTGCCCAGTGTTTGACTAGTAACAACATGCCATACATTGTGTCAAGTTCAATCAATCCTCAGTATGCCCAGTCACACAATGAAACTTGACAGCACATTGCACATTGCTTCTCTGTGTGCCTCCTTCAGGAAATTCAGTTGACACCATGTCAGAGCTAAGGAGCACAGGTGAGGCAACATCACCCACTTCTGGGCAGATCTTCAGTCTTTCTATAATCTCCATGTTTAGATTTGGTGAGACTTTTTGGAAGGTTAGAACCAGCCATACAGAAAGCTCTCAAGGAATATTATTCTGAGAACAATTTCATTGACTTTCTTTTTCTTAAGACACTTTCTTTAAAATGTAGGATTTTTTTCACTTTTATTTTATATCCACTATCTTCTTTTGAGCCTCACGAGGACCATATGAAGTAGGACTCCAAATAGTATTATTATTATTACTGTTATTAACATACTATTATTATTACCAATACTATTATTATCATACTCATCATCATCTGAATTAATAGTGTTGGACTTGCAAATGGGAAGTTGTCTATTAGTCATGTCTGATTCTTTGTGACTCTGTGGACCACCGTTCATCAATACTGTCCATGGGGTTTTCTTGGCAAAGATGTTGAAGTGGTTCACCATTTCCTCCTCTAATGGATTAAGGCAAACAGAGGTTAAGTGCTTTGCCCAGGATTACATAGCTAGTAAATATCTGAGGCCAGATTTTAACTCAGATGTTTCTGACTCTAGCTCAACGCTCTATCCACTGAACCACCTACCTGTCGCTGCAGTTGGGGATACCTGAGTTCAAATTTATTCTAGCTGTAAGACCCTGAGTTATTTACTACTTTTTCTCATCTTCGTTTCCTTATCTGTATGGAAGAATAATAGCTCCTATGTCCCAGGATTGTTGTGTGACTCAAATAAAAATAACATATAAAAACATTTTGCAGTTGATAAATCACCATATAAATGTTAGCTATATCATTACTTTGTTGTGATTCAATCATGTCCAACTCTTCATGATACTGTATGAGGTTTTCTTGGCAAAGATATTGAAGTAGTTTGCCATTTCCTTCTCCAGTAGATCAGGCAAATAGGATTAAGTGATTTGCCCAGAGGCACAAAACTAGTAAGTGTCTAAGGCTGGATTTGAACTCAGGTCTTTCTGATCTGTCCAGCTGCCTCCATTATTATTACTGCTATTATTATAATCCCTAGTTTCCCTCAAAATTCAGTTTAATGATTTCCTTCTATAAGAAGCCTCTCCTGTTCCCAGCAACACAGAGGTCAGCATCCTTGACCCCAAATTATCTTAGATTTATTTTATTGATATCTCCATATGTACATGTTTTCCCTCCCAAGCAAATATAAGCTTTTTGAGGACAAGAACTATGTGACCCTCTAATACTTGGTTTCTCCATTTGTAAAATGGGGATAAAAGCATCTACCTCAGAGTTGGTAAATAAGAAGAATCAAGAAGATAGCATAGGTAAAACACTTAGTAAACCTTAAAACATTGTGTAAGTGTTAGCTATCACTTACTATTATTATTATTATCATCATTTTGTCATTTTATGCTCAGTATCTGGTATGGTACTCACAATGAACACTTCATAAATACTGGTTATTTTCATTTTACAGATGAGAAAACTGAGACTAACTTATCTGAGGTCACATGGCTGAAAAGTATTTCCTTTGGGAATTGTCAGTGAGTTCTCCCACATCAGAGGGAGGGTAATGGGGTACAGTGGCAAAGAGCAGTGGATTTAAAGTCAGGGGACCAGTATTTGAATTTGTATGATCTTGGGTAAGTCCCTTAATTTCTGGGCTTTGGTTTTCCCATCTAAAAAATGAAGAGGATGAGACAGATGACCTCAAAGGTCCTTCCCAGCTCTAGATGTATAAGATTCCTAAATTATATGCCAACTGGCATGAGGAATAAAAGGGAAATTGAATTCTTATAGCTAAAGTTGGGATATATCAAAAAATAAAAATGCATGTGTCAGGAGGTGTCAAAGAATAAGAGATTTAGAGTTAAATTAAATTACTCATTAGATATCTTAACTCTGCTTCACTAGTTGAGTGATGTTGGGCAGATTACTTAGAATTCAAGAATCTCAGAGTAGGAAGGGAGCTCAATATCTTCTTGTACATCTCTTCTTGCAATGTCTTCCCTGACTAAGAATCCCTTTTAGAATATTCCTGACAAATGGTCAGTCACTCCTCCAAAGGTAACCAACTACCTCCCAAGTCAGCTAATCCTACTTTGGGACACATGACGTACTTGAGCTGAGCTGAATTTAGGGCAAATGGAAATGGCGCACATAAGTGAACTATGGTCACAATGAGCAAGATTAATGTGCTTAGATTAACAATCCATTCCCCTATAACATTCTCAGTCTCATGCTCTTAAAGCATAGAATATCATCCCTGGGAGGTACTTTAGACATGAACTAATCTAATGCCTTATTTGATAAAAGAAGAAATGGAGATCCTAAGAGTTCTCCTACAGAGTTGAGAACAAATTTCAGGTCTCCGGCTTCTCAGATCAGTGCCCTTCCCATGGAACTATACCACTTCTAACTTAAGGAAGTGGCAGGGAAGTGGCAGAATTTTAATGAGATATTTTCTCAAAGTATGGGACACTCCTGAGTTAGAAATTATTTCCATACCAGGAAAGAAACATATAGGATTGGTCTGTTGACAGCAGAGTCTCATTTTGACATTTGAGTGAATTTTTTTTTTGCTACTACTTTGCCTGACCATTCATACCATAAGAATAGAAAAACCTGTTATTCCTTGATAACAGGATGTAACTTGGTACTTACTGGAAGTCATTTGAGATTCTCTTATACCCTAGAGAATATGTTAAAAATGTGTAAGGTGAGGATTGGAAAATACCTGGCTAAAAATGAGATCTTGGATGCTCAGAATTTGTCCTGACTTGATAAGATCTAATACCTGTGACTTTAGATCACCAGCACAGTATCTTTCCCCTAGCTATTATTTCAAATCACAGAATTTTCCATTAGAAGGGACCACAGAGGCCATAATGTTCCTGACAAGTGCTTATACAGGCTCTGCCCAAAGACCTTCCACCTCCTGAAGCAGCCCATTTCACTTCTAGGAAGTCCTAGTTGCTGGTCAGTTTTTGGTTGATATCAAGCATAAATGTTTCTCTAAAACTTTCACTTTCATACAAAATTCTGCCCTCTGGTGCCAAGCAGAAAAAGCCTATTCCCTCTTCCAGTTCTTCAGACACTTGAAGATAGTAGTCAAGTCTTCCCTTTGCCTTCTCTTCTCCAGACTAAACATCCCCAATCCCTTCAACTGATCCTCCTATGGCATGAAGCTGAAGCATTTCACCACCCCTGGGTGCCTTCCTCTGAACATTCTCCAATTTACCAATATCTTTCCCAAAAGGTGGTACCTAGAACTGTTGTGTGATGACAATCCAATAAGATCTAGTGAAGGGAGTGGATGAGGGGACAAAGTGCTCCCTTGTTTTGGATACTGCACCTCTTTTATTTAATGTCACAGCAGCTTTCTTTTTTTAATTTTTTAATTTTCTGCTCTTTTTCCGGCTGGAATCATGGCAGGCACAGAAGAAAAGAAGAAGCTGCCATCCGTTCCAGAATCCCTTCTGAAAAAGCGAAAAGCTTTTGCAATACTGAAGGCCAAGCCCCTAAAGAAGAAGATGGCTATAAAAAAGCTCCATAAAATACGGAGAAAAGTTATCTATGAAAAAGCTAAAGCCTATCATAAGGAGTACAGACAAATGTATAGAAGCGAGATCTGACTGGCTAGAATGGCACGCAAAGCTGGCAACTACTATGCAGCAACTACCTGCTGAACCCAAGTTAGTATTTGTGATCAGAATCAGAGGTATCAATGGTGTTAGCCCAAAGGTCTGAAAAGTATTGTAGCTTCTTCGTCTTGGACAAATCTTCAATGGAACTTTCGTTAAGCTTAACAAGGCTTCAATTAACATGCTGAGGATTGTGGAGCCATACATTGCTTGGGGTTACCCAAACCTGAAGTCTGTGAATGACTTAATTTACAAACGTGGTTATGGCAAGATCAATAAACAGAGAATTGCCTTGACTGATAATGCCCTTATTGCAAAATCTCTTGGTAAATATGGAATTATCTGCATGGAAGACTTGATTCATGAGACCTACACTGTTGGCAAGCACTTCAAAGTTGCTAACAACTTCCTGTGGCCCTTCAAATTGTCTTCTCCACGGGGTGGAATGAAGAAAAAGACTACACATTTTGTGGAAAGGGGAGATGCTGGTAACAGGGAAGACCAGATCAACAGGCTTATTAGGAGAATGAATTAAAGGTCTCTACCATGATGTTTTTCTAATGGTTTGTTAATAAAAATGCCTCTGATAAAAAAATTTAATTTTTTAAATTTTATTTTATTTGCAAAACATATGTATGGGTAATTCTTCAACATTAACCCTTACATAGCTTTCTGTTACAAATTTTCCCCCCTACTCCCCACCCCTCACCTAGATCCAGGATATCCACTACGTGTTAATTATGTTAAAATACTTGACAAATTGAATATATGAATACATATTTCCACGCATCATTGTTGTGCAAGAAAAAACATATCTACATGAAAGACATATCAGATGAAGGAAACACTATGTAAGCAAACATCAATCGAGAGTATGAGAATGTTATGTTGTGGTCCACATTTCACATCCCTCTTTCTGGGTGCATATGGCTTTTTTCACTGAACAATTGGAAGTGGTTTGAAACATTTCATTGTTGAAGAGAACCATGTTCATCAGAATTGATCGTCATATAGTATTGTTGTTGCCGTATATAATGATCTCCTGGTTCTGCTCATTTCACTCAGCATCAGTTCATGCAAGTCTCTCCAGGCCTCTCTGAAATCATCCTGCTGGTCGTTTCTCACAGAACAATAATATTCCATAACATTCATATACCATAATTTGTTCAGCCACTCTCCAACTGAAAGGCATCTATTCAGTTTCTAGTTTCTAGCCACTACAAAAAGGGCTGCCACAAACATTTTTGCACATGTGGGGCCCTTTCCTTCCTTTAAGATCTCTTTGGGATATAGGCCCAGTAGAAATGCTGCTGGGTCAAAGGGTATGCAGTTTGATAACTTTTTGAGCATAGCTCCAAATTGCACAGCAGCTTTCTTAACTATACTATATGACATAATTGGCTCATATTTTACAGAAGAGGAAATCAAGCTCCAAAAAGAAGTGACTTGCTCAAGTTCATCTAAATTGTAAGTGACAGAGTCATTTGAACCTTGGTCTCTAATTCCAAATTCAGGGCTCTTTCCATTGCAACACATCCTTTCCATTCCTGGGCCATATCAACTCCCAGAAAATTAAGTGGGAGTCAAAATTCTTTGTGTTTCACTACTTCCTTCACAGGTACTAAGTCAGAACAAGTGCCGGTCTTACAAGAAGGGATAGCCAAGTCCTTTTTGATCTGATCTTACTTCCCAACAGGTCAGCCTGCAGACAATCTGGCTGTAAGAGCAGGAGGACGAAGGTGGCTTGGAATGTTCAGGATGTTATTGCATGCCTCTGGGTTGAGCATGGCCGCTTGCCAAACCTGTGCTGTGACTTTTAATATCATTATTAATACTAGTGATAGCTAACATTTATTTATGTAGTGTATATTATGTGCTAGACACTTCAAAATTATTATTTCATTTGATCCTTACAACAGCCCTGGGAGGCAGGTGCCATTATCATTCCATTTTACAATTGGGGAAACAAAGGCAAATAGTGACAACTCTATGTATTGCCAGTTTCAATTACAAGAGCTTCATAGATTTAGACTTAGAAAAGATCTTAGTAATTACCTAGTCCAGCCTCCTTGAGGTATAGATGAGGAAACTGATATCTGGGCTGGACAGGGACTTGACCAAGGTCACCTAGTATGTGTCCAAGATGGGATTTGAACCCAGGACTCTCCAACTCCCAGTTCAGAACTCTCACCACTGTGCTACATGCCCATCAAGTGATTTGCCCATTATTACACAGCTAATAAGTGGCTGAGACTGGATTTGAACTCGGTTCTCCATAGCCTATCTATTGTGACACCTGCCTTGTTGTTGATTGCTGTCTGTTGTTGTTTTCTTCAGTTGGGAATGGCAGTGCTATTCATTGCCTGCATGACCTTCCAGAAAATTATTATGACTTTCTGGGCCTCAGATGCCTCCTTTGCAAATAGACCCCAGCCTAGTGGTAGCCATAGAAAAGGACTCATTTGATAGCAGTGATGCATCTAGACATGAACTTGGAGAGTAAGTACTAAGCTTTGCAGGAACTAAGAGAGAGCCTACTTCCTCCCCAGACTCAAATGGTATAGGGAGAGCATGCCCCTGAGGTAGTGGGGGGACATGTTTATATTTTGTTATTTCTGGTTCTTTAAAGTAAATGCCATTTGTCAAAACTACTTGATGTTAAGTAGGTAAGTGGAATTAGGACACTAGTCACTGGTATCTAACAGAAGTTTGGACACCACTGGTAGGGGCTCACATTAATAGCAGCAAAGAAGTGAAACCCACAAACTGCCCTAGGCTCTGAGAGAGAGAGAGCTAGAGCACTTGCCAGTCTGATAGGTAGTAATGGTAGAGCCAGAAGCAACTGACCATATCAATCTAGAGAAAAGAAGACTTAGGAGACACTTGGTTACTATCTTGCAAAACAGATGAATCTTTTGAATCTAAATAAGGGTTAGATCTGTTTGACACAAAAGAGTTGAATTAAAAGCAAATGATGAAAGTTTCAAAGAGGCATATTAAAGCTCAATTTAAGGACTAACTCATCAGCATTAGAGCTGTCTGGAAAAAGAATAGACTTCCAAAGAGATGGTGAGGTTCCCCTCTTTAGAGGTGTTCAAGAAAAAAGTGGAATGGCAACTTGTCCATGACCTAGCAAGAATCCCTATTCCAATATGGACTGGGCTTGATGGATCTTGAGGTCCTTTCAACTCTGAGATTCAGTCCTCTGGTTCCAAATTAAATGTTCTCTTTCCAGATCCCACTGCCTTTTAACTGTGTATCTAATTTTTCTTAAAGGGATCTGGGGCTTCTTCAGCCTAGGGAATTTTTAGTGCAAAAATTCCCTCTACCAAGGAAGATAAATGCTAGTAAATTGTCCCAACTTAAGGGACTCTCCCAGAGTTGCATAGCTAATAAATATCAGTAGTCAGAATTTGATCCCAGAGTTTCTCAATTTCAAGCTCAGCACTTGGTCTATTGTGCCAAGTTTCCCCTAGTTATCATAATAAGGATAAAATTGGACACATGTTTTTAGGATTTCAGGGCAGCTGGTACAGTAGATAGAGCATTTTTTGTCAGAAATATCTGAGTTCAAATCTACCCTCAGATACTTATTAATTGTGTGACCCTAGGCAAGTTACTTAACCCTGTCTGCCTCAGTTTCCTCATCTGTCAAATGAGTTGGAGAAGGAAATGGCAAATCACTCAGCACCCGAGTACCTTTGCCAAGAAAACCCCAAATGGGATCATGAAGAAAAGGACATGATGAAAAAATTACTAAATACCAATTTTAGGATTTCAGATATATTTAAAGACATGAGGTCCTATGACCGGGGAAACATCTATAAATATCTTCTCTACTTCAAACAGAATTGAGACAGTGTAGAACAGTGGTAAAGTCATTGGATTTGGAATGAGATTTTCCCCATCTGTCAAAGGAGGTACTTGGATCAGATGGCTTCTGAGGTCCCTTCCACCCCCTGATCTGAGATCCTATAAACTGTTGTAAACTGTTGGAATTCTTGAGAAGTCATGGGGATATCATGGGAACAGACACGGCTTACTTGGAGAACCCTGATGAAGCAATCATTTACAGATTGTCAAGTATACTGGAGCCGGGTGGAGGCCAGGAGGGAGGCCAGGAGGGAGGCTGGGTGCCAGCTGCTGAGTTTATTGAACATCTCTACCCTTCTCTGGGCAGTCCCTCCCCCACAATGAGTTATAACCTGGCATACCAACATGCAGGAGCTGGAGTGCACAAATATGAGAAATATTCTGAAATGAACCAGTGGAATGTAAAGTCAAGTCCACTCTTCTCTTGGTAAGAGGATAGCAAACAAGGGCCTGGAGATTACAAAAGAACCTTGCTTTACACAATTAGGTGTGCCCTCAAAACGGTCAGATTCAACCCAATCTAACAAGTATTTGTTAAGCACCTACTGTGTGTAAGAGGCTATACTGGGGATAAAAATGAAACTGAGGCAGATTTATGTTAAGTAATTTGCCCTGGTCAGACAGTCAATAAATGTTAGAACTTTGGTCTTCTTGTTCTATCCCCTACTCCCCCACTCAGTGGTTATTCAGTAATTTTTCAGTCCTCTCTAACTTTTCATGACCTTATATACCTACACACATACATACATATAAATATATATAACAGAGATATATATGTATGTACGCATATATACATATCACACTATGTGTGCATATACCAATACAGATACAACATACATCACTACATACACACTTCCTATCTAGCATCATACAGTGAAAAGACAACACTGTCTTTTAAGTCAAATCCGAGTTCAAATCTTGCCTCTTGCACTTACTATGTAACCCCGGAATAGCGCTGTCTCTTTATGCACCTCAGTTTCCTCATCTGTAAAATGAAGCAGATGGACTAGATGTCTTAAAGGCACCATCTACCTCCAGATGTAGATTCCTACGATCTACCCATCCCCTCTCATTTCAGTTATCATGTGCAGAAATCTGGATTTTATCCACAGAGTTTGCTTAGAGCCCAGGGTCTTGATGGTGGCAATCTTGGGGAAGCTAGTAGCCCCCTACTCAGAGTGGGCTTTTTTAAAAATTCATAATTGAAGGAAATATGAAATTTCAGTTAGTGGCTATTGAAAATAAAGATATCTTTGCCCTCTCCATTCAAATTCATGAGCACTACCTGCAATTTCTCCATGTTTAAAGACCCAGGGCTTCAAGTGGAGTCTTTTTCAAAGATTAGCTAAAGGTGGAGACTCCTGAATCAAGAGTATTTAGGTTTAAATCTCTCTGAGATATATATATATATATAGATAGATATGTATATATATATATGTCTATATATATATAGATAGATATTTGTTGTATGGTACTGGGCAAACCACTTTAGCCTTTCTGAATCTCATCTGTTAAATGGACATGATAATCCTAGTCCCTATCTCAAAGATGTCTGTGAAAATGTGACTAATGTGGAAATATATTTTACATGATTGTATCTGTATAACCTACATCAGATTGTTTGCCAGCTTGGGGAAGAGTTGGGAAAGGAGAGAGGAAGAAAAATTTGGAACTCAGAATCTTATAAAAATGAATGTTGAAAGCTCTCTTTACATGTCGTTGGAAAAAATAAAATGCTATTTTAAAAAAGAAAAAAGAAAGAAAAATGTTAGTGGAGTCCTTTGCACAGGTTAGTTTAGGATTTCTCCTCAAGGAGAATCTGAAGGAAAATCTGCATAGTGGATAGAGCACTTCCTGGAGTTAGGAGGACCTGACCGACTCTAGGACTGAGTTCAAATATGGTCCCAAACATTTAACAATTATGAGCTGTGTGCCTCTGGACAAGTCACTTATCCCAATTGCCTCACACACACACACACACCCCAAAAAAATGGAGAATCAGAGCAACTTTTCCATCTTAATATCAAGTCTCTGGGTCCATGGGAGACATTGAAATAGAAACTACTAATGAGATCTTACATTCCTCATATCTCTTCTGCTCTATATGCAGCTATATGATGTAGCGGGCAGCTAGGTGGTACAGTGGATAGAGCACCAAGCTTGGAGTCAAAAAGACTCGTCTTCCTGAGTTTAAATCTGGTCTTAGACACTTACTAAGCTGTGTAACTCCCCCTTTGCCTCAGTGTCCTCTTCTGTAAAATGAGTGAGAAGGAAATGACAAATCATTCCAGTATCTTTGCCAAGAAAACCCCAAATAAGCTCACAAAGAGTTGAACATCATTAACAACTGAAGATAAATATAGTAGATAAAGATTAAAACTGAAGTCAAGTTCAAATCCAGCCTCAGACACTTATTGACTGTCTGATCCTTTCATTCATAGCTGCCTGCCTCATTTCCTCATCTATAAATGGGGAAATCATAGGTAAATGAGGAAATCATTGCACCTACTTCCAGGGTTGTTGGGAAAATAGGATATAATATGTGTGATGTGCTTTACAACTTTAAAGTACTATAGAAATGCTAGCTATTGAGAATATTACATGGCAAAGGAAGAAGGAGGAATCAGATAAATTGGCTCCTCTCTGTTCAGCAGAGACTTAAGCAATATTGGCCATTCCCAGATTTAGCTTCCTTATGCTTTAAACCTTTTTCCTTTTTTTATTTCCCCCTCTCCCTAATTTTGTGGAACATCCCATTTGGATGAGAGATTCCCAGACTTAGCTTTCATGTGCTTTAGAACCTTTCCCTATTTTACTTCCCTCTCTCCCCAATTTTGTGGAACATCTCATTTCGATGAGAAATTTGGCTTCTGATAACTGAGGAAGACCATGAGTCCCGAAGGAGGAAGGCCTGGCTCCTCTCGTCCTTCACATCTAACACATCCGCTAGGATGTACTTGGAGCCAGGAGCTCACAGAAGGAGCTCCAAGAACCAGGGTTGATGAGCTATTGACAGGATCTGGGTTGGGGGCGAGGGGAAATCACAAGAAAGTGGATTCACAGTGATGATTAATCCTGAGTGGACAGATACCAGAAAACACATGTGCATTCTCTGCAAAGAAGGAACTGCAGAATCTGCTGAAATAAACCTACTTCAGAACCCTGCAGTTCTCCTGGGACCACCAGTTCACGGTCAGGGTGGGGCTCCAGTGATTCGAAGAAAAACACCAGACTTGGCAGTAACCTGATTTTTAGGGGAAAGCCCTCCCCAAAAATCTGCTCTCACACAGTGTGGCAACACAAGGTCCCTAAATTATAAAATTGGACAAGGAGGTTGCACTAGGGTGGAAAGGGTTATCGTAACCTGACGTTCCCCTCCAATCATAGTTTTTTGTTCAATAGAGCTGTTCAGCCATGTTCAGGTTGGCTCATGCGTTCTCTCAGGACAATCCCCTGTCCCCCGTCCCAGCAGCTGAGCAGACCCAGACACTCTCTCAGCCTCCTCCCATTTCTTTCTTTAGCAGCTGAATGCTGCTGGTGAGAGGGAGGAGGAGGAGTTGTTTATAAGAAGCCCAGACTGAACACCACCTTTGAATTGCAGTCTTGCCATCTACTCCCTGGTCTCCCATGATTATTGCTAGCTCTTTGCCCGGAGAAGAACAGAGGATGTCTCTCCCTCCCTTTCCTCAGAGGAGCCTCGAATGCCAGTTAATTTGGGTGCCACCCACACGTTCCTCCTCTAGGAAGCACTGAACAGCTTAATTTGCACATTTTGCCTCCAAAAAAGAGATATAATTGAAATAGAGAATGGTATGTGTTCCGGGGGAAACAAGGGCCCCTAAAAATAGTGGCTCCAAAGCCGGTCATGTGGCACCTCTAAACGGAGCTGGTCAGACACACTCTCTTTGAACTGAGCACAGCGCTGGGTGCTGGGTGTAATTTTCTGTAACCGAGGTATTTTTGTCCTCGCACAGAATTAGTGAAGGGAAGGCAAGACCGGGTCATCCCCCACACCTGCCCACCCAGCCTGCCCAGTAGGGTAACTGACTGCCTCTAGTGTTCTGTATGTCTTATAAAAGTGGATGAATGAGCTTCCTGTCTCTCTGCAGAGCAGCTGGGCCTTAGGGGGTAAGGGGTGGTCAGGAGGCCTACACCAGAGTCCCAGCTCTACCCCACCAGCCCTGTGACCTTAGGCAGGTCACTCCCTCCTGCCAAGTCTCAGTTGCCTCATCTATTAAATAAGAGGAACCAGCTTTATGGAATGGATAAAGAACTGGATATGGGGTACAGAAGAAATTCTGCCACTAACACTCACAGGTCACTTCCTCCTGCCAGGTCTCAGTTTCCTTATCTGCTAAATAAGAAGAACAAGCTTTATGGAATGGATAAAGGACTGGATTTGGGCTACAGAAGAACTGGATTCAAATTCTGCCTCTGACATTCACAAGTCACTCCTTCCTGTCGAGTCTCAGTTGCCTCATCTGTTAAATAAAAGGAACAAGCTTCATGGAATGGATACTAGGCAAGTCACTTCTCAGTCTCTTCAAAAGGTAATAAGAGGGAGCTGCTAGGTGGCACAGTGGATAGAGCACCAGCCCTGAAATCAGGAGGACCTGAGTTCAAATCTAACCTCAGACACTTAACACTTCCTAGCTGTGTGACCCTGGGCAAGTCACTTAACCTCAATTGTCTCAGCAAAAGAAAAAAAAAGGTAATAAGAGTTACACACATTTAAGTAGTGGACTCAGACAAAGGAAGACCTGGTTTCTGATATTTACTTGATGTATGACCATGAGCAAATCTCATATCTCTGAGCATCCTTTACTTCATCAGCAATACAGAATAATATAACTCATAATATCTACTTGTTGTGATTAAATGAGATATGTATATACAGTGCTTTATGCCGGGGGTAGGAGTAACAATGCAGAACAAGCATTTATATAGCACCTACTATGTGCCAGACACTGTGCCAAGACCTTTACACATATTATCTCATTCAACCCTCATGATTTTCTTGTTGGGTACTATTCCACTCCTATTCCACAGTTGAAGAAACTGAGGCAGAGGTTAAGTGACTTACCCAGGATCACACAGATAAAAAAAGTGTCTGAGGCCACATTTGAAGTCATATCTTTCTAACTACAGTGTTGTATCTGTCCCCTGGGGCACTGCCCCTTGAACCTGTACCCCAGCAGGACCAAAGCTAAGTAGGATCTTAGAAACCATTGAGGTCAGCCCCTTTGTTTTTTCAGATAAGGAAACTGAGGCTCAGAGAGGCAAAGGAATTTATATAAAATTACCCAGGAATCAAGTAGCACTGCTGAAATTTGAACTCCATATCTGGTTCTCTCACAGAACAACTCTTGGCCTCTCAACATTTTTATTTAATTATAAAAAGCAATCATTTTATTCACCTGCTCCATGGTCCACAAAGCTTTAAACATAAAATAATAATCATGGGAGAGCAATTTGGTGGTAACTCAATGGAAGGCATACTGGGCTTGGGGCAGGAAGAACACTATGGGTGTTCTGTGGGTGAATCATTTCATGTCTCTGTGCCACAGTTTCCCCATCTGTAAAATGGGTACAATAATAGCACCTGCCTTAAAGGGTTATTTTGGGGGTCACATGATATATAATCTACATAAAGTGGCATATCAATCTGGAACTTCTATTGTTATTGCCTCAGGACCATTCTTAGGGTATCCTTGAGGAAATTAGAAGAAAAAGAGGTGACAAAAATAGATTTTTCTAAATCACTTTTAAAGTTTATTTAAAATACTGGGTATTAAAGCAAAGGAATGAAGGGGAGAGAAAGGCAAACACATCATGATGGCAAGAGTTGGAGAGAGGAGGAACAGTAGGTAGCACAGTGGATAGAACCCCAGCCATGGAGCCAGAAGGTCCTGAGTTCAAATCCAGTCTCAGAAAATTAGATAGCTCTGTGACCCTGAGCAAGTCATTTAACTCCAATTGGCACAGGGAAAAAAGAAGTGGAGAGAAGATCCAAACAAAATTCTCCCTGGATACAGTTCTTGAGAACAGGGGCTTCTTTTTACCTTTCTTCTTATCTCCTGAGCTTAGTAGGGTGCCTGCCATATAATAGGTACTTTAAAAATCCTTCTGGAATGACTGACCAAGGTTGTCATTTCTTCTGTTCAAGAATATTTCCTACTTCTAGAAATAAGAATGGCTTTTGTAGACCACTGGGTAATCAATTAACAAATGGGGAAACTGAGTCAGAGAAATGAAGTGCTTTGTTAATAGGTGTCCAGGGCTAAACCTGAGGTAGAGGCTTTTCTGGCACTATATCCAGGTCTTCATTTAATATCATTTAATATTAAGACACTATTCTCCCCTGTCCACAGATATACATCCCCACACAGTCATACACACAGCCATCATCAGCTGACTGCTTCTAAGAACTGCAAAGCGGTTGAGCAATTATATGATTATTCAACCAGCTTTGATAAAATGGAGTCCCACAGCAACTTCCCCCTGTAATAATTTTTTAATCTGAATTACGTGGATAATTACCTCCATTCTTCCCTTTACTCTGCCAGTGTAGACACAACCTCTGGATTTTCTATATATCTCTTTGCCCATAAGTGCCCCACACTTGTGGGGAGTTACCTCTAATAATAATAATAATAAATTAATAATAAAAATAATATTTCTTCTCAAAACCCCAAAATTAGCTCCACAGACTATTTCAGGTACAGTGAGAAATCTGGAGGGCCCTGTGAAGATGCTGGGATCATGGATTTGGAGCTAGAAAGATCTCCGAGCCCATTCAATTTAACTATATTACAGGAGACTGAGGCCTAGGGAAATGAAGTGATCGACTCATGATTGTCCAGGTAATAAATAGTAATGGTAAGATTTGAACTTGTGTCCTCTGACTTCAAATTCATGAACTTGGAGAGGGGAAAGCCTGTCCAACAGAGAAGGAATGAGTCTGGTGTCAGGTACCTCTGGATCCTGATTAAATCCTGGCTCAGATCTTACCTCCCTCCCTCCACTCCCATCATTATTAAAGAGACTGTTTTTCTTCCACGCTCTGCCTCCCGGGAGAGCTTGGCTGCCTGCTCCAATGAGGAGGCTACCGTCTTATTAGCAGATTCCAACCTGTTTTTGTTCACCCCAAAGACGTCACTTAAAGCTTCTGAAGAGATCCTCCCAGAAGGCTACCCTCCTGCTCACCCCCTCACCACTCCCAGCTGTCTCTTCTTCTAGACACATCCACAATTCTATCAACCTTCTCTCGGGAATGAGGTTCTCCCTGACCCCAAGCTCTTCTTCCTCTAGAGTATTCAGTATAAAGATAAAGTCCATCTTCTTCCTCTAAAGGATTCAGCCCCTTAAACATCTCCTCCCCAACCTCCCACCGATCCCAAGGGCGACTCCAAACAGCCAAGGCACAAACAATCCCCTCTCAATAAAACAAGTCTGCTCCTGAGCGCCTGGCCATTTCAGACCCTTACCTTCTTGCGCGATCACACAGTAGGGCGAACTCCCTAAGACGAGCAGCAAGATTTGAAACTGCCACATGTTCTTCTGCCTGGATAGTGCAGGACAGGGGGATGCTTTCTTTCAGGAGAAGGACAAACTGGTCCGGGCTCCAGCTCGGATTAGTCCAAAGCCTACCAGCTGAGGGGAGGGAAGGAGACAGTGAGGGGGGAGTCAGACAGCGTCCAGCCTCTGAGGATTCCCCTGATGGGTGGGTCCCCGCCTCCCACAGAGAGAAAAAGCCAGAGTGGAGGCAGATCGTCCCGGGGCCCAAACTTCCCAAGAAAAGTTCCAGCGGCAAGCTGGGCAGAGCCTCTTTTTAGCGGGGGAGGGAGCAGTGGTGCATAAGGTGGTCGCCGGGAGGGAGGAACACTAGGACCGCCCTCTCGTCTGTTTGGCCAGTGTGGAAAGCTATGAGCTCAGAGCAGGTTTAAAGTTACAGGGCTGCAGCTGCATTGAGTGGGTCTCCGGGGAGCCTCGGGCCCTTACATTTAGGAGGACTGGATTGAATTTTTATCTAGGGGTGTCGGGGAAGGGGATGTAGATTAAGGGAAGATCTTGCTTTTCAGTAAGTGCCTCCCTCTCCCCCTTTTAAGGCTAAGGTTTGGTAGAGGGATTTTGACTATAACAATATCTCAGGTCTGATCCCATCCTCAACACAAAAAAAATCCTTCCATTTTGGTGGCTGAGACTGAAATTCTGATTTTTCCGGGAGCCTGATCTGAGCCCAGATCCCATCTGCAACGCAATAATAATAATAATAATAATAATAACAATAATAATAATAATAATAAAAATCCTTCAATTTTGGTGGCTGAGACTGAAATTCTGATTTTTCCAGGAGCTTGATCTTGGAACAGAGATCTGATCCCATCTGCAACATAATAATAATAACAATAATAATAATAAATAATAATAAAATCCTTCGATCTTGGTGGCTGAGACTGAAATTCTGGTTTTTCCAGGAGCCTGACTCTAAGAACAGAGATCTGATCCCATCTGCAA
>JAJPUD010002345.1:297392-329502 GCA_023553655.1 Myrmecobius fasciatus
TCTCTCTCTCTCTCTCTCTCTCTCTCTCTCTCTCTCTCTCTCTCTCTTTCCTGAACTCCAGGATCTACAGAAATCCATCATTCCTTAAGATGAAATCACATCTGATTCTTTAGCATTCCCAGCTCCCCTCTCACTTTCTGATTAGAGAGCTCCTCTCAGATCCACTAACATTGAAGGAGGTCATCCCTGGGATTCATCTCATTATTTCCCAAAAATACTCCCCTGGGGGCACCTCCTTCCCTCAATCTGGGGTGAGTATGGAGTGAGCAGCTTCCCTGAGCTTCTCTCCAAAATTCACCTCATCAGTTTTCACCTGGTTACTTTCCTGAACTTAATGATCTCTAGAAAGGCTTCATTTTGCAAGATGATAATCATCTCTAAAACTCTCACATCCTCAGATCATTTCACACCTCAACCACAGGGCTTCAGTACCCCCAAATGGGGTAAGTCCCCCAATCCTCTGCTTCTTAGCTTTTTTATATGGTGTCATCCCCCATTAGACTGTGAGCTTCTTGAGGGTAGGGATTGCCTTATGCTTACTGTAGTAGGTAGAAATTCTACCTTGTGGCTAAAACACACACAAATACACATACAAAATAGAAAAAACTTTTATGAAGATGATTCCATTCACCAATGGTAATTGACATGTGTTCACATTTACAAACAACATGAAATCCAATAGACCTAAAAGATAAATAGTTCTTTTGTGAGAGAATTCGCCAGATATTTCTCTAACTAATACCAAATAATAGCTCTGACTAAATAAGGATGGCAATTGAAGACTAGTTCACCAGAGTCAGAGCTGGGTATATATTTTTTCTCAAGTGACCAGATGAGGAGTGCCATAAAGCTGACATAGGTTTCAAAATCAAATCTAATCTCATCAACAAATTTGTCTGCCTCCCCAAAAGAGTGAAAAGACAGGCTTATGACAATGTGATTGCCACTTGCAGGAATGTGCCATCTTATTATCATCAATATGTATACTCCCACCATGCCAAATTGTAATGAGGTCAAAGAAAAAATTATTTTTATTTTATTTTATTATTTTATTAAAGCTTTTTATTTACAAAACATATGCATGGGTAATTTTTCAACACTGACCCTTGCAAAACCTTCTGTTCCAAATCAATATATGTTAAATCCAATATATGTGTATACATTTTTATACAGTTATCTTGATGCACAAGAAAAATCAGATCAAGAAGGAAAAAAATCTGAGAAAGAAAACAAAATGCAAGCAAATAACAACAGAAAGAGTGCAAATGCTATATTGTGGTCCACACTCAGTTTCCACAGTCCTTTCTCTAGCTATAGATGGCTCTCTTCATCATTGAACAGTTGTAACTGGTCAAAGAAAAAAAAAATTTTTAAGAAGACCTAGATACTGTCATCATCAGTTTGATGAAAGAACACAAGCTTGTAATTCTGGGTAACTTTAATGCCAAAGCAGGCACAGATTATCAGATGTGGAAGGGAATCCTTGGAAGGAATGGGGTCAGAAACAGCAACAGCAATGGTCTCTTACTACAAAGACTTGTGCATCTCATGACCTTCTCTTCACCGACACTGGCTTCCATTTATTTGAATGCAATAAAACTTTGTTGATGCACCCTCACAGCAAGCACTGACATTTCTCAGACTACATCATTGTAAGAAGAGATTAATAGAATGTGAGAATGACAACGTGTGATTCAGAGTGCTGGACCAATTATAGAATTATCCTCTCTAACCTAGACATTAGCATTTAACAAAAGTGGGGCCTTAGGCAAGATAACTCTTAGAAGACTCAGTGCCAACAGATCAGAAAACTTCTCCATGTGTGAAGGTTTGTTGCTGACTTGAGAGAAATCTGAGTCGACACACAGTTGAAAACAGGAACAGAAAAGGAACGAAAAGCTTTCGGAGATTTGGTGTACAGCACTGCATTTGTTTATCTGGTCCAGAATATAAGCAAATATCAATATTGATTGATGAAAATGATGGGGAAATGCAGAAATTGCTAAATGAAATACAAGAATTTTACAATTTACCAGCAGGATAGTTTGTCCATCTCTAAGAAGGCAACATTTAACTCCACCAAAAGGAAAGTGCAAGTGAAGCTTAGAGAGATACAGCATTCTTGGCTTAGTAAGCAAATGAAATTCAGTTTTACACAGTAACAGTAACAATCCAAAGCACTTCCATGATAACCTGAAGACTATGAGCCAAAGACCTGGGTCAAGGAGCCTTCATTGTTCATCTCTATAAATGAAAAAAACAAAAACAGATTGCCATGTGACAATCACAGAGGAGTCTCTGTATTAGTCATTCCCAGAAGGATTCTTGCCAGACTCTTCCTTAATAGATTGATCTATTGCCTGGAAGATAGCCATCTACCCGAGAACCAGTTTGGCTTTAGAAAGCACTGAGGAATGGTTGGTCTGGTGTTTGCTGCCCAACAACTCTAAGAGAAATATCAGGAGCAGAACAGAGGTATGCAAACATTCATTGATCTGACCAAGACCTTTGAAATTGTCAGTCATGAGAGCTTGTGGAAGGTGATAGTGAGGTGTGGTGGCCCAGAGTTGTTCATCAGCATTGTACATCATCTTCATGATGGCATGTTTGCATGGGTTCCGGATAATGGACGGTGTTCTCAGTTACCAATGGACTAAAACAGGGCTATGTGCTTGCTTCTTTGCTTTTTGGCATGATATTTTCTGTGATGTTGTCAGATACCTTCAGAAAGGTCAGCTATCACACTGATGGTAATTAGACTTGAAAAGGTTACAAGCCAAAACTACAGTGGAGGGAGAGTTGGTGTGTGACTTTTAGTTCTCATAGGATTGTTCACTCAATGCAGCATCCGAAGCTAAAATACAACAGAAAATAGATCAATTCACTACCACGTGTACTCATTTTGGCCTAACAATTAACACAAAGAAAGCACAAGTTCTTCACTCACTAGAACTATCCATATGTAGAACTGCCAGTTGCAACAAATGGAGAAATTTTGAATGTTGTTGATAAATTGACTTACTTTGGCAGTATACTTTCCAGGATGTATACATAATGAGGTTTACACATGCATTGCCAAAACTAGCTCAGTGTTAGAGAAACTCCAAAAGAAAGTGTGGGAGAGTTGTGAAAAGATCCAACCATTCTGGAGAGCAATTTGGAACTATGCCCAAAGGGCTATCAAACTCTGCACACCCTTTGATCTAGCAATACCATTACTAGGTTTGTATTCCAAAGAAATCATAAAAGAGGGAAAAGGACCATGTGTGCAAAATGTTTGTAGCAGCTCTTTTTGTGGTGATAAAGAATTGGAAAATGAGTAGATGCCCATCAATTGAAGAATGGCTGAATAAGTTATAGTATGCAAAATAATGGATTATTATTGTTCTATAAAAATGATGAACAAGCTGATTTTAGAAAGGCCTGGAAAGATTTATGCTCCACTGATGTTGGGCAAAACAAGTAGAATCACAATAGTACACAGTAACATCAAGATTATGTGATAATCAACTATGAAAAACTTAGTTCTTTTCAGTAGTTCAATGATCCAAGGCAATTCCAATAAACTTTAGATAGTAAATGTCATCTGAATCCAGAGATAGAACTATGGAGACAATGCAAATCAGTACATGATATATGTTCACTTTTTTTCTTTTTCTTCTTTTTTTTCTCTTGTGGTTTTCCCCTTTTATTCTGATTTTTCTCTTCCAACATGATTTATAAAGAAATGTGTATTTAAAAATTAATATGCATGTATAACCCAAAAAAAGAAAAGAAAAAAGGGGAAACATTATTTAAAAAGACAGAAGAGGAAAATAAAATGAAACAAAACAAAACTTTGTCATGTACCTAGCAGAACATCAGGGAGGAATCAAACTATGTAAAATTTCCATTTCAAGAAAACATATATAATTTATATTCATGACTGTCCATCTTTTCTTTCTTTCCTTGTGAATTATTCTTTTGTTCTCTACTGTGCATTTTTTTTACTTCATTCTCTTTTTCCCCTTTCATACCCCGTACCTCTTCCAAAGCGGGCTACAGTTAAGCACAGATATTTTGGTGTGTGTGTATATGTGTGTGTGTATCTGTATCTGTATGTATATATATATATATTCACATGCACCCACACAAATACAGATATCTATATACATACATACATGCATGTATACACATAAACACATATGCATTTATATACATGTACATTTACAGATAAGTAAATAAACATCTAAAACATCTAAAACAATATTAATATGGCTGACGTATAATGTAGATATTTCTCTTGCTTGAATCTTTAATTTTGACTTTGCCTGAGATCAGAAAAATACCATAAATTTTAGAAGAAATTCATATAACCTATTGTAAATCTTATAAAATTTTCTGTCAATCAGTCTTGAATGAAGATCAGCATACTCAAATATGGAAAAATCCAAGTAAATTGGAGCAGTGAGTTTTCATATTGGGATTTTGAGAGGTAAAATGCTGAGTATTAAAATTACTATGGGAGATTCTGGTTCTTAGATTTAATTTCTCTTTACTTGATACTTATCTTTTTCTTTCTCCAATCACATTTTTCATTCATGCTCATTTTTATTCTATCCTATATTCACAAGGCCACCAATTTAGAAGTCTATAAGGCCCTAGAAGCTCTATAGTCGAAGTCATTTATTTCATTGTTGACAAACATACAAAAAAATTCAAAAATTATTTTCCCAAGTCACACAAGAAATTAATAGGAAATATGGGACTTGACATCCAGTATTCTCTCTTTTATGCCACAAAAGTTCTTTAATAATTTTGTTTGCCTTTTGTTCAATATAAGAGACACAATGCTATTACAGAATAATAATATTCTATTACTTACATATACCCAAATGTTCACATAGACTTTTTGTGTCTTCTGAGCTCATATAGGACAGATCAGCCACAGTCAGACATACTGCACTTTGACCCCAACATTGCTGTTATGAATCCAATTTATTTTCGTAGGAATGAACTGGATCTTTAGAAGGACAAAATGAAGAGATAAAACAGGGATCAGGAGTGGTAAATATAAAATAGATTTAGGAGAGCATATGTTAGCAAGGAAAGGGATTTTTTTTTAACAATTAATGATGTAAAAGACAAGTTCCCCAGTGGAACTCACAATTAACCAGGAGAAAGAAACACACTATGAGGTATATAGGGGTTTTACCCCTATAAATAAAACCTTAGGGATTCACAATGTAATTTGACTTTCTATTGGATACAGTAAGGGAGAATTACCCACCACCTCCACAAAGGTGAAATTGTAAAGTTAAATGCCCTTCAGTACCCTTCACTGCTTGCCTCAGGTAATAATCTTATCAATGCTTCAGGCTTTCTCTGCCAACCCACCTAGTGACCATTATCAATAATACTCATTGCTGATAAGTATAACAATATTAGCTCACATTTCTAAAGCACTTGAAGGCTGACCAAAAGCTTTCCTTCGCTGAAGACTTTTTTGAAAGATAGTATTATATTCAATTTATAAATGAGAAACAGAGTCAGTGAGCAATACAATAACTTTTCCAAATTGACACAGTTAGTATTTGAGGTAAAATTTCTAACAGGAAACCCCCCCCACTACATCCCCCTTTTGTGAGTTTCAGTTTCTGCATCTGTAAAATGAAGGGAAGAGGTAATGAGGCATAATGAACAGAATATCAGTCTTGGAGCCAAAAACTCTTGGCAAATAACCTCAATTTTTCAATGAATTATGTATATGTAAAGTAAATACAAGGTTTTGGGTTTTGTTTTGTATAGAGGAGAGAATCAGAGACTATTTCATTTTTGTCTTTGCATTTCTATCACTAAGGTGTTTGATACATGATAGGGGTTCAATAAATATCTCTGCATTGAGTACTTTTTTCCCTTTTCTTCCCCAGCTTCTCAACTTCCTTTTGTGTGGTTTCTCTCCCCCCCCCTCCAATTAGATTATAAGCTCTCTGAGGGAAGGGACTCTCTCTCTTTTGCCTTTTTATATACAGTGCCTAGTACATAGTAGGCACTTAATAAATGTTTCTTAACTATTGACCTTGCCATTTTGCTACTCAAAACATCAGAATACTATGAAGGTTTCTTATAGCCTCCAGGATCAAATATAAAATCTTTTATTTGGCATTCAAAACCCTTTATCACCTTTCCAGTCTTCTCACATCTCATTCCTCAACACTTGCCCTTCAATCTGGTGACAATGGCCTCCTGGCTGTTCCATGAACGAATTTTCTCTGACTGTCCCCCCCATGTTCTCCCTCCTCAATGTTGCCTACAGACTTCCTGGTCTCCTTTAAATCTCAGCCAAAATCCCATTTTCTATAAGTCTTTCAAAACTCTTCTTAATTCAAGTGTCTTCCTTCTCTGAACGACTTCTTTTTCCTTAATATCATTCGTTTATTCATATTTGTTTTCGTGCTCTTTTCCTTTTAGATTGTGAACTCCTCAGGGGCAGTAATAGTCGTTTGCTGCTTCTTTGGGCGCTTACCACAGTGCCAGACACACAGTAGGCATGTAATAAGCCGTTATTGACTTCCTGACTGCTAGGCACTGGCAATCCAGCTGCTTTCCACTCTACCCAGTATTTTGCACGCCCCTTCTACTTAAGTACTACAAATTATAGAGGTTGAGGGCTGGCGGGAGAATGCCTAATGGGCCATGTTTATAGCAATCAAATAAATATTTGCCTTTTGGAGGTAGTCCCTAAACCTCACTGTAATTTGGAGTGACCCTCCCAATAGAGCTGTACAAAGTCTCCCCAGTAAGACTCACCGCTGAGGCCGGAGACCATCTAGGATGACTGACACCCCTCCCAGAGTGTCCCCCCTTTTTTAGGGTGGATAGAGCCTGGTTATTCCATCCAGTGCCTCCCCCCAACTCCTGCTGCCCTAGCAGACATCCAGGCGCTTAGCCACCAGCATAACGCCCCAGGATTGGGTTTCCTTGCTAATTTTAAGTCTCTGGCCATTCATCATGTACTTAACCCTAAATTATATGTTGGAACCGGGTTTTTCTTAGCTTGAGTTTCGACTCAGCTCCAAGGCAGGTAAGGAAATCTACAAAGGGATAGAATTTTTTTTCTTAAAGTAAACCAAAAGCTCGCTGTTTCCTCAGCAGGGAAAGAAAAACTGCGGGTCTAGCCTCGGCAAGAGCTGCTGACTAAGAGGGACAGGGATATCCCATTGGGATTTTTTGACGCATGGTTGTGGAAGATCCAAAAACGCAGAGACCACCAGGCTATAAGGTCAGGGACAAACTGACTCTGGCAGAGGCACCCGCCGGCTCCCTATTTCCCCATCCCTCCTCCCAGGCTTTTGAACTCTTCCGGGCTTTAGGAAGGACGCTGCCTTGGGACCAATTCACACCTGAGTGAATGCGGCACTCCCAGATGTAGTCACTAGAGGGCGCCACAGGGTAAGAGATGCTTCTCTACAAGCCATGAAAAGGGAATAAATAACGATCAGACTGCTTGGTGGGGTCGGCTCCTGCCTGCCCCCGAGGGATGCTGGGCGGCAGGACAAATACACTGTCAGCGGAGCCTCCTTAGGTGACCCTTAGGTGACAATTTCTTTTCCTTCAGAGCTTTTTTTTTTTTTTTTTTTAAAGCAATTTTGATTGATTTTTGAATGAGAAAGAAAAGTGATAGTGGCTCTCTTGCGTTCTTGTGCTGGCTGATCTAGTACGGAGCGTTCTTAACCTTCTGTTGTGGTAGGACCCTGAGGAGGCCTAGGGACCCCTTCTTAGGATACAGGTTTTTATGTGCCTAAAACAAAGGAAGCCTGTTATATTGAAGTAGTGTTATTAAAACTTATTGTTAAGTTTATGGAGCCTAAGTCAAGCACTTCTAAATTCTAGTCCTTTGGTTAAAAGGGAAGAAGGTAAGGGAGGGGAAGTAGGGGAAAAGTGGGAGAGAGGGGGGAAAGGTGGGAGGAGAGAAGAGAAAGGGGAGGGGAGGAGAGAGGGGAAAAGAGGGGAAAGAAGGGGGAGAGGGAAGGGAAAGAGGAGAAAGGGAGGGAGGGAAGGACAAAGAAGGGAGGAGAAAGGGAGGGGAAGACAGAGAGGGGAAAGAAGGGGAAGGGAAGGGAGGAGAGGAGAAAGGATGAGAAGGAAGGGAAGGAGAAGGAGTGGAAGGAAGGGAAGGAGAGGGAGGGGAGAGATAAGGGAGGAGGGGAAAAGGAAGAGAAAAAGGGGAGAAGAAAGGGAAAGAGGAGAGAGGGAGGGAGGGGAGGAGAAGGGGAGGGAAAGACAGAGAGGGGAAAGGAGGGGGAAAGAAGGGAGGAGAGGAAAAAGGAGGGGAAGGGAGAGAAGGGGGAGGAGAGGAAAGAAGGGAAGGAAGGGGAGGGGAGGAGAAGGAGAAGGAAAAGAGGAGAGAAAGGGGAAAGGAGAGGAGGGGAGAAGAGAAAGGGGAAGGGAGAGGACAGAAGGGGAGGGAGGAGAAAGAAGAGGAGAAAGCAGGGAAGGAAAGGGAGAAAACAGAAGGGGAATGGGGAGGGGAAATGGAGGGAGAGAGGAGGAGAGAGAAGGGAAAGAGAAGAGAGGGAAGGGAGGGAAGGAGAGAGGGGGGAGGAGAAGGGGAGGGGAAGACAGAGAGGGGAAAGGAGGGGAAGAGAAAGGAGGAGAGGAAAAAGGAGGGAAAGGGAGGGAAGGGGTTGGAAGGGAAGACCGGGAAGGAGATGGAGGAGAAGATAAGGAGAGAAAGGGAAAGGGAGGGAATAAAAGGGGAGGGAGGAGAGAGAAGAGGGGAAAGAAAGAGAGGGGAGGAAAGGGGAAAGGAAGGGATGGGAGAGCAAGGGAGGGAGGAGAGGAAAGAGCAGGGAAAGGAAGGAGAGGGGAGGGGAGAGAATACAAACTGCAATCAAAACTCAGAAAAGAGGAGGAAAGTTACCAGTCAAGTCTGTTCTCTCCTTTGACACTGCCATCACAAATCTTTATTCCTCTAATCCATCCTAGGTAGCATGGTAGAGAGAGCAGTAGACTTGAATTCAAATCTAGCCTTAGAGACTTCTTAATTGGGTGACTGGACAAATCACTTTACCTTTTTCCTCACTTGTAAATGAGGAACCTTTCTCCCAAGGTTTTTGGAAGAATGTAATGAGATAATATTTAAGTGCCTGGGACATAGTAGATCCTATATAAATGTTAGCTATCATCATCATTATAATTTAGTTTGAAAGCTGTTCTATTGTCCTTATTTATCTGAAAGACAGTTTTTTTTGTAAAGAAAAAACAAACTTTATTAGAGAAACAAGTTAAATTCTAGATATTTTAAAATCTGTTTTCTCTCTGACCCTTAAACTATTCAAAACCCGGCCTCTTGCTACCTATCAATGCTTCTCACATTATACTTTCCTCCACTGTTCTGGTTATTATTATTATAAAGGTGGAAGACATATTGCAAGGGACTCCAGGAATCTCCTCTACAGTCCCTGAACATCCAGTCTTCATTCCAAAACCTCTAGTAAAAAGGAACCTACTCCTTCCCCAAGGCCCCTAACCCCTTGTCCCAGTAGACAACCCATTTATACTTATGGTTGGCTCTAATTATTAGGAAATTCTTTATATTAAGTTGAAGTCTGTCTCTGCAAAACTTAAGTCTACCATTATTCCAAGCTCCATCTTTTAGGTCTGTAATGGGCTGGCACGCTGGTATCCTAGTAGTTTGGGTCCAAAATGAGAATAAAATGAGACACTTATAATCCATCTAACATTTAACAAAAGGAATTTAATTTAACCATAGCAGAAAAAATATTTAGTCAGTCAGTCAACAAGCATTTATTAAGCGCCTACTATGTGCCAGGAACTGTGTTAATTAAGCACTGGGGAGACAAAAAAAAAAAACAAAAACAAAAACAAAAAACAGATGCTCATTCAGGCTAAGATATTTACAGTTGAGCAGTTTCTTAGTCTTGTTCATGCAAATGGTCTGACATCTTGGAGAATCCTTCTGCTGTTTTGTATCTAGGATCTGGAAAGCTGAACCAGTTGTCCATTCCTTAGTCCTCTGGGCCAATCAAATCTCAAGGAAAGCTTCAATATCTTTTAAGAAAAAAACTGGTCTAACCTCTATAGGTTTGGAAAGAGGGTATTAAAGGTTTCAGCTATCTGTCTAAAAATCTAGAAACTGGAAGAGACCTCAGAGAATAATGAAGCCTGAGCAAAAATCCCTCTTGCAAAAGCCCTAACGAGTGGTCATCTAGCAAAATTAGAACTCAGAGCCTCTGACAGCTTAATCCAATCCTCTTTCTATTATATTCATTCCCTGATTACTTTGTATTTAACTACTTTCCATCAATTTGCAATTATTCACTTTCCATTTATGTTATCTCTGCATATATTTGTACTTTTCTTACCCATTAAAATGTAAACTCTTTGGAGTAAGGATTGGTTCTTTGAATACCCAATGCTTAACACAGTACCTGGCACTTAATAAATGTCTATAGATTGACAGATTGACTTTGGACTGTTGTACCACTGCCCCTCCAATAAGATCACATAGAACTTTGGGGTCAAACTCAAAAAGAAAAAGGGGCCATTAAACCTTCCATAAGGATTGCTGATAGAAATCCACACATTAACACTACCTTTGTCCTATTGGATATTTTATTTATTTTGTTAACTACTTCCCACAATTTTTAATCTGGTTCTGGACACACTGTCTCTCCTCCCTTCCCACACAATTTGACATTACTGACCTTAACTACATTTTACTTAATTGTTTAAACAAAATACAACAGTCAGATAATGAGTAATAATAATATTATTATGTAATACATAAATGAAATGTATGAGTGTAAACAAATATATAATAAATACATATAATAACATAATAATAAAAGGATGCTATTAAGTGATCTGTTTTGATGAAATCCCAGAATTTCAGAGGTGGAAGGGCCCTCAATGTTATCTAGTCTAACATGAAGAGGAGCCATCCCCTGTCCTCCCAAGTCCTCCCTCACCCTTTGTTTGAAGATCTCTAAGGCAATCTAGGGATTGTTAAGTGGTTCAGAGGCTAGAGCATCAGACTTGGAATCAGGAAAACTCATCATTCCTGAGTGTGAATCCCATCTCAGACACGTATTAGCTATGTGACTCCAGGCAAATCACTTAATCCTGTTTGTCTCAGTTTCCTCATCTGTCGAATGAACTGGAGAAAGAAATATCAAACCATTCTAAGATCTTTGCCAAGAAAACCCCAAATGAGGTCATGAAGAGTCAGACATGACTAAACAACTCAACAACAATGCAATCTAGTTTAATGAATGCTAATTAAACCTCTGTTGCATGGGAAGTTTTGTACAAAGCATTGGTGATATAATGGCAAAACAAAATGCAGTCCCTGCCCTCAGGAAGTTTATTGGAGGAGGGTTAGGGTGGATAAAACACATCTGTGATCATTTGAGGAGGGAGAGAGCAATAAGTAGGAACCCATTCCAGTCTGATGCAGCTCTGACGAAGAGGAAGAGGGTTTTTTTGTTTTGTTTTGTTTTGTTTTTTAATTAAGCATGAATTTAATTTACCTTGATTTGGGAGGTATGGCCATGGGGGGGAGGGGAAATAATGGATTTGGAATCAGAGGGCTGGGGTTCATTCATGTCTTCTTCTCTCTGCTATCTTTTACTGCTTCTGTAATCCTGGACAATATTCCTAACCTCATTGGGCCTCAGTTTCTTTAGCTATAAAGCTGGTCTGGGTCAATAGTTCTAATTGGAATCCAAGACCTACTTTTGGATGTTAGAAAATCTCTGTCAAGTGATAGTAATTATGCTATAAATACTCACTGACTTAGAAACTACATGGCTGGGTATTAACCCCTTACAAACGGAGAAAGCAGACAGAATTTAGAGTCAGAGGATCTGAGCTTACATTATGGCTCTCATGCTAACCACCCATTAGAGCTTGAGCAGGTCCATTCCACTATGGGTCTGCCCTTTGACCCCTTCAGATGAGATAGCCTCTGAATTCTGTACCTTCCTGCTGTAGCTCAATGGTCCTATAGCATATTTACTCTGACTTCCTCTCTCCCAAAACTACCTTGGGTTTCCAGGGATAACTCTGAGGGGTTGGAATATTTCTCTATCACCATCAGCTGGAACCCCCACCAGTTGCATTCTCCCTATCAGTAAGGATCTGTGACTAGTACACCATTTCCATCAAGGCAGCTTTCTAGCAGTGGATAGATTTCTGGGTCTGGAATCAGGAAGGTTATTGTTCAGTCATTTAGTCATGTCTGATTTTTTTGTGACTCCATGGATTATACTGTTCATGGGGTTTTCTTGGCAAAGGTTCTGGAATGGTTTGCTATTTAGTTCTTCGATCCCAGGCACTATTTCACCCTGCTTCAGTTTCCTCATTTCTCAAATGGGGTGAAAATAGCACCTACCTTCCAGTTATTGTGTAGATTAAATGAGATAATATTAGTAAAGTACTTGCTCTTTATTATTAAATATTAATTTTAAAATTAAAATATTAAATATTCACACATTTCTTTTCTTCCATTTAATATCTTTGAATAACTTTAATCTTAATAACTTTAACAGAGATATTTTCTTCAGAAGTATAGCCAGAACAAAAAAGTACAAGTATTTCCCCATGGATCTCCAAAGCATACTTTCCTGAGTTACTGTTTGTGTGATCTTGGGCAAGTCCCTTCAATTCTCTAGATCTCAGTTTCCCTCTCTGTTAAAAAAGAGGATCAGGCCAGATCAGAGATATTAAACCTCTTGGCCATTGCAGCTCAACACTCCCAAATGCCACCCAACCATATTTAATGAAATAAATAAAAATTCAGCAGAACATTCATAATGTCAATAGGCCAAGGATCTTTATTATGGTTTAGTGGATTTAGTGGCGCTGCTTTTTTCTTTTAGCTTGACATCACTAAACCAGATAAATCTTAAAGTCCCTTCTACTTTTAAAACCATAAGCCTAGGGGCTCTAAAGCATCTTTGCAACTTTTACTCTCTGCCCCTCATTCTCCCCTCTAGAGCCAAGCAGAATATATCTATTCCATCTTCTGTATGGCAGCCCATCAAATATGTAAAGACCATTACTATATTTAAGATATTTTGACACATCCTTTCTGGCCCTTTGATGAACTCTAAGGTCTCACTGAGTTACAGAATTCTATGATTCTGTTATTTAAAAACTATATTTAAAAAAAGCCTTGTCTGTGTGTGTTTGTGTTTGTGTGAGAGAGAGACAGACAGAGACAGAGAGAGACAGGGACAGAAAAACAGTGAGACAGAAAGAGAAACAGACACTGAGAAAGACAGACACAGAGACAAAGAAAAAGAGAGAGAGAAGTAGAGAGAGAGACACATAGAGAAAAACAGAGGGACAGACAAAGAAGAAAAGAGACAGAGAGGGAGAGACAGAGAGAGACACAGAGAAAACAGAAAGAGAGAGTCAGAGATAGAGTGATAGACTAAAACAGGCAGACACACACACAGTCAGAGACAGAGAGATAGACACAGAGAGAAAGAGAAACAGACAAAGGGAGAAACATACATACACAGAGAGAAACAGAGAGACAGAGAGGCAGAAAGAGACAGAGAGACAGACAGAGACAGAGACAGAGACTGAAACAGAGAGAGACTTCTGGGAAGGCTTTGGGGGAGAAGTAGCTTCTTGACTTTAGCTGCTAATCAATCAGCCCTGTGCTCTGAAGCATGGGGACTGAGCATCCTGGGAATTTCTCTCCTATCTGCTGAATGGGTGTGTGCCCCATCTCAGACATGGAGGGAGGGGCTGACTGTCCATTCTGGAAGGTTTTTATAGTCTCTGGTGCTCTGCTGCTCTAAGCAAGTGTAGTCAGGCTTAAGTTATCAGGCAAATGCTTTTATTTATACCCACAAGTTAGAATTATCTTGCAGCAGAGCAGCTCAAGGACACAGACGAGGACAGGACAGCTGTTCCATGGAGTTAGCACTTTGTGAGATGATCATGGGGTTGGTTTTTTTCCTTTTGAAATTTTCCAATTCCTAACACTACTAGCTTTTCAAGAGGCACGGAATAGAAAAGTTAGGGCTCTATGGGCTCGATATGATGCAGAAAATGTTTTCTCAGAGTGGTGGTCGATCAATCTGTGGTCTCTCAAGTGAAGGAGCCCCCACTGTCCTCCTCTTATCCCCCCAACTTTCAGGAAGCTTCTTCCACTTTGTTAGAAGGTTTTCTCTGCCATGAAGCCTTGGAAACTCCCACCCACTACCCTCTTTCTTCCTTCCTTCCTTTGAGCCTTTCAAATACTTGAAGATAGCTCCATGCCCCACCCAGAATCTTCTCCCCTCCCCTAAACATGCCCAGTTCTTTCCACCAATTTTCAGATGGCATGGACCCAAAGCCCTTCACCCATCCTGGACGTGTGGCTTCAAAGGTGTGGGCTGCTCTGTTTTCTCCCACACAAATGGGTTAATGGAGAAAACATTAGCTATGAAATCAGAGGAACTGAGAGGAAGAGGAAGAAGAATCCAGAAGCTGGAGAGCCCCAACTCCTCATCCGGCAGGTGAGAAAAATGAGACTCAGAGACATGAAGGGAATTTCTCAAGCTTGCACAGCAAGTTTCTGTAGGAGGATTCAAATCAATCTTCTGAATTCTAAAGTCAGTGTCTTATCCTACACAGAGCTGCCTCTTGGGGGAACCTGGTCTGGAACTTTAGTTGTGGGATTTAATGCCTGGGTAATTTTGGAAAAGTCATTTCTCCTCCATGAGCTGGACTGCAGTCTCTAAGGTCCTGCCTGTCTAGTTCTAAATCCCAGGAGACCAGATAAAGAACTGTCCTAGGGATCAAATGAGTGAGATCAGGCTCTAGGGCACAGAGCCTGGGGTTGAATGGAAACGAGGTGTCGGGGGAGGCTGTTTAATTGGTTCTTTTCTAGGGAGGAAGGAAAAGGGGACCTGAGTTTTGATCTCTCCTTCATGATCCAGCCTCTGGGGGTCTTTGGATATTCTGCAGATGTAACCTACCTTAAGGCCCTCCATTGTCTGGCCTCAACCTACCTTTCTAACTTTTTAAAAAATACTTTATCCCACTTTGTAAATTCTATGTTCCTTCGAATCTATACTATGAGCTATTTCCTAAGTCAGAATTCTTCTGGGAATTCACACAAGTTATCCCCTATACATGGAAATGTTCTCTCTCTTAAGTTCCATCTCTCAGAATACTAATCCTCCCATCAGACTCAGCTCAGGTGACATTCATTTGGGAAGTAGTCATTCTGATCTCCTCCTGCCTCCCTCCCCTTCTAGTCTCCTTTTGTTTTCTCTTTTCTGTCTCTCTACCTCTCCTTCTCTTCTCCACTTCTCTCTTCTTTTACCTTCCCTTTGCCTCTGTGTCTCTGCCTGTTTCTGTATCCCTGTCTGTGTTTTTCTGTTTCAGTCTTTCTCTTTCCCTCTGATTCTCCCATCTCTTTTCTTCCTTTTTTTTTTTTTTTTTTTTTTTTTTTTTTTTTTGAGGCAATTGAGGTTAAGTGACTTGCCCAGGGTCACACAGCTAGGGAATGTCAAGTGTCTGAGACCAGTTTTGAACTCAGGTCTTCCTGACTTCAGGGCTGATGCTCTATCCACTGTGCCACCTAGCTGCCCCCTTCCCTTCTTATTATCCTTCTTCCTTTCCTTCTATCTCTGTCTTTCTCTCTCTCTCTGCCTCTCTTTCTCCCTCCACTTTTCTCTTCCTTTCCTTCCTCTATACTCTATTTCTGCATCCCTGTCTCTGTCTGTCCATCTGTTTTTGTCTTTCTGTCTCTTTCCCTCTGTCTCTCCCTATCTCTTTCTTTTAAAAAAAATTTATTAAAGCTTTTTATTTACAAAGCATATGCATGGGTAATTTTTCAACATTGACCCTTGCAAAATTTTCTGTTCCAAATTTTTCCCTCCTTCCTCCCACCCCCTCCCCTAGGTGTCAGGTAGTCCAATACATGTTAAATATGTTAAAATATATGATAAATTTCAATATATATATATATATAATATCTATACGATTATCTTGCTGAACAAGAAAAATCGGATCAAGAAGGAAAAAAAAACCTGAAAAAGAAAACAAAATGCAAGCAATCATCAACAGAAGAATGAAAATGCTATGTTGTGATCCACACTCAGTTCCCACAGTCCTCTCCCTGGGTGTAGATGGCTCTCTTCATCATTGAACAATTGGAAGTGGTTTGAATCATCTCCTTGTTGAAGAGAGCCATGTCCATCAGAATTGATCATCATATAATCTTGCTGCCTTGAATAATGATCTTCTGGTTCTGCTCGTTTCACTTAGCATCAGTTCATGTCCCTATCTCTTTCTTTCTCTCCTCTTCTTTCTCTCCTTCCTTCCCTGCTATCTGTCTCTATCTCTCTGTCTCTTTTTAAATATGTTTATCTCTGTTTCTCTCTTCTCTGCCTCTCTGTCTTTAGTCTCTCTCTCTCTCTCCCTCCTTCTCTCTCTCTCTCTCTCTCTCTCTCTCTCTCTCTCTCTCTCTGTCTCTCTCTGTCTCTCTCTGTCTCTCTGTCTCTCTGTCTCTCTGTCTCTGTCTCTGTCTCTCTCTGTCTCTCTGTCTCTCTGTCTCTCTGTCTCTGTCTCTGTCTCTGTCTCTCTCTCTCTCTCTCTCTCTCTCTTCTTCTCTCTTTGCCTGTCTCTGTGTGTGTCTTTCTTTCTCTCTTTCTCCCCCACACATCTCTCTGTGTCTCTGTCTTTTTCATTCCCATTTTCTCTGACATTTTCCTTCTATTAAACTTGTGTATATCTTGTGTCTTTCATAGGGGAAGAATTATCTATTTTTTCTTTCTATTCCCAGTCTAATACATTCTTGTAATTCAAGAACAAAGACTCTCCAGTACTGCCACTCCAACCCAATAATATTACCTGACAGTGAATCCTGGGTAGAGCTGATTTATTGAGGGTCAGTACTTCAAATAGACCTTGGTCCTTTCTAACCAGAACAGTTTTGTGACTCCACCAACACTTCGCTTGACTGTCAGGAAGGTCCAGGGACTGGACATCCCACCTCCTTCAGACCATTTGCTCTCCCTCCACCCTTTCCACCTTTTCCCTCAGGGACTAATAATTAAATCAATAATACTACTATATAGGGCAGAAACATCTACTGCTATGTAGTTCTACTCCAACAAAACCTTGTGATTTTGAATTTAGCAACTTGGATGGAAATCCCTTTTCTAACCATTACTCTGTGTTCCCTTATATCCATCCATGTCAGACCCATCCCTTCAACATTCTTTTCTGTTCTAGAATCCTTCCCCTGAGCCCACTGGAATCTGTTTTATTGTTAACAAACCACCCCCATAACTGTTGTCATTCAGTTATGTCCAACTCTTCATGACCCCATTTGGGGTTTTCTTGTCAGGTATATTGCAGTGATTTTCCATTTCCTTTCATTTTATAAATGAGGAAAATAAGGCAGACAGGGTTAAATGACTTACCCAGAGTCACAGAATTGGTAAGTGTCTGAGGCTGGATTTGAATCAGGGAGATGAGACTTCTGACTCCAGATTGGGCATTCTATCCATGTGCCTCTTATCTGCCCTTGAATAATACATAGTAAGTGATTGACAAACACTAGTTGAATTCTTCAAGCACTAATTCTTGAAGCATTATTTCTGATTTTGATTTTCTTTTGTGATTTTTGCCAAAACTGCTACTCACCACCTGCCTGATATGAGGTTTTTTAGGGGGAAAAAAGAAAGATTCTTCAAAACACTTTGGGGCAGAGTCCAAGACCTGGCAGCCTCAATCCCACCAGGGGTGCAATACTGGCTCTCAAAGTAACAAGTGGGCTTTGAAAATATGCTTTGTCATTCCCTGCAGAAGGCTGTACCAGCCCCCCTCTTCCTCCAAAAGTCCTGCCCTAAAGGATATTCAGAATTACAGCACCTAAAAGGCAAATGTCAATTAGCAACAACCCCAGAATAACAAATGGGCCAAGGGAAAGATATACTCCTTGGCTGGTTCAGTTTCAGTTCTTAGAGGAGCAGAGCTCCAGAAGAGCAAGGAAACTCATTTACTTTTATGATACAAAATGGGGGGTTCCCCCATCTCTAAGGGTAAGCAGAGTTGACAGTATTATACCTAACTCTAGTGACAAGGTACCCCAGATGGTAGCTTAGTCCCCTCAGGTAAGGGCTGACATTGGGACTACAAAGGGCTGAAGTCATTCGTCCTACTTACAGCAAATACCTGCTTTCCTCCCCTAGCCTGAGTTCTTTCTGACTTATACTAGAGTTTCTTTTAAATGGAGAATTATCTGCACAAACGATTTCAAAGACTTATTATAAATTTAGTTTGAATTTTGTCTCTGGAGAATTTCCAAATAAAACAGATTATGTCTCATTTCCCATTAAAATGTTCAGCTCCTCTAGTCCATGTGAACCATAAACACATTCACATTGTTGTGGTTGTTGTTCAGTCATTCCAGGTGACAAATGAGGAAACTGAGGCAAGGAGGGGGAAGTGACTTGTCCAAGGTCTCACAGCTAATGAAAATCTAAGGCTGGATTTTAACTCAGGCCTTCCTGGTACTCTATTTAGTTTAGTATATAATTACTGCATGAAATAGGAAAATGGTAAAACAGGATTGAGATTTTCCCAAGTAGCCTCCTGGGACTTGGAGTCAATAATATCTGTGTCTTAAATCTGGCCTCAGTCACTCATTAGCTATGAGAACCTGCATAAGTCACTTAACCCTGTCTGCCTGATTTCCCATCTATAAAAGAAGGATAATGATAGTATCTGCCTCCTATAGCTATTGTGAAGATCAAATGAGATTGGCTATGAAGGGCAGAAAAATCTGCTGACATGTGGCTCTGCTCCCACAAAATATTTGTGATTCTGAGTCTTAAACTGCCTGGGTCAGAGCCTCCTTTTCTAACCTGCACTCTCTGTACCCTCATACTTACCTATGTCATACCCAAAGCTTCAGTGTTCTAAGTCCAGTCCCCAGATCCTTCCACTGGTGCCCACCACAACATCAGTTTTATTACTAATTTTATAGATGTAATGTGTTTTACAAATCTTAAAGTGCTATATAAGTGCTAATGACATAACAAAGTGTTAATATTATACATATCATAACATATAATGTACTACATAATATATAATGCAATATACTATAATATAATGTTATATATCATAGCATAATATGTATGACATATACTACAATATATTGTGATGCTTTATATCATATGATGCTATATAATATAGTATAATAGTATATAATATAATATAATATATTGTAATGTTTTATATTATATATAATGCAATATGTTGTAATATGCTATATATTATAATACATTATGTAATATATAACACAGTATGTTATAATTGTTATGTATATTATAGTATTATAACACAATGCTATATAGTATAATATAATATCATAAATATACAATACAACAGCATATTATATTATATATAATATAATGGCATTTTATGATTAGCATTTACATGGCACTTTGAGATTCGCAAAGCACATGACATTAATATCATTAATATAATAAATTACATAGTAATATAGTAAATATTATATTTTGATATGATTATAAACTAAAATATAATTATTATTCTTTCTATGTGTTAAATACAAAGGATATGTTGATTAATATGGAAGACTCCTTGTCCTCAAAGAGATTATATACTCTTAGAAGACATAGCACATATATATTTAAGTGAATGAAGTCATTTAAGAAAGCAAACAGCACTAGGAATGTGGAGCTCTGGGAAAGTTTTGCATAGGAGGTGGGGAAGAGAATAGGCCTTCCCTGTCATCTTCACTATCCCCTCAGTGGTGGAAATCTGCAGAGGTCAGCCACCCCTAAAGAATAAGCCAACTGTCTCCTATTGGTGATTGGTCCCTTTCCAGATTTAGGTTCTCCAAATCTGATTTGAATGCTTTCTCTTTAAGCCCAAAGATTTAAAGTGTTTCAGTGATGAACTTGCTAGGTCAAGATTAGAGAGATTAAGAATGGCTCAAAATCAAAACTTCTGGTGCATATGGGACCGGGCTACCACCTATCCTTTGCCATGGAAGTTAATCAGGGCTCTACCCATGGGAAGCACCAGGAAGTGCACTTTGACTGACTGGGTTTTTTGAGCAAGCATTCAAGGCACAGAAACTAATCTGTCTCATGTAAATTGCACTTTTTTTTTCTAGTGATTTTGGACTGGCCTAGTGCCTGCCCCCAATCCCCTCTCTTTGCTGCCACTTTCTGCTTAGTTCTAGGATACAAAAGTAATGGGAGATATATACCTAACAAACAAATAAGAACAACAAAATCCAGAAGAAATTGTATCTATAAATCCAGTAATTCCAATTCAGTAAAGCTTTTAAGAAATCATCTATTAATATTAGTGATCAAATTAATGGTACCTACCAACCAATCAGTTGATATACCAATCAACTGTCCTATGGTTCAATATTACAAATCACCATTTTTTAATCTGATTAAAGTAGAGCAGGGATTGTGCCTAACAGGAATTATAGTTTTCTATTATATTAATAATCAATTATTAAATTGGGATTAAGAGTTTTTCCCCTTTATTTGCTCAATCTGGGACCAGCCCCTGTAAATCAGTCAGTCAATTTCTGAAGAACATTACTGATAGATAAGATTGCCCAAATCCTCTGGGTACATGCTCCTAGATCTTGGGCAGGACATCCCCAACTAGAATACTTTACTTCTGTTTAGAATATAAACAGAATCTAATCTAGGTGAATTCTTGCATTTAGAAAATGTCATTGCTCCCCTCCATTGGAGTTTAGGGTAGTTTAGCTCATGAAGGAGAAAACCAATCAGAATGATCTGGGTGGAGCTGCATTCCCCTGTCCAGATTGCTGGAGGTAGCTGAGCCAATCTCATGGTCAGGTCATGTTTTCAACAGTAGGAGAAGAAAACATTTGGCCTACTTCTTCATTAATATATCTACCCCCTCATTAATTGTTCATCAATCAGGGTTGATTTTCATCTGTCAGGGGCATCTCCTTTTCTAAAGTTATTTAAGCATTCAATGATCTCCATGGTTTTGACTGGTTGCCAAGAGAAACCACTGACCATCAATTTATTATCAGCTAGCTTAATTAATAAATTGATTATTAATTACCTAGAAACTCTATCTCTTGGGCTTTTCATTTATCTCATGGTAAAAGAGGAAGCCATTGCCCCTAAGTTGGTAAGATTTGTCCTGGTATTCCCATGAGGTCATTGCCATCATGATCAATGAGCATATATCAAGTGCCTTCTGTGTACTAGGAACTGTGCTAAGCAATGGAGATACAAAGAACTATAAAAGAAAGTCCCTGCCCTCAAGGAGCTCACTTTCTAATGAATTGTGATGGTTAATAAATGCAATAAAGATAAACTGAGGTGCATGCTCTGAGCATAATCAGTTTATTAACAGTGATACATATATATATATATATATATATTATTAACAGTGATATATGTGTGTGTGTGTGTATAAAAAACTTAACAAAGTATATCTTAGGTCAGAAACTTTGATAAGAAAAGAAGAATTCTCTTTTTAACCCAAATTAATGGAAGGGGGAGGCTCTGGTTAGTTGGAGAGACTACAGTTGGTAACACTGGGAAAAGTAGATTGGCATAATGGCTAATCATGCCCCTCTCTGACAAATAAGGAATGTTCATTGTTTTATGGGACTTATCTGCCTCTTGTAATCTTTGTTAGGAAACCAGAACTACCCAGTTAGTTGTTCTCTTGGATCAAACCTCCCCTCACTGAACAAGGACAGGCAAGAACAAGCAACTTGTCTTTTGTGGGGATGGCATCAGGTTAAGATGGTTGGACTAAGAGATGTCCTAGGGGCTAACCGCAGGTTATAGCATTCCTTTTCAATCACACCTATAAACTGGCTTGGAGTGACAACTGCATTCTTGAGCTTAACTTCAGAACTGAGAAATATAGCTTAAAATGGGAAATAGGGTCAATTACAGAAAAGAATCAAATATTAAATAATACAGAATAATTTTAATTTCCTCAGAGGGAACACAACTATATACACTAATATATATATATATATATATATATATCTTTATACATATATCTATATCTTTATACATATACATATATATGTGTATATATATATATATATATATACATATATATTTATGGACTTCTGGGGGTGGAGCCAAGATGGTGCAATGAAGCCAGAAGCTGCTTGAGCAAAACTTTTGCATCATATCAGAGTTTATTCACAACCACACCCTCAGTCCATGTGATGCAAAACTTCAGAACTACAATCTCAAGGCAAAAATACTACAAGCTACCAGACAAAAACAATTCAAATATCAAGGGGCAATAGTCATGATTACCCAGGCTCTGGCAGCTTCTACAATAAGGAATCAGTGGGCCTAGAATACCATATTCTGGAAGATAAAGGATCTGGGGTTACAACCAAGAATTAACTACACAATGAGATACAGCATCATCTTTCAGGAGAGGAGATGGAGCTTCAATGGAGTAAAATATTTTTAATCATTTCTTTGGAAAATGCCAGGAAAAAACCCAGAAAATTAATTCTAAAATCACAGGACTCAAGAGAAGCATAGAAAGGTAAAGGGGGAAATATATATTACTTAAAATATATATTTTTAAATATACATATTATTTAAAAATATATATATTTAAAATATATATTATTAAAAAATGATATCTGTAACTCTTGAGAATTGTGTCTGTGTCTGACAGAGGGGGGCATCAGTTAGGTAAAGAAATTTATCTAACCCTATAAAGAAGTAGGAAGAGAAAGAGGAAAGAAAAGAGAGGGACAGGACAGAAGGGAGGGCAGAAACACTAGGGGAAAAGGCAAGAGAAGGGGGGAAAGATGTAAGGAGATAAGGTGATGTGTGGGGTGGGTAGAAAATCATGACTAAGAATTGGGTGGAAAGAGAGAATAAAAGTATAAATAGGGGAGAAAATAGGATGAAAGGAAATACAGAGCTAGTAATCATAACTGTGAATGTGAGTGGGACAAATTTTACCATAAAATGGAAGCATATAGCAGAGTAGATTAAAAAACAGAATTCTACAATATGTTGTTTACAAAAAATACATTTGACACAGAGTGACACATATAGAGTTAAGGTAAAAGGCTGGAGCAGAATTTATTATGCTTCAGCTGAAGTTAAAAAAAAACAGGGGTAGCAATTCTGATCTTAGAGCAAAAGTAAAAATAGAAGTAAAAATCTCTTTTTAAAAGAGATAAGGAAGGAAAGTGCATCTTGATAAAGGGTACCATAAATAATGAAGTAGTAATGATACTAAATGTGTATGCACCAAGTGGTAGAGAAGGCAAATTCTTTTTTTTTTAATTTTATTTTATTTGCATAACATATGTGTGGGTAATTCTTCAACAATAACCTTTACATAGCTTTCCGTTACAAATTTTCCCCCCAACTCCCCACCCCTCCCCTAGATGGCAGGATATCCACTACATGTTAATTATGTTAAAGTATTGGCAAATCGAATATATGTATACATATTTCCAAACTTATCATTGTTGTGCAAGAAAAATCTTATCTACACAAACGATATATCAGATAAAGGAAACACAATGTAAGCAAACATCAATCAAGGAGTATGAGAATGTTATGTTGTGGTCCACATTTCGCATCCCTCTCTCTGGGTGTATATGGCTTTCTTCAGTGAACAATTGGAGGTGGTTTGAAACATTTCATTGTTGAAGAGAGCCATGTCCATCAGAATTGATCGTCATATAGTACTGTTGTTGCCGTGTATAATGATCTCCTGGTTCTGCTCATTTCACTCAGCATCAGTTCATGTAAGTCTCTCCAGGCCTCTCTGAAATCATCTTGCTGGTCATTTCTTACAGAACAATAATATTCCATAATATTCATATACCATAATTTATTCAGCCACTCTCCAATTGAAGGGCATCCATTCAATTTCCAGTTTCCAGCCACCACAAAAAGGGCTGCCACAAACATTCTTGCACATGTGGGGCCTTTTCGAGAAGGCAAATTCTTAGAGAAGATTTTAAGCCAGTTACAGGAAGAAATAGATAGCAAAACTATTCTAGTGGGGTACCTCAACTTTCTTTTCTAGAAACAGCCAAATCTAACCACAAAATAAACAAGAAAGAAACTAGGGATATAATAGATCTCTGGAGAAAATTGAATAGGGACAGAAAGGAATATACCTTTTTCTTGGCAGTATATGGCACCTACACAAAAATTGACCATGTTAATTAGGCCATAAAAACCTCACAATCAAATGTAGAAAGGGAGAAGTAGTAAATGCTTCCTTTTCAGATCACAATGCAATAAAATTATATTCAATAAAGGGATAGGGGAAGATAGACTAAAAATTGGAAATTAAATAATCTAATTCTAAAGAATGAGTGGGTAAAACATTGAATCACAGAAAGAATCCCTAATTTCACACAAGAGAATGACAATAATGAGACAACATAACAAAACTTATAGGATGCAGCCAAAACAGTTCTTAGGGAAAATTTTGTATCTCTAAGTAGTTACATGAATAAAATAGAGAAAGGAGAAATCAATAAATTAGGCATGTAATTTAAAAAGCTAGGAAAAGAACAAATTAAAAATCCCCAATTAAATACCAAATTAGAAATTCTGAAACTCAAAGGAGAGATTAATGAAACAGAAACTAAGAAAACTATTGAACTTATAAATAAAATCAACAAAACACACAAACCTTTGGTCAATTTGATCAGAAAAAGGAAAGAAAAAAACCAAATCATTGGCATCAAAAATGAAAAGAGTGAACTTTCCATCAATTAAAAAGAAATTAAAACAATAATTAGAAGTGATTTTGCCCAGCTGTATGGAAGCAAGTCTGACAATCTAACCAAAATGGATTAATATTTGCAAAAATATAAATTCCCCAGGTTAACAGAAAAAGAAATAAATAATTTAAATAGTCCTATTTTAGAAAAATAAATTGAACAAGTCATTAATGGATTCCCTAAGAAAAAATCTCTGAAGCCAGATGGATTCACAAGTGAATTCTATAAAACATTTAAAGAACAATTAATTCCAATATTATGTAAATTATTTGGAAAAATAGGTAAAGAAGGAGTACAGCCAAATTCCTTCTATGAAACAAATATGTCACTGATACATAAACCAGGAAAAACCAAAACAGAGAAGGAAAATTATAGACAAAAAAATAATAAATTTTCCCAATGAATATTGATGCAAAAATTTAAATAAAATATTAGTAAAGGGATTACAGCAATTTATCATCAGGATAATACACTATGACCAAGTGAGATATATACAAAGGATGCAGGGCTGATTCAATATCAGGAAAACTATTACCATAATTGACCATATCAATAACAAAGTCAACAGAAATCATATGATAATCTCAATAGATACAGTAAAAGTTTTTGATAAAATACAGCACTCATTCCTATTAAAAACACTATAGAGTATAGGGATAAAGGGAGCTTTCCTTAAAATAATAAGCAGTATCTATCTAAAACCTATAGCAAGCATTAATTTGTAATGGAGAGAAGCTGGATGCATTCCTAGCAAGATCAGGGTGAAACAAGAATGCCCATTATTACCACTGTTATTCAACATTGTGCTAGAAATGTTGGTTTTAGCAATAAAAAAGAAAAAGAAATTAAAACAATTAGAATAGGCAATGATGAAATAAAACTATTACTCTTTGCAGATAATATGATGATAGAGAATCCCAGAAAAGCATCCAAAAACCTACTGGAAACAATGAACAGTTTTAGCAAAGTTGCAGGATATAAAATAAATTCACACAAGTCATCAGCATTTCTATATATTATTGATAAATCCTATCAGCAAGAGATAGAAAGAAAAATTCCATTTAAAATTACTGTAGATAAAATAAAGTACTTGGGGGTCTACCTGCCAAGACAAATCCAAAAATTATATGGACACAATTACAAAACACTTCTCACATAAATAAAGTCAGATCTAAACAATTGGGGAAAATATCAATTGCTCATAGATAAGCTGAGCTAATATAATAAAAATGACAATTCTGTCTAAATTGGTCTACTTGTCTAGAGGCATACCAATCAAACTGCCACAACATTATTTTATAGAACTAGAAAAAATAATAACAAAATTCATCTGGAAGAACAAAAGGTCAAGAATATCAAGGGAATTAATGAAAAAAAATGCAAAGCAGTACCAAACCCAAAACTGTATTTTAAAGAAGCAGTCATCAAAACCATTTGATATTGGCTAAGAAATAGAGTGGTAAATCAGTGGAATAGATTAGATATACATGACACAATAATCAAATCCCATAGCCATCTAGATATTGATGGGGGGGGGGTGAGAGAGAGAGTGAGGAGCAAGTGAGGAACACTCTCCAAATTCTAGCTTTTGCAATAAGAACTCACTCTTTGACAAAAATTGCTGGGGAAACTGGAAAATAATATGGCATAAACTCAGAAAAAAACCTGTATCTCACGTCCATATCAAAATAAGGTCAAAATGGATCCATGATTTGGGCATAAAAGAAAACTGTGACATTACTGAATTGTTGGTAGAGTTGTAAAGTGATCCAACCATTCTGGAAAGCAATTTGGAGCTATGTCCAAAGGGCTGTAAAACTGTGCATATCCTTTGAACCATCAATGTCATTACTGGGTCTGTATCCCAAGGAAATCATAAAGGAGGGAAAAGGACCCACATATACTAAAATATTTATAACAGCTCTTTCTTGTGGTAGCAAAGAATTGGAAAATGAGTAGATGACCATCAGTTGGATAATGGCTGAACAAGTTGTGGTATATGAAGATAATGGAATATTATTGTTCTATAAAAATGATGAACAAGCTGATTTTAGAAAGACCTGGAAAGATTTACATTTTCTGTTGCAATTACATAGATTACTGTGGACAAGAATCCCTTAGAAGAAATAATCAATAAAAGGCTAAGAAAAGTAGTACAGGAGGGGCAACTAGGTGGTGCAGTGTTTAGAGCACAAGCCCTGAACTCAGGAGGACTTGAGTTCAAATCTGGCCTCAGACACTTAACACTTCCTAGCTGTGTGACCCTAGGCAAGTCACGTAATCCCAATTGCCTGAGCAAAAAGAAATACAGCATTATAATCTCTAAAATGGAAGAATTATATCTATTTGAATCCAAGGCAAAGCATTGAGCATGATGGTTATACAAGTTTGGCCACTGATGCGAAAGGAGTTTATCAGTTCTATGAAGTTTTACAATATCTTCCAGAAAGAATATCAAAAAAGTTGTCATGTCCACCAGAGGGGATTAGGATATTAAAGTAAGAAATCAAAAGATGAATGAAATAACAAGGGAGTTTGGCCTTGGAGTACAAAATGAAGTTTTGTCAAGATGATGTGCTGGTTATGTCAACCAGTCTCTTTCAACAACCCAAAAGGTACCTCTACACATGGATATCACCAGATGGTCAATCTCGAAATCAGATTCATTATATGCTTTGCAGGCAAGGGTGTCAATGCCCTATATAGTCAATTAAAACAAGACCTGGAGCTGACTGTGCCTCAAATCATAAGCTTTATAATGCAAAATTCAGACTTAAATTGAAGAAAGTAGGTAAAGCACTCAAACCATATAGGTATGACCAAAATTACATCCCTTATGCATATGAAGTTGACATGATGAATAGAGTTAAAGAATTAGATCTGATAGAGTGCCTGAAGAACAATGGGCAGAGTTTTGTAATATTGTATAGGAGCTATTAACAACAACAAAATCCCAAAGAAAAAGAAGACCAAGACAGCAAAATGGCTGTCTTGATGAGACTTTACAAATTGCTGAGGAAAGAAGAAAAGCAAAAGGTAAGGGACAGAGGCAAAGATATATGAAACAGAATGAAGAATGGCAGAGAATAGCAAAGAGAGACAAGGTTTTCTTAAATTGGTGGTTGTCCTTTGTTCTCGAAGAGAACCAAAAAGGCATCACTATGTTAGAGTCAAATTTGTGTTTTTGACTGTGGCTGATCAGGCCAGGATGAGTTTGGAATGATCAGACACAAATAGTCTCTATGACCATTAGGGATCAGTTGTTTAACTTTGTGCATCTCACATTTCTGCTACTTGCATGTGATATCTGTTAAGTGTTCTTGCAATAAGAGCTGTTTGTTTTTCAAGTCTGCCGGATTTTGTATTGTCTATAAGGGTGTGGACAATTTGTGTACCCATGATGAGTGGAATCAACTTTGCAGAAATTTTTCTACATTTTTTAGGGCTTTGACCACAGTGTTGATTTTCCACCTGCCACAGTTGGGCTGGGTAAGCAGACAATTTTTAGGTCACCTTTTCTAGTCCCTTACTCACACATGGAGATGAGCAGTATGATCCTTAAAAGGCTGCTCATGCACCCAAAGAGCTGCTGAATCCCACTATTGCTTCTATGAGAAGATGACCCTATGGTCTGAACCGCCTATGTACAGAGTTGTGACTACAGCTTCCAGTGTATCCTCACCTAATGCTTCAACATTTGCTTGTTGCCACAGCCTTTGAGACAGATAAAATGCTAAAATGGTATGGGTGATGTCTTTTGATTCATGTATAAATTGAATTTAAGCAAGGTAGAGTTGCACAAAGTCAATGGTTTGAATCTTTTTTCCCCCCCGAGGTAATTGGAGTTAAGTGACTTGCCCAGGGTCACACAGCTAGGAAGTATTGAGTGTCTAAGGTCAGATTTGAACTCAGGTCCTCCTGACTTCAGGGCTGGTGCTCTATCCACTGTGGCACCTAGTTACCCCTGGCTTCAATCTTTCTCCAGTGACAGGATAGAGTCAAGATTTCAGGAAATTTCCTCTTTGAACTCTTTTGTTGGTCCTCAATATGGTGCCCAAGTAAGAGATTCTGATTTCTAAGATAGCTCTTCAAAAGAACTTCAGAAGTGTCTTCTTTGCAAAGAGGCTGCCTTGAGGCAAGATTCCCCCTCAAGTTTATTCCAATTTTTCTGAGTCAAGTGACCTGTGAGACTTCTGGTGCCAAGATAGAGAAGTGAGATAAGACTTCACCTGAGTTTTCCCAAATTTCCTTCCAAATAATCTTCAGTTTTTATGAATCAGCACAAATTTCAGAGTAGTGAACCGATTTTCTAGTCCAAGACAGTATGAAAGGTCAGAAAAAAAAGAAAAAAAAGGTGTGTTGCGCTAGGGTGAAAGGGAAGCATGATTGGGCAGCAGCAGGGGAAACCAATAGTGAGGCTCTAAATCTCAAGGCAAACCAGCAATCAATGAAGGCCCTGAGCTGTGGTGCATGTTAGCAAGAATGAGGCACAAGACCTACTGTTAACTAGAAGCAAGGATTACCCCCTCCACTGCAAGCCAGCAGCAAGTATGTGAGGCCCCTGACACAATAAGATTGGGACAGTGCCTTTCCACTCTAGGAGAGGGCCTAACTTTTACCAAAAAAAAAAAAATAGAACATCATAAAATAGGCAAGAAAATGAAAACAATAAAAAGAAAAATTGACCATAGAATGGTATCTTGGTAACAAGGAGGATCAAAATAGATATTTAGAAGAGAACAACAATGTCATTAAGTCTACAAGTGAAGGCTCAAAGAAAAAAAGTGAATTGGTCTCAGGCCCAAAAAGAACTCCTGGAAGAATGCAAAAAGGATTTTTAAAAGCAAATAAGAGAGTTAGAAAAAAAATGGAAAAAACCAATTAGAGTAACGTAAATACTTAATGAAAAAGGAGACAACAGTTTTCTAAGGGAAGAAGAAAATATGGGAAAAAGACATACACAAATTATCAAAGAAAACAACTCCTTAAAATTTAAAGTAAAACTATTTAAATGGGAAAAAAGATATAAAAGCTCATTGAAGAAAATAATTCCTTAAAAATTAGTATTATAAGTGGAAGCTAATGATTCTACAACACATCAAAAACAATAAAATCAATTCAAAAGAATCAAAAATAGAAGAAAATGTGAAATTTCTCAAGAGAAAATCCACTAGCCTGAAAAATAGATGGAGGAGAGACAACGTAAACATTATTGAACTATCCGAAAGTCATGATCAAAAACAAGTTTGGGCATTGCATTTTTCTTTTTTTTTTTTTTTTTAAAGTATTAGTTTTTGACATTTATTTTTATAAGATTTTGACTTCTATTTTTCTCCTTCCTTCCCCTTATCCCTCCCCAAAACAGCAATCAATTTGATATGTTATATGTACACAATCATAGTAAACATATTTCTACATTTGTTGTCCTGTGAAAGAAGAATCAGAGCAAAAAGGGAAAACTTAAAAAAAAAGAAAAAACAACAACAAAATGAATATAATATGCTTCAATCTTCATTCATATTCGATAGTACTTTCTCTGGATGTGAATAGTATTTTTTATCATGAGTCTTTTAGAATTGTTTTAAATCATTGTATTGCTGAGAAGAGCAAAGTCTATCAAAGTTGATCATCTGCACAATGTGGTTGTAACTGTATAGAATGTTCTCCTAGTTCTGCTCACTTCACTCAGCATGAATTTATATAAGTCTTTCCAGGTTTTTATGATCTGCCTGCTCATTATTTCTTCTAGAATAATAATATTCCATTACATTCATATGCCACAATTTGTTCAGCCATTTCCTAATTCATGGGCATTTCTCAATTTCCAATTCTTTGTCACTGAAAAGAGAGCTGGTATAAACATTTTTGTAACATGTGGGTCCTTTTCCATCTTTTTATGATCTCTTTGGGACACAGACCTAGTAGAAATTTTGCTGGGTCAAAGAGTATCAGTTCACAATTCTACCAATAATCCATTCCTATTCAAATTTTCTTGCATTTTCTCCAACATTTATAATTTTCCTTTTTTGTCATGTAGCCAGTCTGAAAGGTGTGAGATAGTACTACAGAGCTATTTTAATTTGCATTTCTCTAATCAAGTGATTTAGAACATTTTTTCATATAATTGTAAATGGCTTTAATTTCTTTATTTGAAAACTGCCTGTTCATATGCTTTGACCATTTATCAACTAAAAAATAGCTTATATTCTTACAAATTTGATTATTCTCTCTATATTTTAGAAATGAGGTTTTTATCAGAAACACTGGCTGAAAAAAAAGTGTTCACCAGCTTTCTGCTTTCCTTTAAATCTTGGTTGCATTAGCTTTGCTTGTGCAAAACTAATTTAATTTAAAAGAATAAAAATTTTTATTAAACATTGTAAATTGCATTCAATAGCCTTCAAATATACCACACCACAATCCTTGTATAGTCAATCAAACCCAAGAAAAGTTCATTTTTGTACAACCCATGAGTTAGGGCAGAACTCCCTTCAACTTATAATAAAATATTTCCTTAGCTCTTGTGAGTAGGAAATGGAGAATTACACTTCATTTCTGACCACTAATGTATGATGAAAAGCATCAGAATTATAGTAAAATGAATATAAAGAAATGATTCTGATTTTTTGAAGTGCATTAAGTTTGGAAACACAATGAAAGAGATATTTTGTATGTATTAGTATATTGCTTATACCAATTTTTTAATGGAAAAATTCTCAAGAAAAAGCAATTTTTTCCTGTTACAGAAGCAGGGTACTTTTTTAAAGATCAAACCTTTTTTCTCCACAGAATTTTATATTTGCTTATGAAGACATAAGACAGCAACAGAGAACAATAATACATACAGCAATGAGTATACATGTAACATTCAAAATGGTCAGATAAGTTTTTTAAATTTTAGAATAAATGCAACACAAGTCAATAAAAGCAAAATTTTAAAATTAGAGCAAGATCAGTCAATGACTAAACATAGTTAAAATATTTTATATGACTATTACTGATTATCACTTTTATTGATTATGCATAACATTAACCACATATTTTAAAAATTAGAAACCATAGAGAAGTTTAGTTTAAATAATAGTACCAATGGTCTATGTCTGATTAAAAACCACATAGTTAAATGAGCAGAACCAGGAGATCATTATACATGGCAACAACAATACTATATGATGATCAATTCTGGTGGACATGGCTCTCTTCAACAATGAAATGTTTCAAACCAGTTCTAATTGTTCAGTGAAGAAAGCCATATACACCGGAGAGAGGGATATGAAATGTGGACCACAACATAACATTTTCATGCTC
>JAJPUD010002346.1:0-2500 GCA_023553655.1 Myrmecobius fasciatus
AAAAAAAAAAAAAAATTCTCTTTCATGTTAGGGTACATGTTTTTTATACCCTATTTATATGTACATTATTTACTAGCTCCTTTTCTTTATCGAAGTAGAACCTTCAAAAGTCACTTTTAGATTATAAAAAAATTCTCTCAATAAAGTCTAAATTAATGATTTTCATTTTATTATCAGTCACATATACTTATAAGTTTAAAAAAATATCCTAAAACCAAGATATATATGCTTTTTGGAATAAGTATCATTTCTAATAATCTACAAAACTGCTTTTTCCATTTAGGGGATGATAAAGCATATTTTTGTTTAAAATAAAGTGTTGAAGGAAGTCTCTATCTTTGGTTTAAAGGAAGGTATCGTGATTTTACACAATGACTTGGTTTGGATACTTATAAGTTATGTGACATTGACAAAGGCACTTAGCTTTCACAACCTAAGTTTCTCCATGTTTTCATTACTTAATTCAGTTATTGTGAGGAAAGTAAATCTTTAAAACAACACACACACGTGTGTGCGCACGTAAAATACAGCTTAAAACTCAACTAGGACTTTAAAATAACTTCTCTATATATGAACTATCATTATTCAAGGAAAACATTTCAGCAAAGGTATTCACTCCAGGCTCAAAAACACATTAACGCAGCTAAAGTTCAGTTTTAAAATTTCCCTGGAAAAATTCAGAACAGAATATATTTTTGCCACAGTTAATAAGATGTGTTTCTCTCAGAATAAGGGGTGGGGGAAGACAGGAAATGAACAAAAGAAGATCTCAGAAGAAAAACAAACAACTTTAAACTGGCCAGAGGGGCTGCATAGAAAGAATAGTGAAAAGATATGGTTTTCACCACAAAACAGATTTATCATTGGAACAATTTAACACAACCATGAACACTGAGTCCACTACAAAGTGATATTATCCACTGCTAAAGAACAAACCTACTATTCTTTCGTGAATGACAGCTATTTCAAGCATTGCTCTTAGCAAACAAAGGAGTTAGCAGACCAGTGAATCAATCAACAAATCACACAGTGCCTACAATGTGTCACATAATCAAAAAAGTATTTCCTGCAAAGATTATTTATTCTAATGGGGAGACAACATGTATGCAACTAGGAAAATGGGGGTGGGGGTGGGGGAGAAGAGATCTCCATCTATCCTCATGGCAGATAGAAGGCAATCAGAGGGGAAGGTATAAGCAAGGTAAGGGGACTGGGAAAAGACTTCCTGAAAGGAGGAGTCTTAAAGGAAAATCAGGAAAATTCACATGCTGATGTTTCAGGGTGAGGCTGGGTAGAATAGAGCATTCCCAGTATAGGGAACAAACAGCCAGTTAAAAGAGATGGGAGATGGGAGTATTATTTTCCCTTAAATGCTACAAGCCTTCCCTGTTGATTATCTGGAAACTTATCTTGTATATCCTCTGTATAGGTTTCCTTGTTGTCTACCTCATGAGAAGAGACTTTTATTTTTCTTGTATCATTCTTCTAGTTCTGCGTAGAATCATTTGTCCATGTCTTTTTTAATTAGGTGTGCATAAGACTATGATCTGGGCCTGTTTTCCTTTTCTCCATAGACTTTCTCATTTCATCTCTTCCTAAGGGCTCAACTATTTTCTCTATGCAAATAACTCCCAAATCTACTTTCCCTTTTGTCTCTTCTGAGCTGCAAACCTTGTATTTACCATTGCCTAACTGACATCTCCACCTAAGATGTCTTCTATATATCTTGCAGTCAAAACAGAACGCCCATTATTTTTCTGTTAAGGGCACACACGAATCACTCAAGTTTTCATTTTAGAAACATTTCTCAGCTCTTCCCTCACCCATTTCCAATTACTAGATAAGTTTGGTTGATAGATTAATCATTCCCCTCCCTCTTTATTCACAAAAAACCTTACCTTTGTCCAATGCTCATAAACACTTCCCAAATTATCACAATAGGTTCATAATTGTTTTCCCTTCATTACAACTGCTATTTCTGAGGTGCCCATCTGACCAAATCCCTTGACTATTCAAGAAGCTGCAATGGAGCTCTGCGTTAAAAAAATGCAAACTTATAATGTGGTTCTACCATTTCTTTTCAGACTGACCACAAATTAGAACTCTGCACAGCTGCTTCCAACACTCAAAATACCTTACCTTCCTAACTTCTGCTCCTAGAACAACTGCTACTCTTCTTATTTCAGTTCAATTATCTTTTCTTTCATGACTCTTCTGGTTTTCCTGTGATGAGTGACCTTTGCCCATCTTTTCCTTAGACTGTTTTTATATAGTGAATGTCTATTATTTACCTACCTGTAAACATTTCTTTCTTCCCCCCTCACAAACCAAGTATCAAAAATCCTTAAGGGTAGGCACTTTTGTATTTATATCTGTAGCACTTAGGACAATGTCAGCAGCACAGTAAACACTTAAAAATGCCACTTTTAAAAAACTGACTTATTTTGTCATTTTGTTTCAAAGTTTATGAAATTAAGGAACTAAGATTATCTCTAAAGTT
>JAJPUD010002346.1:7500-41524 GCA_023553655.1 Myrmecobius fasciatus
ATTTTGCAATCAAGACAGTCTTGATTAAATTTAATTAAAACAAGTCAGCATGCCTACAAAAATGTTTCTAAAACTGAAAATCTTTGACCCAATGATCTAATGTTCTTTCCACAATTTTTCAATGTGTATTTTGTACAACATAAAACTGAATAAATAGAAATAGTGTGTGTGTGTGTGTGTGTTTTAGGGATAGGAAGGAACTTAATGTAATTACAGAAAATTGGAGCATTATGTTTTCTGAAATGGTTTTAGAGATAGGTTTTTAAGCAATTGGGTACTAACATTTTGATGATATAATACATATAATAATAGGAACTTAACAGTTCTTGATTTGACAATTCAAATACTCAATATGAACCCTTTTTTAATATTCCTCTTAGTGTCCTCTTTCACAAAAAAATCTGTATTTGTGTGTTTATTTGTATATTATGTGTGTTTGTGTATTTATCATCTCTTTCCACTATAGTATAAGGTCCTTGAGAAAAGGAATTGTTTCACTCTTTATATTGCCAGTCTAGTACATTGCCGGAGATTGAATTAATAAGACAACTTTGGTAGACACAGTGTTAAGAAACATGTTTTCAAGCTAAATAATAAATGTCTGGATTACCTATTTCATCCCTCCTCCCAATAAAATTAAAAATAATTTCTTTAAAAAATTCATTCTTTCTCCTGTTTCATCAGGTTTATGATTATGAAAACTAGGTCTTTTAACTATTTGACTGACATAAAAACTATTCAATTTGCTGTAGTAAATATTATTAAATTTCTAGCTCAATGAAATTGAAACTACATCTCCTGTTTAGTTTTTATTTCAAGGCTAAACCATACCTTAATGGGGACCATTTGATACCCTCATTTTTTCTGAGAGAATTAAAAGTCTTAATGAGGTAAAAATAAAAAGGCCTTTTCTACAAGCCAACCAAGTAACCCATTCTTGCCTTGATTAACAAAAGTCTAAATTTATTCAATAACCTAGGGAAAAAAGAATGATCCCAATGGTCAGATTTTCAGTTCAAAGGACAGTGAAAACTTTATAGGCTTCTAGAAAGTAAAATAAAATGTCTCAAAGGACAAAGTAATACATAGGCTACCAAGTCATACTGCTACTAAAATTTAAAGTCCATAATTACATGTACAACTATATTCAGACACTTAAGTGAAACAATAGTTTTTATTTTTAATATTTCTGCGTAAATATCAGAAATCTAAAATATGACTGAGATGAGTACTAACCACGAGGGCATTTTAGGAAGCCAGCTATTATTAAATACTACAAACTCCCTATATATCCAAGTCTTTAATTTGGGCATCTTTCTACTTTAAGCTGTTTAGTACTGCTTTAGGCAATGTCCTAACTTGGACAACTAAAATTATTTTGCTTCTATCAAGAGATTCAGTGCACTAAGAGAATGACTCTTGGCAAGGAACTGTCAGTATAGTTTCCCTGAATCACTCTGGGAAACAATGGCACTTGGCCTCAAATACAAAACCCTATCAGGTTTCATTGTGGTGCTTTGATTGAGGATTTTATGTAACTCCATTGCCAATTAAACCACATCTTCCTTCCACTCAAAAAGGAAGTTGATTTCTCTAAAGCCCAATAATACAGAATGCTAGAACCAAAAATGCCAAGAAATCTTTGTAAGTCATCTTACATAAATCCTGTTGGTTTGCTTCAATTACTTTGGAAAGCAATTTGCAATTATACTGAGAAAGTGACTAAAATTGCCATAGCCACTTCCATTGCCCTCCAAGATCTCACTGGTAGGCACATCCCCATCTCTTTGTCACCAATAAAATCAATGATTAAAAAATAAAGGCCCCACATATGCCAAAATATTTACAGGAACAAGTTTTACATGGCAAACTCGAACTAAAAGCAAAAGTTAATACCTATCAATTGATGAAAGGCTAACCAAACTGTGACTAAAATAACAAAATCAGTGCACCATAAGAAACAATGAACAAGAACATAAAGAAACATTGGGAAGACTTATAAGAACTGATGGCAAAGTAAAGTAACCAGAATCAGAAAAACAATATACGCTATGACAATATAAATGTAAGTGAAAAAAACAGTAACGAATGCTATGAAATTGAAATGGCTAAGTTTAGCCCCAAAACAAAAGATATGAAAATGTACTTCCCAACCTTCTCAGAAGAGGTAGGAGAGGGTGTGACAGCTAAGGCTAAGGTGTTGACTATTTTATTGTTCCTTAGTACAATTTTTCCCCCTCTTTTTTCTTTCTTTGCAATAGGGCATAGCTCCCTGCAAGGGGGGAAAGATAATGGGAAATGAAGATGATATAAAACAAATTAATAAATACTTTAAAGAAAAATCAGGTACTAATACAAATGGTCTGCCAAACTAGGCAAGGTCGAACTCGCACTGAATATGACCATATGTAGTATAACTCTTTAAAATATTTTTGTAAAATGGCAGTGAAGGTTTTCAAGTCAACCTTAAACTTTAAAAACAAGTTTTTCTAAGCTGTACCATTCATTCAACAGGCTTCTTTTCCCTGCCCCCAAAGCTTGATGAGAAATTATAGGCGAATTATTACTTTTAAAAAGCCAATAATACAGTTGTTAATTGTATTACCTGAGTGGAGTTAGAGAGTTGGTTTTTCCACGGCTCCTCTGCGCTGCTGGTCAGGTTTGTGCGGTTATGAGGTAGAGTGAGTGCGTTTCGCTGCAGGTAAGGCACGTTTCCATTACTTCCACTTCCTGTTATGTGATTATTGCCTATCAAAATAGTGTCTGTACTACCCAGCGTTCTTGCTGTACTGCAGGGAACTGGGCCTGCTGGAAAAGGTCCATTTGCCAAAGGCTGTCCAGGGCAGGCTGGACGGATTCCAGGCTGAGTGACATTAGGCACTCTGGTTAGAGCAACTTGTGGTTGCTGACCAGAGACAGAGTTTGTAGGCAGTGATGAGTCAGCAGTTGGCCCATTGGGAATTCCAGTAGCTCGTACCTGTGCAACTCCGGTTTGTCTCATCTATAGGAAAAGGTAAGAAAGATAATTACTAATATGACTCAAAAGAAAAGAGCATATGGTGTTAAAGTATAGTCAAGATATGATGAATTTACAATGTTTATCTGTTTGGCCTTAAAACTAGTAAAATACATAAAAGGGTGTATTTTATTTTATTGTATATTTTATTCTCTCCTAGAGAACTAGGAGGAAAAAAGTTATTTTCCTTGGGTAAAAGGAAGGAGCAGATCAGATCAATTATAAAAGCTGCAAAAGTGTTAAAGTATCTTTATTAATAGCACTCAATTGTCTTTCCTTCTACCACTTTATTATACCTTAACTAAAAAGTAAAATTAAAAATGTCAGATGTTGGGGTGGAGGGTTAGAGGAAGGGTTAAGAAAGGAGAGGAAAGGAATGCTAATAAATGTAAATGATAGCAGACAAATTATGCAGGAGACAAATATTTCTAATACTATAAAGTACAGCATTTAAGATCATTTCCAACTTTAAAAAATGAAAAATCATTTTCTTTATAAGTCCTAAGGAATTTAATTTAATACATGCCTGCTGATGTTGTTGCATCAAAACAAACTGACTCTCCAGTTGTTCCAGCATTAGTTTCTGTGCTGGATTTAAATTATTTCTATTTGCACGAAGCTGTTCCAAGTGCTATAAAAGGACAAATGGAAAAGAGAAAAGAGAAACTAAAAGTTAAAATTCATATGTGCCCAATATAAAATGGTTAACACATTGGTATACAGAATAAAAAGCCAGAGAACTTCCAGCCATTCAAAATATTAAAACTGCATGACGTGTGGTCTCCTTGGCTTCCAATTTAACCACTGCCATAAATTTAATGTTTGACTTGCGGTAAGTTATATAATCTCCTGACCTCAGCTTCTTTAACTGTGAGATGTATGTGCATCTTCTAAAGTTCTTTCCAACTCTACAATTCTATTATTAAAAGTACTATAGATTTAATCATTTGAAGAAAGCAGTAATCACACATTATGGTTACATGTTAAAAATTTCCTTTTATTCACAAATATTGCAAATGGATCATTCTGATTAATGAATTAGCTTTTCTATGACCTAAAAAATTCCAAACAATATAAAACATTGTTCTTTTTAAATGTTTTAATCTAGCTATCCTGAAAGCTCCCACATGATCATTTGACCTTTTTTTATAAGGCCTTCAAGAGATAAACAAGACTATTTAGTGTATGTGCCCATCTTCTACAAGAACCTAAGAATGAGAATTGGGAGATCTTTGAGACAATCTATTCTCATCCCTCATTTTCAGATAAGAAAACTGAGACCCAGAAAGGTTGTTTGACAAAGCTGAATTTAAAAAGCAGGTTCCTTCGTTCTTGGTTCAGTTTTCTTTCTCCTAAATCCCAGAACCTCAAAACATGTTGCTAAAACTAAATGGCTACTCAATTTTTACAAGTAATCCTTTGAAAGGATCTGGTTGCCTTTAGCTGTCCAGCAAAAGCAATTGCTGCCTAGGAGATGAGTGAGGGCAAGATGCAATGAAAACTATATTCACTCCCACATCCCTGCTCTTGTGCCTCATGTTTAAAAAAAAAGGGGGGGGGAGAGACAAGTCACAGTACTAATTAATTTTCCATTATATCCCCAACAAACATCAAAAATTTCATCCCAAGATTCACCAAGTTACAAATGATTTTCTGAGTTAAAGCAAAAATTGATATAAAAAATTTCCTGAAGAATTCTCAAGAAGATTCTTAAATTTTCTTCTAGTTTATTGGAAAGCAATTAAAATCTCGCATATTTTCTCTTAATCACGAGATATTTCAATTTAAATAGCATATGCTTAATTGTAACACCTCAAGAGCAGTGTTTTCTTAAAAGCAGTTTGCTTTATCAGTGGGTTTTTTTTTTGTTTTTTTTTTTCCCTAGTCACATTTCACAGAGATACTGGGCTTTAGAGTTACAGTATACTTAAACTATAATGATAAATATGTATCATCATGCACATCAGTTTAGTGTTGTGTAATAATGACTTATACATCTATTTTCATTCTCTTTTAGCACTGACTCCAGGTTTTGCTATTATCATAAAATTAAAGGGGGAAAAAATCCCTTTGGGGTCAATATATTAAGCATTCAGAATTTAAAACTTTGTCTTATGTTGAGTAATTTCAAGAGATAATCTCCGTAATTCAATGAACATAAAATTAGGTAATGATTCTATATTATAACAATATCTGTACTGTACATCAGAAGTTTGATTCTGCTTATGTCTACCCTCATTTTCTACCAAAATAAACCAAAAATGCAAAGATGATATGGACATAAAACATGTAAATACTCCAGTTTTTACTGTAATAACAAAAGTAATAACATTTATGATATACTTTATGTATCTTATTTAATTTAATCCTTATGGCAAATGTCGAAGGTAGGTTATCACATTTACAGCTGAGAAAACAGACACTTTAAGGAAGCTGAAACAAACTTTCCCCAAGGTCATGAAATTAATAAATGTCAGTCCTTTCTCAAACTCAGGCCTTCTGATTTCACACCCAGAGTTGTTTCAGTTAAATCTATTGGCACTTGAGGTACATGATGAATTACTGAAACTGGGTTTATTTTAAAGGGAAGGATAAAGGATGAAGGATAAAGTTTTCAGTAATATAATTTTTGGGTAACCTAAAACAAAGCAAAAATATTCTAAACTTAAAACACTCTTTTGCTGGTATACATACCTGTAATTTCTGTGGTGTCAAGCACCATGAATGAACTTGTTGTTGTGCTGGAGGATGTGACACTGTATGGCCACTACTCCAGGTATTGGAAGTATTCTGAAGAAAACATGTTAAAATGTTAAAAAGATTAAAGTATATGGTAGTTAACCCATAAAACAGTAATTAATGGGGAATAAATGACAATGAATTGGAATAAAATACTGCAGTTTTATCTATGAAATAATTTAAAAATACCAAATTCTTTCAAAAGTAACATTAAATGATAAATAATTTGAAAAGTTAATACTAAATTTGGGGGGAGGGGAAATCATTAATAGTATATATAAACATATTGATTCTTTAAACCCACCCTCACACCCACCACCCTCAAATTATAAAGCAAATGATTCCTTTTTTAAAAAGCATGCTGTCATTTAGACCCAACAATTTCTTTTTTTTAAACTTCAGTTCTATTGGAAAGTGATGGTGAAAAGCGTTTTAAAATCTTAGCAGCAGGGAAATGAATAAAATGGCCTGATGCATGTAATTTGATTTCTAACTTTATTTACTATGATGCTAGGATTTCATGATGGAATACAGTGTTAAAAATGTATAATTATCAGAGAAACTCAAACCTTTCGCTCCCTGATGTCCACAGGTATAAAAACTGAACATTTGATGTTGCAATTTCAAAATCTTTGTGCATTTTGGGCCTGTTTTTGAATTGGGGTTTTCTAGTTCTCTAGAATATATACCTTTGTTGGACTAGATGTTCTTTTCCTCTTGGCAGGACTGGACAGGTCATCTACTTGGCTAGAAGGAATCATGTGTAGTGGCAAGGATTGCTGTGAAATTGGTGTTTGACTGAGGCCTAATACAGGTTCAGTATTTGGATGATGAGGTTTACAAGCCTAAGAATCACAGAAGGAAGACAAAAATATGGTTCTATATACTCTTAATTCTTTCCTTCAAATTAAAAACTTTTATAAGCTGCATAATTTTCAAAGCTATGTGGACATAGCTGATTACAATGATTGAAAAATCAAAATCAAATGAATTATCAGTGGAGGAATGTGTACCTTCCTTGGGATTTACATTTTTTTTTTAAATAATATAATCACTGCAGCATTTCTACTTGAGAAATCTCTCTCAAAATCACGAAAATCCACAAAGGTTCTAAATTGGTACCCCAAATTTCTCCCACATTATAGGGAGTATTACCTTGATCTAGAATCCCTTTGCAATTAAATCAAAAGGCTTTTTTATTATCAAGAAAGCCAGTCCTGCGCTTAGTAAAATAAGCTTGACCACTAAAGATTGAAATAACCCTTCAAGCTGGGCACCTGCAGAATATAACCCAACTTCTCACCTGCTGTGCTGTGTTCATGGCACCCTGCCTGGAGGTAAGCTCTGCGGGAATTGGTAGGCTCCATGCCTCCTCAATACTAGGAAGTAATTTAGTTTTATTCTGTAGACTACCTTGTGGAAGGTTACACAACTGAGCCTAGGAAAAATTATGTAAAAAGCAAATTTAACACAAGCCTACTTTAGTAAGAGCAAGTCCACTAAATCTTCCTAAATGCTGTAGCTAATTATGTTTTAAAGAAAATAGATTTTAAATTTGGGGTTTTAGAAAGATGCTAAGGATAAAGAGGGTAACCAGAATATAAACCTTTGTGAGAATCAGAACAAAGTTGAGCTCTCATAATTATTATCTTATGAAACTTCAAGCAAGAGTGAAAGACAGTGTTTGTGTTCTTTCTCTAAAATGCTATGGAAACTTAAAAATGTAGACAATACATAGAAAAAAAAAGTTATGTAAATCAATATGCATCAACTGAGTAAATATGCAAAAGAGCATATTAGAAATACTTTATATCTCACTTAAAAATGGAAAATAAAATAATACTGCAAGCTATGATATGTATACAAAGTATGGAAACAGATCATAAACACCATGACACAACTAGACAAACTTGCCAGCCATCCACCCTCTTCCTGCCTGCTGTGTCATGGACAAAAATATCTCTTTGTAAATGCTATTTAAATTTTACCTGTAAATACTTAATCCGTGCTGCAAGTGCAGAAGTATTACTACAATTTTTGCTCCTAGTTGCATTTAAGTAGCATTTAATGGCATCCTGAGGCTGGTTGCAGGACTCATACAGAGTGCCTAGGTCCATCCAGGCTGCAGCATGGCCATGGTCCAATTGTACAGCACATATATAAGCCTGTAAAGCATCCATAGGCTGATTTTGCTGTTGGTATAGCACACTATTTAAAAAGAAAAAACAAAAACAAGAAAAAAAGAAAGAAAAGGAGAAGAAAGAATTATATATCATAAAAGAGGATTAAGCCCAACAAGATATACAGCATGTGGTACAAGATGTAAAGATCTTTGTTTGTTTTAATATATCCATAACTATATTATTACTTATCTTATACAATGTCTTACCCTATTGAACACCACGTATCTGCACTCGCTTCTGATTTATCAATTGACTGCCTATAAGATATAAAGGCATCCTGAACTTTTCCAATACTTGAATAGCACCTGAGAGGGATGGGGGAGGAGGAAAAAAAATCAAGAATACTTTATTACTATGATGTAAAATTCTTCAACTATTCCAAAGAGGTGTTTTATAAAAGAACATTTGAATTTCTATAAGATGCATTCATATTAACTAATATTTCAATATTACATTTAGCATGAGTAAAAAATACAGCAGCTTTTTTTTAAACAATGAAGGTTGACTAAATATACTGCATTTAGAAATTGTCAAAGCATAAATACTTTTTTTAACACCACAACATTCCCTAAGAAGGCAAAACAATCAACCTGGTTTTAGTATTACATTAAAGCATATAGTTATAAACAAAAAGAAATGACACAGGTAATACTGGTCTAAGCAAGGCAAATCATAAATGTATACTGTAGCTCCTATGGAAAAGCAAATTAAAAGAAGTATTTTTTGAATTAAAAAAATTAAATCATGAATTATAAAATCATAAAAATAAAAAATTTGAAAATGGACTTGCCTTTTAATTTTTAAGATAACCTACAATGACAATTACTACACAGTTTGCATGATGAAACATTATTTTTAGTGGATCTGTATTCACTGTCATCAATAGAGGAAACAATTTAGATTAAAACAATCTTTTAATCCCTACTAAAAAGTTTTCATATGCATAGTACCCTTCCAATATGAGATTGCTTAGATCTTTTTCCCATTTTATGAGTATCAAGACAGCACTTGGGATGTCTACTCCTATTGTCTGCTATCACATGATGAGCTTACCTAACTTTTGTAATTACAGATTTTTTGCCAAGATATCATTTGATCCTATGGTTCCATCAAGCTGAGGAACAATGCCGAATCATTAAAAGAACTAAACCCAACTGAAGAAAACCAAAGTAGATTAAGAAATGTTTATTGTGCAGACTTTTATCTACAGTTGCATGATCAACCTATACAATGCCTATCTGTACATAAATGTTGCAAGACAATGTCATCTACAATGAAGTTGACTAAATATCGAACAAGCCCGCAGATTAGTGGTCTTTGGGAAATCACACAGTGCTTTAATGAACACTGATCCTTTCCCTGGGTGAAAAAAGCCCATCTTATTAACAATTCATGGCAAATGATGATTTTTAAGAATTAGCTTCAGATCACACTAAAGGTCAAAGGGAGAGTTATCTTAAGCATGAGCTAGCTACAAAATCATACTAGGGAGAAATTACACAGAAGAGGCATAAATAATATAATTAAGAATAGATAATACTAAAAAGAAGGGGACAATTTCTAATACAGTGCCTGTCACATATTGATCAAGGGATAATTGACAAACTGTTTATGTCCTCAAGGATACTGTATGTCAATAACACCAGAGAAAGGCCGCCAAACAAACTTCCCCATTTTTAGGGGAAGATGTGTAGATTTTATTGAAAGTCATGTGCAAGTCACAACAGATTAAGATGTAGATGGAATGTGATCTTCATTAATCCCATTAGATGAAGGCTATTTAAATAGCCTTCAGCCCCTTCTGGAGTAACTTAGAAAATGATCTGTCATTGCTTTCAAAATTGTATAATTCCTTTAGTTCATCTACCTGGTCTTCCCAACTCAGTCTTAACTGTGATATCAATTTCTTCAAATTTGTATGAGAAACTGGAGCCAAGTCCAAACATTCCACAATAACTAGCAGGTCTTTAGAGAAACACACACATTTGTCCCATTTCCTAGCTACCTGTAACCTTCTTAAATTTTTATAACTCTGAATATTTTATGGGATACGCACATCACTTGATTCTAACATCAAGTTTTCTAAATATTTTAGTATTCAGTTTTCTAAATACTTTTCCCCCATTGCTTTGAAATGGGAACAACAACAAAAAATTTTAAGTTCAAATTCTAAGTATTGTTCTATACTTTAATGTATCCCTATATGGTAAGGAGATCAAATGTTCCCTGTTCTAATTCCTAAGTTCTTTGGGTCACTTAGTTGTGGTAAATGTTCTACATAATTTCACAATAAATGATAATAATCAAGGTCAATATCTTTGCCTTTTAACACTTTCTTATGTTGTTTGTTCATCTAAATAGATCTGGTGGAAAGGTTTGCAATTAGATGAATGAACTTTGCATCTTTATCCTTTCTTGTAATCTGTTGTTTATTTTTACTTTTGTCCTACTTGTTCTTTATTCTAGCCTATAGTCTTCACTACACAGTTTGCCGTCAATTTCAATGGGTTGATAGGGTTGGGAAGAACAGCTGGGGGAGGAAGGGTTAGTTGATAGTCACCCTGTACCACTTGTTAAAAAAACTCATGATACAAAATGTGAAGTTTTGATGGAGTCAACAAGGTTTTGACCTTTCTCGTTTCAAAAATTTGATTCAACATTTTTTTAAATTCTTCCTTGTTTCACCCTTCTCATTTAAATCTGACTATCAAAGTGTACTTTTCACTTGGGTTGAAATATTTTGTCAAATTTTTCTACCTTTTCATCCTCTCCAACAGATGTAGGCTCATAAGCTATGATTATCTTCATGGTAGTCTCTTTGATTATACCCATCATGAGCACTATAAGAAGAAATGATGAAGTATCCATGAAAAGATTTTTATTATTGCCTTTCGATGCACAACGAAAACAACTCGATTTATCAACTCCATAGTTTCCTATTCCAAAGGAGTTTGCAAACCATTCCACCATTTAAAGGCAAAATTCTTTTGCTTTACTTTTTCAAGGGAGTATCAATAATGTTGCTCATTTGTATAAATAGTATATCAATACATTGGTAATTGGACAAAGAGTACATATTCAAAATGCTGACATTTATAGATGCTCTAAACAACATTTATAGATGGCCAATATTTTAAAATGTTTGTTCTTTTAACACTCTTTATCAAGTCTCTTTTCTACCACTTTAATTCCCTGCTTCTTTTTCTTCCTCTCTTTTCTCAGTTTTCGTGACAATAGTTTGTTGTTATCATGTTTCACCTCCTACCAGTCTTCCTTCACCTTCCATATCACACCTACCAATTAGAGAGATATAGTCTCTCATCTATTTACACCTAATGATCCCATTAGTTCTCAAGGACTTACTGACCATTTCTATGCATATGATTACACAGATCTGTATTTTCAGTCCTACTGTTTTGAGCTCCAATATGGTACTATCCTTTGGACACTTCATTCAGCTAATAAGCTAAAAAGAATTTATTAAGCATACAATATGTGTGAGGTATTATGCTAAAAAAAAAGTGCTAGGGATTCAAAGAAAGGGCAAAAATATATAATTAAACAATCTGAATCAGAATTCATCTTTCAGAACTCATCTCTCTTCTAATAATTAATATAAAAATAAAGGCACCACCAAGTCTCCCAGTTTTGCAAATTATTATTTGCATTATATTTATTACTGACATTATACTTTCTCATTACATTTTCCATCAGTTGTGAAATTTTGTCCTATTCTTTTCCTTACATCTCTTATATCTGCTTTCTTCTCACTGCTTACATAGATAATAAAATGCAGTCCTCATTACCTCCTTGGAATGTTACAATGATAGCTAAATGGTCTTGGCCTCAAATATTTCTTCTTTTCAAACCATATTCCACACAGCTTCCAAACTTTACTTTTTCCATTATCACAGGTGCTACACCAAGGCATTTCCAAATGAAATAGACATTCACAGTTCTTTATGTCCTTTAGAATAAAAAAAAAGTCCTTTTTAACTTTCCTACAAACTAACTTTCCAAACCATATATTCATACCATGTGTTCCCACATATTAAAATCTAACAAAAAAGGAGTGAGAAAAGTCAGATTTCTCAAAGATTTCAAATGTGTGAATGGGAAAACTGGTAAAGAGAAAATAAAGGCACAAGAGAAAACTGATTTTGGAAGTTAGATAGTATTATTTTAAAATATAGTAAGGTGATAATAGTACTTTCAAATATAACTGTCAGGCAGTTGGAAAGGAAAGTTTGGAGTTAAGGAATATTCAATGATATAAATTGCTGTCTTCAAGTTACTAAGGTAGAAATGATATCTGCTTACAAAACATGAAATAGTCAAATTTTGTTAATGCATAAGAAAGATTAAGGAATAATGAGGGAAAAGAGAAGAGTGAGTTATGCCTGAAAGGAAGTTTGAATTCTCAAAAAGAAACCTGTATTTTACTTCATAGGTGGCTGGGAGAGACTGACAACTTTTAAGAAATGAGAAATAAAGTTTTACTTTAGGATGATTAATCTGGTAATTGCATGTAAAGTAAATTCTAACCATAGTAAAGAAGAGTTGTGAAAGTATTGAAATACTTTTGCCAAGTAGTAATGGCAAAAATTAAAGAGAAAAGGTTAAAAAATAATGAGCAAGATGTGATAGATTTCCACTCTTGAGAAATGAAGGGGATTAAAATATTTATTAATTGTGAAGAAAAGAGAGGGAAAAGATAAATAAAATCCCCTAATTTTTGAAGGTACTGGTTCCATTAAGAGAAATTTCCATTTTTCTATGAAGTACAAACATGAAGGAAAATCTATTATTACTGTGAACATTATAATATAAACTTCAAAAACCAATCATCAATGAGGATGCACTAGCACCTTTCTCAATGAATACATAAATAAAATGAGGTCCATTCTCACTGCTACTAATTGATTATAGCTCTAGAAGTGCTATTAACAGTAAGAAAATAAAGATTTCAAGCTAAGTCAAGAAGACAATGATCTCTGTTTACTGATGACATGATGGTTTACTTAAAATGAATCTAATTTTTACTAATTTTACTAAAAAAGAATCAGAAACCTAAACTAAATGATATAAAAACTTTGGCAAAGATACAAGATAAGCTAATAAAAATCAAAATTATTTCTATGAGGATAACAAAATCCTCAAAGTGAATAATAAAAAGAAACCCCACTAAAAATAATGATGGATGCATGAAATAGTTGGAAGCCAATCCAACTTTCAAAGCACATTCAATGTTTATGTAAATTCAACCACACTTCCCTTTAATGTTTAGAAAAATAATCAGTGCTTATAAATGGGCTATGCCAATATAATAAAAATTAATTGTCAAGAAAGTTAATGTTCCAATATTAATACAATATCAAGCAAACTATCAAAAGGATATGTTATAAAAACCAATGAAATAATATCAAAATTTGAGGAAAAAAACTGGGAAAAATTAAATATTTGGGAAAGAACTTCCATGATAAATTTTCCACTGGGAAAATTGGAAAGCATTCTGGGAGAAATTAAGCTTAAACCTTACATCAAATTTAACGGTATAATCTAAATAGATACATGACTTTAGCATTAAAGATTACAACAAAAAGAATTTAAGAGAGAAGCAGATAATATAATCATCCACAGCTAGGGGAAAGAAGTAAAAGAGGGTTAAATTGAGTCAGTAAATACTTATTAAAGACCTATAAGGATAAGTACAAGGGAAACAAAAGCAAAAAGCAATCCTTGCCTTCAAGGAACTCACTATCTAGCTTTCCATAGAATATGGAACTATTTCAGTTAGGACTTAAAGCAAGGAAAATAGCAGATAAAGCTGAGGATGCAAATAATTCCAGAAATGGGGCATAGCTGTCTTAATTGTAAACTAGTATTACCAGATTGAAGATTAAATGGCAGGCAGTAAAGTATAAGAGGACCGGGAAGTTTTGATTATCAAATAGGATTTTTGTATTTAAACCAGGAAGTGATAGGGAATGGCTGGAATTTATGGGCTAAGGGGATAACACAGATGTGCTTTAGGAAAACCACTTTGGTGGCTAAATAGAGGATGAACTGGTGAGAGACATAACTTGAAGCAGGCAAAATGACCCAAAGGCTACTGCAATAGTAAAGACAGAATGGGGACTTAAAAAAAAAAAAATGGAGGTGTATTTAAGAAATATCATAAAGATGAAACCAACAGTACTTCAGGTAGTGAAGTCCGGGATGACATCAGATTTAGAGATTGAAGGACATCATTGTCCTCTAAATTAATAGGGTGAATAGGAAAGGGAAGTATTTTAAAAGAAAAAATAATGAATTTAGCTTTCAGCATGTTAAGTTTAAGATATCTATTGGATATACAATCTGAGCAGTCAGAAAGGTAGTGGGGAAATGTAAAATTGGAAATCAGGAAGGCAGGATAAGTGGATTTGAAAACTGTTGGGAAAGAGATGTAATTATATCCATGGAAACTGATGCAAGTGAAATACTAGAGAGGAAGAAAAAGGTCCAGAACAGAATCTGCTAAACTTATATAAATAACAATCAGAAGACAGTGGTACTCACAAAATTGTCAAGAAATGACACACCTAATATTATATATTAAATGCCAGCATCCAGCACTACTCAAAACTCAGGTCTTCTGACTATAAAACACATGCAATTTTCTTACCTATCTGAAAATTTTCTGATTTTATGAATGATATTCACAATTTCCAAACAGAATTTTAAAGCCAAAATCTTTAACATTATATGTAACTGTCAAATATCAGTCTATGACTTGAGGAGGAAAAAGGAAAATTAAAACAATTTTTCAGATAAAAATGTAGCTTAGTGGAGCAGCTAGGTGGCACAGTGGATAGAGCACCACCCCTGAAGTCAGGAAGACCTGAGTTCAAATTTGACCTCATACACTTAAACACTTCCTAGCTGTGTGACCCTAGGCAAGTTACTTAACCCCAATTGTCTCAGCAAAAAAAAAAAAAAAAAAAAAAGCTTAGTGAATGAACAACTGTAGGCAGAATACTTACTAAGATTATAAATCACACACAACTTTTCAATATACATTGATGAAAGTAGATTCATTTGAAGGTTCTTTTCCTGACTGCTAGCAGAATTTGTTTCTCAATGGAATTACTTAATTTAATCACTTGTGTTTCTTAAAGATTTTTTGTTTTCTGTGTTCAAAGATTCACTGCAGCTTTCTTGTATTGTTTTTTACATTATGGTGGTTCTTATTTTTTTGACTTTTGTTGTTCTTCTGAGAGACCTATAATCTGTAGGAAGCATGTCTTCAAGATCAATGCATTTTGAATACAGTGCATGCTTTCTTTTAATGGTGCTCTTTTTTTCTCTCCTAGATTGTCCATTTATGTATATTTGCATTCCTAATCAGTTGTCAGATTTCTCTCTCTTCCTTTCTTTTTTGTTTTGTTTCAAGGTTTTTGATTTTTGTTAAGTAGGCCATAAATTCTGCTCTGATAATTTTCATTTCTTTGTTAAACCACGCAGGAAAAACATGTTTGGGTTCCACAGAATCCACAGGGTCTTCTGCCTCATTAGGTGTTGAATTACTTTCTTTTATTTTCCAGTATTTAATCATAGATGTCCACACTAATTTAATAGAAATTGGGGGAGCAGAGCACCAGGGCCGTACGGCAATATTTCTTTCTGCTGTTAACATCTTCCATGTTGCATAATCTGTTTACATTCAAGATCTCTGAGTTCTCTTTCTCCTGGGATCTTTGGTACTTTGTCTTTTTTTCCTGTTGCTCACTTTCTAACCTCCTTCCCTCATATGGTTATTTTCTTGGAGACTGGATCTCAAAGCATCTTAGCTTCTTCCCATGCTGGCAAATTCATGGTTCACCATACAAAGTCTTTGTCCTAAGTGACTTTTGGGAAGACAGAGTAGCCCCACCTGAATCCTGGGCTCTTACATAATGCTTAATGGAATGTCACGTAAGCCTTTTTCACTCTGTATACTTGGTATATTGCTATGTTCTGTCCCATCCCCTATGTTCCTTAATTTGGCAGCAGGAAGAATTGCCATGTATACTGCTACCTGGATAGTTATCTGTCATATGAAGTTTGGATCTCAGAGGCTTTGGGAGGAGGTGTGGGAACTTTACTACAAATCCAAACATAAGTCTTTTTTCTTCTGTTCTCCTATAGACATCTTTTGCAGAGGAGAATATTTGCGTATTACTGGCTGCAAAGGGTTCAGACAATTTCTGTGTAGTTTAAGAATATGGATCTCTATGAACTAAAAGGATTTGGTGAATGGGGGTAGAAGGGAGTAGCAAATGACTTGCATTTTATTTCAAGTACATGGAGTGACATGGTAGGTTGTAGGGGAGAATCTGAGTTACTCATTAGTTCAAAGACATCTGGCCTTCTTTTAGGTTCCTAATGTCTTAAAACTATGGAGACAATCTAAGTTGCTTTATCTTTAAGATTTACTATGTTTCACACAGGCTGGAAGGACCATGAAGAAAACAGAAAATGTCTATAGACGAATTTCATTTTGTTGGTCACGACAAGTATTCTCATTTTCTTACAATCAAAATTATCTATTTAAACACTAATAGTAATAGCTAGCACTTATGGATTGTCTACTATAGCCAAGTACTTTATACATATATCTCATTGAATCCTTACAACAACCCTGAGAAATACTTTCCTTAATAGACAATAGAGATTGGTTAGCTGCAAGGTAAAAATTAAAAGTTTCAGAAACGAGATCTGAACTCAGGCCTTCCTGAGTCCAAGCCTAGTGCTCTGTCCATCTTGCCATTATCTACTGATAGCATTATCCTTATAGAAAGACAGGTATCAGAGAAGCTAAGAAATGCATCCAACATTCTAGAAAAGTAATGAGAGAATTATATGATCAGAGTGACTAAATATATTCAAGGGAAAAATTTTTACTATCTCCTGGTTATATTTAATGCAAGGTTTTAGATTAAGGATACTTTTTTATTATTACACTTTTTCAAAGTTCTTTATTTGTGGAGAGGAATGTGTATGTGCATGTTTAAAGCATAAATGATAAAGATAGTGATGGGGGAAAAAAAAAACTTTGCATCAATATCTCCAATGAGGGTCTGTAAGTATTCAAAACATACAGAAAACTGACAAATGATATACATAAAACAAAAAGCTGTTCTTCAGAAAGTTCTCAAAAATACTGTAAACTATTAGTAACTGAAAGTGAACCAAGTCATTTATAATCATAAATGAGAAATGCAAATCAAAGCAACTCAAGTTTTCATCTCAATATGTAACAACTTGGTCAAGACATCAAGAGTTTTTTGGAGTGAATGTTATCAATAATAAGAGCTAGCATCTAAAAAAAATACCAACTGTGTGCTAAGTATTTAATAAACATTATTTTTCTTTGCTTCTTCTAACCCTGGAAGGTAAACACTATTATGCTCACTCATATTATAGTGTTGAAAATACCAGAAAACAGAGGTTAAGTCATTTGACCAAGGTAACATAGCTATTAAGTGTCCAAGATAAGATGTGACCTTGAGTCTTCTTGACTTCAGGCCTAAGACTTTGCCCACTGGAACCAACAAACTATTTTTGTTTAAATTTTGGGGAAAGGCAGTAAAGTTGAAATTCACTGTGAACTATAAGTTACATAAGTCCAATCATTATGGAAAGCAAATAAAAATTATGCTAATGTAGTTTAAAATGTCTATTTTCTTTGACCTCAAAATCCCAGTGCCAAGTATACACTTTAAGGAGCTTGAAGACATAAGGAGAGATATCTAGTTAATATCACAAAGTCTTCAGTATCCCTTTTGCAATAAATAGCAAGGAACCCAATATAAAACAGATGTCTATTTGGGAATGGCAAAGCAAATTGAACCACACAAAAACAAAGGACTATTTCTAAGCTATAAAAATGATGAATGAAAGACTACAATGTTTATATGAAGTGATAAAAAGTGAAACATGTAGGAAAAGGAAAACAATAAAGATGGTGACAACAATGTAAATGGAAAGATAAAAAAAAAAAAAATCACCCCGTGACCCCCCAAACCTAAAATTGTTATAATTCTAATGAACAGGGTTAATCCCCCCCCCCCAAGGAAAAAATATAGCAAATAAGTGGGACATTACATGTAATTTAAAATTTCTCTGTAGTGTTTTGTTCAACTGTTTTACTCCCTTGTTTTTCTACTGTTGTTACAATCAATGAGTCATCATAGGGAAATGGAACGAACGCCAGGAAAATTTCTGCTAGTGGACGTATAATTCTGGGCAAATAAATTAATTTCACTCCAAGCAAATGAGATGTACAAAAAGGTGCCAACTTTTATTTTCTCATTCAGGAATTTTCTGTACCAATAAAATCAAGTCAGATTTCTGTCCCTTCTTAGAAATAATGGTAGGGAGAGAAGAGAAGAAGGATTTATAAAGAGATGGAAGTGCTGTTAAAGACATCAAGGGAAAAACAATTTAGAGAGTATCAATGAGACTTTTCAACCAGTCAAAAGGTTCATTATTAAGCAAAAAAATACATTTACCATTCAAAGTAGAAATTTTACATGGTGTCATTCAACTAATAATTTATAGTTGAATACAAATATTCTTTCCTAAATCCTTTCATGCTACTAAGTCTATTTCTTGATTTTTCAAAGTTAGTCAAGATATTCTTGACCTCAGGTCATAATCTTTGGTTTTAAAAAATATTCTGACAACCATTTTTCTATGTAGCAAATTTTCATCATAATCCTAATATTCTATACAGAGATAACATAGATTTTAATATAAAAAAAAGTTAAGAACCCTGTATTAGATGATCTCTCTGGCAACAATAAACACCGTTTCTGTTGTATCTTTAAAGTAAGACACATGTTCCCACTTCAAGTCAGAAAAATGATATTTAAGATAATATTAATATAGCAATAACTTAAAAGTACCTGTTAGGCTTCCAAGTCAAACTACTATCATTGACATCTCATTAAATACAATATAAAATGCAAAGGAAAACCATACAACTAAGGCAAAAGCTAAGTGATTAAGAGAGAAATGAAAATAATTATTAGTCATTATTTAGAGTTAACATCCAGTCAGTTTTTTAAAAGTCCACAAAAAGAAATAAAATGAAATAAAAGCAAGGGGATAAAATTAAACATAAAAAGAGAAAAGATTTTTAAAAGGTCAATTAGAACAAGAGGTAATACTGTAAGAAACAAGACAAAAACGGGAGGCGTTCATTTTATTTTTGCAACCCATCAAACTATCCCAAATTATTTTACAAAAAAAAAAAAAAAAAAAAGAACAGATTAATTATGAGTCTAATTTTAGCTTCACATATTATAGTATTTTAAAATTAAATTCAAATTCCCAAAGTGGAATTAAGAAAAATCCTTTAAAAACACTGAGCGGAACTCACCTTCCAAGGAAATACCAGGACTGGCCAGAGTTAGGATCTGCCTCTAGAGATTTTTGGAGATACTGAATAGCATAGCTTTCCTTGGTGGCTTTGTCTCCCAGCTGATCCACAGTGTGATGCATCCACCCTACAATAAAATTTCAAAAATAATCACCAAAACTAAATTATTTAAATTATGGTCTTGTGTGTATTAAAAACAAACAAATAAACAAAAAGATTACTAACCACACCACCTTTCTTCCCACATTCTCCTGGCTCTCTCTCTCTCTCTTTTTTTTTTTTTTTTTTGGGGGGGGGTCCTATAATAAAATATAATCACCTGTCTGACTTTTGAAGATCTACAAATCTGGTGCTAGCCTACCATTCCAGACTAATTGCACATTATTACTGTTCACTCAGTTTGCAATCTAAACAAGGTGGCCTTCTTGCTGTTTCTTATACCACACTGAATTTTTCCATCTCCTTAGATTTTGCCAAGACTACTTAGATTATTCCTCTCACCTCATGCTTAAACTGCAGAATCCCTAGCTTCCTTCAAAGATCACTTCAAAGAGGAATTGTATCTTGATAATCACATTTTCCCCTAGTGTTCTTTCCTATAATGTAAAATGTATCTTATATTTTATTTTCTTTATAAAATGAAAACTGAGTATGAAATGTTAAACCCTTTTCTTTTGAGTTTTAACTTAGCAAAAAGCAAAGTGGCAGTATTCTAAGATGAATATGGAAAAAGTCTTAACATTAGCCCCAAATCTACCACTAATTAGCTATATGAGCATAGATCATTTACAAGTTTACTGTAATTCAGTTTATGCATCTGTCAAAAAGGAATTATATTTGCTATCTTACTAACATAGTAATTACAAGCATAAATGAGAACAGGCAAACAAAGTGCTTTAAAAAGTTATAAATACTACACAAAAGGAAGGCATTATTAAACATTTTTATTTGTTGAGTCTATCAAAAAATTTAGGTGTGGTACAATCTTAAATTCACCATACAGATCTACAAATTCAAATTTATAAAATTACACAGTTGACAGTTCCTACAGTACTTAATGGCTTATGAAACAAGAAACATAGACACCAATTACTCTTAACATTCTGTTTCATAGGAAATTTAGAACTAAAAATGTTAATTGGAAGACTTGACCCTACGTTTCATGACTCATAAGCCAGTGATTTTCCACTAAATTACGTCCTGCAAAGAGATCAGATTTTCTAACTGATCTGAATCGTTCATTTAGCATAATAAAAATCATACTATAATGGGAATATTGGAATATTTCCCTCCCCCATCTGAATACAGCTAAAGCTAACCAGTATTATTTGTTGCTACTGACTTTTTTTTCCTCTCTCCCAAGAGTGGACTACATAGTATATTTGTTAGTGATTGTTTTCTAATATTTTTTAAAAATCTAAATTGTAGCCAACACAGATTCAGTAATTTTTTGTAACCTCTTCTTAGAAACTGAAGTTAAAAAATAAGTCAAAAATTGTGCATATCTGATTCAGTCTTTATTTTCTAATACATAAATACCCTTCTTGGAGATATTTTATGTAACTACAAATGTTAAAAATTTTCTACATAAGCTCAATTTTGAAAAAAAAAAAAGTGCTTCACATCACCACAAAATATTGAGAATGTACCTTCTGCATGTAAAAGGTACAACTCATCTAAGAAGATACGTTACATCAGTATTTTGTTTCAAATTTTGCTATATGTTCAGTGCTCTTCCTCTTCTAAAGTCCTATTCTGACATTTAAGTGATCATACCAAACTGTCTGGGTTACTGAAATCTTTAATCTGTGATATATATAATTCCTCCAAAACTGTAAAGATTCAAGGACAAACCCAGAAATATTTGCAGATAAGCCTAAATTAAAAATTCATGAAAACTGTGAATCAGGAAGTTGGTCATTGAGATGATTCACAAAAAATTGTGTGTGGTTGTTTTGGGGGTTGGTTGGGAGGGTAGGGGCTGAGGGTATGCCTCTGCACCACAGAAATTCATGAAATGGAAGAATAATCTGTGGAAGAAGTATCCATAACAATGAAAACAGAGATCTTCTGAAAAACTATGTTCTGTACCAATCATGTGGTCACAGTAAAAAAAAAAAAAAAAAAAAAAAGTTTTTTACTTTACATTATTTTTGTCTTTCAACAACTTTCAAAAGAAGTTATTCTCTTCCATTTTGTTGTAAATTACTTCAAATTTGCTATCTTGTTTCCTTGCAAATGGTTCAAAGCATATGCTAACAGTCCAAGGATAAGAATTTCTCATCATTTTATACATGGACTTTAAAGCAGTTGCATCGACAAAACTTAATTCTTATGGGAATTATTTACAAATATTATAGAGGTATAAGTTAAAGTTAAGAATAAAATGATTCTTACTATTCAACTATCAGCACTGCTGTCAGTTTGCTATTAGTAATGGGAATAGCAGCTGCAATGTTATTTGCTCATCAGTAACTGCTTAAAAGACATTAAACAAGCTACCTTACAGTAGGGTTATCATGTTATTAGGTACATAAAAAACATTTTGCCACTTATTTTTTCCAATCCATTTAAAAGTGAAGAATGTGTTAGCCTCAGAATATAGAATAACAGATGAAATATCGCAAATTGGAATATTCCCTTTTAATAATTTCTTTGTTAAATTGAGTATAGGAGCTACAACAGCAATTTGTATCCTTCACCAGCTACTGACATCATTGATTTTTATTAAATAAATGACATTAGGTAAATGGCACTAAAGCGAGCAGTTAAGTTTGAAAGGAATAAAGTTATAAATAGGCAATGAGAAAAAAAAAATCAGAGTGGAGTGTGGGGGTATGCTAACTTAATATAAATAAATACTGTGTATAATGAACAATGAAACTGGATAAAGGAGCAAATATATTTACCTCAAATGTTTTATATTGCTAAATCAAAATTATTGAAGAGAAAACTTTTTTTCATTACAAACTGAAAGGTTTGTTTCAACTACAGTTAAAAGACATTTTCTATGAATAATCTACATAGGTTAAGGGGTTAACTTATGAAAGGACAAAGCATTATTTCTACACTTTATGCTTTTACAATCTAAAATGCTAATATTCTAAAATCAAGTATACATGATATAAAGAATCATGAAATAAGATACTGAGTAAAAAAAATACTATTAAAGGAATTTATATGGTGAAAGAGAAAACTGAACTTACAAAGTAAATTTAAAATTTTCTTTAAAATAGTACCATCAATATTAACCAAAATATACATAATGGGCACGAGCACCTTAATACACATATGGTAATAAATTATTCTTTTAAAAAAAGCTCTCCAAAAAGATTATATAAAAAGAGAACCAAAGTAACACCATCCAATTAAGTATAAAAAGTAAAAGCTTTGTGCATAAAATAAGCATCCCTATTTCAGGAAGGCCTGTCCTCTTTTTCTTATAAGGGTAATACCAAAAATATATATATATTTTTAAATGGCAGGCATCTTATTGTTTCTATGATCCTGGTCATATCACAGTCTCACCATTTAAAATGAAGATGGTTTCAGAAACTATAATGTTAAATTCTATGAAATTCATAGATAAAATGTTTCCATTGTTACTATGTGTGGATAAAAACCATGAAAATTTGGCAAGGCTTTATTTACCTCTATATGGTAGCTTCTTAAATGAGTCACTGAATGGGTTTCTTTTTAAACTATAGCACTAATAAAAATAAAAAATTATTTCTCAACAGTGGATTTCAAATAAATGTGCTAGGAATGTTAAGCAAAAAGATCAAAACAAATACCTAAAATATCCAAATAGAAAGGGAATGTGTAATTAGGGGTAAACCAAAATATTTTTACATACCTAACTGTTGTAAGACAGTTGCTTTTACTTGTGCAGGAAGGTTTTCTGTCTGCAAAAGTTGTTCATAAGCTTCCTTTGCAGAGTGATACTTTCTCTGCAGAATGGATGGAGGGGAGGGGAAAGTTAAAGAAAAAGTAAATGAAACTTGATAACCCTTTAAATATAACTCATTAATAGAGATCTTTACAAAGCATTGGAACCAATTATTTTAATTTTTTCACCTCAAAGAGTTATTAGACATTTTATTTAATGTGTAAAACTCCTTTACAATTTAATCAATAGCTAGTTTAAAATACTAAAAGCTATTTAAAAGGGAAAAGTACGGAGTAACTCTCTAAAGTGGTTTATTCAATTTATACCTCCACATAATTGACACCCTAGCCTCCAAGTAGTAGCTCAAATTTTGAGTGCTAAGTTTCCTATTAAATAAAGCATTCAGAAATACCCAGTAGCATGAAAAACTGAATAGCTTACTATTATCAATTTGCCAATATCCCAAAAGATATAAAAGAAGTAAAACAATCTAACATTCTTATTACTTGTCTAGGTATACAATCCCTTTAAAGACTGATATTCTCTATCCTAAATTATCCATTCTGACTAAAATCTATTTGATGATTTAAAGGCCAATTAAAAAAAAGTAAGATAGTAAGGCAAAATGCTACCTCCTATCCCTAATTTTACTCAACTTTTGGAGGAACTGGGGGGAAAAAAGTTTTGATCCAACACAGTCATTGTTTTATAGGATGCAAAAAGATAAAAAATATAATGCTGTAGACTATGTGGTGGGGCAAAGTTTGAAAATATTAAATAAATTGAATTAAATGATAAGCTATCTTGTTTTTGCACTTACAAATCCATAATATTGGAAACCTTAATTACTTTTCTCAGAAGTTTAAGAACCATGAAGCCTTTTAAAGAAACACTTGCCATTCACATCAAATTCTCTTTTCCTCTCCCTCTCCCTCCTTATATACATTAAACTTGATCATAACATTTGTATCTAAGTTTATCCATCTGTAAAAGAGATAATTTGATTTCTCTAGCGCTTAAGAGTTGCTGTGGTTGAGGTGTTTCCAAAATTTAAAAAGCAAAAAAAAAAAATATATTACTAAACAGTTAATTATTAGAAAAGGATTATCAGAGTTTGACTTAACATTATTCTATATTCAACAAATAAGCAGGCCTAGAAAGTAATCTTGTAACTTTAAAGTACTTCAAAGCAAATCCTTTTTGACACTTTTTCATGCATACTGTTTTTCATGTATAGCACTTTTCATATGTTAAGTGCTCAATATTATAATGCAACTTTTATTTGGGTTGTTTCATAGCTTCACAAAGACACTTTGCATTTTATCCAAACGCAGCATAATAACTTATGATTACACACATTTGTTTGTAACGAACACTCCCCCAACCCTACTGCCTTTCCCATCAATTTCATTTCTGGTTTAAAAATTCCTCTCTTCCTCAAAAGCAAAGGAAAGCACCAGTTGAAATAAAAATAGAATCATTGCTGAGCACAAATTTAAATTAGGTACAAAACTAAATACCTATACTGCTTAAGTATTGTGGTTCAAAACGAACTATTCATATAAAGTAGGAAAAGAACACAAGTAAAATATATTATTAGCTTGGTAATTAAGCAAAAATACATTTGCTAATCTTATAAACCTCCAAAATGGGGATCAGAGGTTGTCTATTACAAACATATCAAGTTTGAAGGTCTATTTAATAAAGAAAATTACCCATAGGATCATACAATTGGTGCTCTCAAAAGTCATGTTGCTCAATTTTCTCATTTTACTGTGATTCAGTGATCTGCCCAGGGTCACAAATAAGAAAGCATCAGAGCTGTGAAGTCTCTAATCTCAAGGGGAGAGCTACTGCTAGATACCAAATTCTGCTCCCCATGACCTTATTCCACATGCACTATTTATACAAATAACAAAATATATTTCTATAAGTCATTTACTAGCCATACCAAGCTCTTAACAAAAACACAAAAGCATGAAATAAACAAGTTTTGCTGTACGAATTAGATACAGGTAAAACCTAGACCATAACACAATGGGTTCAGTTTTCTAAACAAAATCTTTTCTAGGGATAGAAATTATGTCACGTTGAAAGAGAAAAAAATCTATTACTAATTTTCTCTTCAAGGAAATAATTTGCTGATACAGAAATGATAGGTGCCAGTCATTAACCAGGCACATTAAAAAAGGTCAGGAGAAAAGTCACATTCAATAATATTCAATATACAAAGCTTATTTTTGGGGGGGGAGGAAGGTGGGCATTGAACATGAAAAGGGCAGGGAAGTAGAAGATGTTCTAATAAATAACTAGGCAGCTATCAAAAAAGTTTATATACATTATATTAAACAGGAGATTTTCTCAAGTGTTTACTGAAAGTACTATTATATGTAATTCTAATAAGCCAACCAAATTAGTCAACCAAAGAGCAAAACATAAGCAGCAAATTAGAAGGTGGCAGAAACTATGGGGTATATCCCACAATTAAATTTATTTTCAAGATCATAAATTCTAATAATAAATAGGGTCATAGAATTTAATTTACATATTTTCAATAATATTGAAATTCTGTGTATCTTACAGTATTGTATAAAAATTTAGAATCATAAATAGGAGACATTTTTTGTGACCCTAACACTTGTAAACAACAAAGAAAAACTGTTCTATTTCCTTCTACTCCTCCATGGTTATGGTAAAGGTCTTAATTTTCTTGAATTGCTTAAGAGAGAAAGAAATGAGTTTACTGTTTTCAGTTCCTACTTTTCTGAAAGGCTTATCTTAAATGCCATTTAGTTCAAACTTTATTTCACCAATCATCATTCAACAAGACTACACTGCAAAGAGAGCTAGCTACACATGGAAAGAATTGAAAATAAATGATTTCTTTTCAATTAAATTATGAACGTTTTGCTTTAAAAGAAGGGGACAGGTGGAATTTCCAATCTGTGTTCCTAGGATGCTGTGTCAAATAAGTGTCATGTTAGTTCATTAAAAATGGCCTGCCTCCCTCCTATCCCCCCAGGACTCATCAATAATGCATTATAAGCCTAGAATTATATAATGGGTCATGTCAATAATCTGAATTTTGTTTGATGATGCATTCTTTTGGCGAGCCTATAAGAAATAATTATGTTCATATTACCTTTGTAACTCCAAATCTGGCAGTGCTTTTTTAGATACTCTGCCTGTTTACTACTGTTTAATAAATAATTTGTGTTTGTGGAAAGTTATTTTATGCTCATAAATGTTTGCTATTGCTCCTCCTTCTCAATTCCACTATTTCATGATAAAAAGTGGCCAGAATTTAAAAGCTTGTTACCCCTCTTTTCATTCTTACATTTAAAATTTGAGAGGATAATTAGGGGAAGCAGTGATATATTGTTTATTTTGATTCTATTCCCTCTTTTCAGAGAATCTAGTAAGAACTGGACAAAGTTATAATTACACAGGTCAAAAAACACCAGGAGCTTTAGTAGAAGATCCAATTACAAAAATTTGCAAATATTTTTGTTATGAAGAATATTAACAAAAACCTTCTTAAAATGAGGAAAGTCCTCTTAAAAAGAGGAAAGCTAAGAATATTCTTTAAAACACTGAAGAAGTAGAAGATGGATTTTTAAAAAATATTTAAACATCTTTATGTCAATTTATTTTCCACTAACTAAAAGGATTTCATGGATTAAAAATTATCATCACTAATTAAAGGAATGAAGAAAGGGAAAGGTAAGAAAGGAAAAATGAGTGAAGAAAGAGGAAAAGAGTCCAATCAATGTTGCTCCTTTCAAGTGAGGTAACAACACATTCTACCAAATATCTTAGTGATAAAAGTTTAATAAGAATTAGTCACACTTCACTTACAAGGGCTTAGATTCCAAATGAACAAAAACAAAACAAAGATAAACCCCTACATCCACAAAAATTTAAATAATCAGAAATGAATGAAGAAAAATATATAACATATTAGGATGAAGAATAAGAAAATCGTATGATTAATTCAGAGAATCTGATTACTGCTGATTAGATCGCATTAGTCATTTAAAAAAAAAAATCAACAGAAAAAATATAAAAGAGGCCTTGGACAAGTAGATAGAAAGGACATTATTACAGAGACTATCCAGCATGAGCATTTATATGACAAAAAACATTCCTATCCTGTAACAGATTAGTCTGGTTGTACCAAAGAGAACATCCTAGAGAAGTGGAAAGGAATAAGGGGGGAAATACTAAGTTTGAAGTGCAGGCTGATCTTAAATTCCAAAATGAGAATGTGTGTCATTCAGGAGACAAATAGAAGCCACTGAAAAAAAAGATTTTTAATAGGAACCTGGCATGAGAGAAGGGTAATTTGGGGGAAGATTGGTTAGTGAAATATAAAATTAAAATTAAAACCATTTCTAGTCTTATGAATGCAAGAATGCAAAAATGCAAATTAAGACAACTCTGAAGTGAAACTGATCATATTGGCTAAGATCAGGAAAAGATAATGATAAATGTTGGAGGGGATGTGAGATTACTGGTGGAGTTGTGAACTGATCCTACCATTCTGGAAAATAATCTGGAATCTAACACAAAGGGCTTTAAAAGTATGCATACCCTTTGATCCAGCAGTGTTTCTTTCTACTGGGCCTGTTATCTGAAAGAGATCATTAAAAAAAGGGAAAGGGATCCACATGTGCAAAAATGTTTGTAGCAGCCCTTTTTGTAGTGGCAAGAAACTGGAAACCGAGTGAATGCCCATCAGTTGGAGAATGAATGGCTGAATATTATATGAATGTAAAGGAATATTACTATCTACAACAAAGGACGAGCAGGCTGATTTCAGAAAAACCTGGAAAGACATGAACTGATGCTGAGTGAAGTGAATGAACTCAAGTGAACATTGTACATAGCAACAACAAAATTATGTGATGATCAACTGTGATGGACATGGCTCTTTTCAACATTGAGGGAATTCAAGACATTTCCAGTAGACTTGTGAAAGAAAGAGCCATCTTCATCCAGTGAGAAAACTATGGAGAGTGAATGTGGTTAAAAAAATATATATAGCATTTTAACGTTTTTGGTTTTTTGTTTCTTTGCTTGTTTTTATCTTTCTTTTGCTTTTTTGTTTTGTTTTGAGGAGGCTGCTGTGGAAATGTTAATAAGACTGAACATGTTTAACTTATATTGGATTGCTTGCTGTCTAGGAGAGGGGGGAGTCAAAAAAATTTGGAGCACAAGGTTTCAGGGCTGAATGTCAATGCATTTCAAAAAATAAAAATCTACTAGTATTTTAAAATAAAAACAATCCTCTTCACAGAGGTAAAATGATAAGATTAAATAATCTTTTGGTACAATTACTATAAAGGCATATATATACATATATATGATGTCTTGTAAATATCTGAACATTTTCAATTTATGTCTTTTCTTCTAGCTTAAAGGGTTTCCTGGATTAAAAAGCATAATCTCTGATTAAAGGAATGAAGAAAGGGAATGGTATAAAATAAATAAAATATATAATGTGTATACATACATGTATATATTTTAGTGCTTCATACTATTGTGAGTTCTAGCAGTGCAATTATTTCCACTTATTCTTTGTAATTTTCCTTCAGGAATTTTGAACCAATGATTGGTTCTTAAACAGAACTTAAACAGAAAAGGTATGGGTGGGCAGTGGAAGCTAGGGGGAAAAGAAGTCTTTTTTGTCACTAGCATAACTAGTAATATAAAAAGCAAAATGAAACACACCTGTAACACTAGAGCAATACTGAATAAACTATTAATATCTGCATAGAATGGACCATTATTATAAGTTATAAAAAGGAGCACAAATATAAAACGTCTTATATGAAAGTGAGGCAATGTGAAGAGAACAGAATAGCAATAACAAAAATCAAATATACAAATATACTCAAGAGAGAAACTAAGGAAATATCTCCATTTTAAGAAATTAAAATGTTTTATTAAAAACACTTAACAATGAAGCAATACAACTACATTTGGTTATTAATCACTAGATAGTTTCAGATTTTCAAACACTCTATTTCTTAAACAGGATTATTTGTATATAAATTCTCATTATCTTACATACTTAAGAATGATTATGTACTCCATTCTACTTGTTTTCTTTTCCATTATGTTCTTTTATAAAGGCCCTTCTAGATTTCTGTGCATTCATTATACTTTGATGCCTAACTGGGTATTGAGTTATTAATCTAATCATTCCCTAATAGTATTTAGATTTAGTTTGGGAGCAATTATACTTAGTACAGTTAAAATGTTTTAATAAACAGCCCTTCATTTGTTTTTGATAATACTTTCATAATATACAATAATTATTGAGTCAACAGGTCAAAACTATTATTTTAAGGGTATGCTTCCAGAATGCTCTCCTAAAAAAAAAAAAAAAAAAAAAAAAAAGTATTTAAAAGATTTCAGTGACATGAGCAATAAATGAGTATATCTTCCTCCAAAAACTTTGGAGGCTTTTACTTTACTTCCCCTTCTCCCCCACTGATGAGAATCATACTACAATTGATTTAATTTCTATCTCTGATTATTTTTTAGATTAATTATTAACAATAGGCTTGAACTTTGGGAAATCATGTTTAAGAAGGGGAAAATGAAGAAATTAAACTAAAGGTTACAAAATTATATATGATGAAACGACTCAAAAGGAAAGTTAAGTTGAATAAAGACAACTTCCTTATTTCATAATAGATATGTGCTCTGGGGGAGATGGAGAACAGATTGTAGATGTGGAATACTACATAAGATTGTCAAAGTTCACATAATGATTAGCAATTCTACTGAACTGCATTTTCCTATTTAAAAGGCTAATGACAAAAAAGACTTCTCTCTTCCCCCTAGCTTCCACTGCCCACCCATACCTTTTCTGTTTAAGTTCCAATAAGAACCAATTACTGGTTCAAAATTCCTGAAGGAAAATTACAAAGAATAAGTGGAAATAATTGCACTGCTAGAACTCAGAATATTATGGAGGAAGAATAGATTTGGAAATGAATGTGACAAAGAAAAAACATCAACTGAAAAAATTCAGCTCCAAAGTTGCTGTGTTTTGAACATTTACTATGGATTAGGAATTATGACTGTGATTTAATAGCCCCTTACATATTTTAGATGACAAATATTTCTGTCATATCTGCTATAAATATATTCCTTCTGCAAATCTCTTAGCTTTAATCATTTGATTTGTTCAAACAAGAATTTTTATTGTCCCAACACAACTAAGATAAATACTTATAAAATACTCTATTTTTCACCATGTCCTTCATGGTATTGAATTTATCAAAACTTTTAAGAATCATAGCTGTAACTAACACAGTAAAATCCCAGTAATGACAGATCATCATCAACAAATTTTTTCAGAAAATATATTCATTATTAAATAACTGTCTTGACCCATGTATATTTTCTATAGTTCTCCTCCCCATCAAACATCTTTTATGTGCATTTCTTTGGATATTTGGTGAATATAATCTATTTCAATGAAATTTTTCTTTTCTTTTTTTGATGCCTCAGTTTTTTTGGTGCCATGAGTCCTGTCATATATTTTAAAATCCACAAGAACACCTTTGTCTTGAGTATTTCCACTGATATTCTTGTTTTACCATAAGTTTCGATATGATTTTCTCTAGTTTTATAGAAAAGTACATTGTATTGGACAGTACTGAATACTGGAGACAAAATCTGGAAAGTGTTCTAACATTTATGAAGATATTAATACAATGCTTTACATTAACATTTCATCTCCCTCTAGTACTTCTTATCTTTCTTTAAGTTGGTTATTTCTACATAAGTGCCATGTATTCCAAGGGCAGACTTAGTGCTGAAAGGGAACCAAGCAGCCAGGTACCATAATCCCTTCACTTTACAGATAAAGAAACTGAACCTGAGATAGAGTTTGTCAGGTACAGAATTATTAAATATTATTTATGATTTCTTGATCTTTATTACAAGTAAATAAAAATGCAGAGGATTTTTCTGTATTTACTTAACAATGTCTAATTTTGAATTGGTCTCTATTAATAAAGATATATATATCACGTGCAAATAATGATTTCTTCATTTCCAATGTTAATGAAAAAGCATTTATGGAGAACTAAAGACACAAAGAGTAAAGCAGTGCCTGCTATCAACAAGCTTATCTTCCAAAAACTTGTATAAACATATAAGAGGGCTTTTTAGCTACAACTCATAAAGAAAGATCCAGTGATCCTTAAGGATTATTGGCAAACAAATTGTACTATATATACTCTTTTGAGTTAATTTCCATTGATAAAACCATAACCATTGAATAAAATGATTTTTTTCTATCCTAATGCAACTGAAAATGTATAACCTAAGAGAAATATATCTGAATGATTCAAATAAAGAGGTGATGATGAGAATCTTATTTGTAAATATCATCACCAAAAATGCTTTTATAATTTTTCACTGCATATTATGTTGGCTTTTGGCTTATGATATATATATATATATATATATATATATATATATATATGGATGTATTTTTTGTGTGTATTAAGGGAAAAATACCTTCTTTTCAAGTATGTTTAGGATCACTGCCAGTTTTTGCAAGCAGGAAGGAATTTAAAAAGGGAGGGGACTCCCCCCCCAAAAAAAACCCACAATACTTTCTGCATCTATTCATATGATTACATGTTTTATGAATTTTGGTTAATCTCATTTTTAGTCTTTCAGTATTATGTTCCTCACTGCTGGCCTATGAGGTAATTATTTACATTTATATTAAATGTCTTATTAACAGCAGATAAAGACTTGTAGCATTATTTCTCTTTTTCTGAGCAAATGATATTTTTAATTCAAGCTCTAAATATATTCTATCTATTAAAAAGATTATACACCCCTAACTTTTTAGTGCAGTTATTGCAAATGCGAACTGAAAACTAGTAACCATTATGTTAATCTGGATGTGATTTTCTACTCCTTGGTTGAAGAACTTTGTTGAAAACAAGATTTCAAGATAACCTTTTTGTTTCTGGAAGGAATTCTTATATTCCCCAAATCTTTACTTTATACATGTGTTTCTTTGTAAGTTCACAACTGCAAGAACTATACATTTGCTTAACTATGATTGGCATATTCAATTTGCATGTCTTTTAAATGTCACTGCTACTCCCTTTCAAAAGGTTCCCCCCCTTTTTTGTTACAATTAAATTCTGAACTATTTTCCTCCCTCTCTTCCCATCAGCCTCTAAAGAAGTTCACCATTTGATACTCATTTAAAAATATGTGTAAAATTACATGGTGCGGTTCTTTCTCTAGAAGTGTATATAGCATCTTCCTCCTTAGATCCTCTATGTGTTTATAATGATAATTATAATATTAACAAGTTATAGTTATTATAGAGGTTCTTCTCTATTTTACAAACAATTTGTTACTGTATACAACATTCTCTTGGTTCTACTTACTTCACTTTTCCTTACTTCATACAAATCTTAACATGATTTTCTAAAATCTATTTGTTAATCATCTTACAGTATAGTATTATTCATCACGATTATATGCCACAGTTTGTTTAGCCATTCCCCAAATGATGGACATACCCTTAGTTTTTTCCCACCATAAGGAAAGCTGCCATCATTATTTTGGAATATACAAGTTCTTTACCTTTTTCTCTGATCACTTTGGGAAAGAGATCTAATAATGATATTCCCGGGTTAAAGGATATACATAGTTTTATAACTCCTCAAAAATCTTAAAAAATTATTTTTCTTTGATTTATAATTATGTAGGATTAATGTATCCTGGTCAATGTAAACTGCTGCACTTGATAAGTTTCCTGTGGTCAGGCAAAAAGTCATAGTTATAACTGGAAAGACCTTAAATTCCATTTATTTATGAAAAAATGATTTAAAAAAAGTTAAGCGTAACAACTAGGTTGTGCCTTAATGCCACATAATAGACAAGGTACAAACAGGATTTTAATCTAGGTCTTGCTACAAATTGTATATTGTTCCCAATCTAAAGACCATGGGAAAAGTTGTTTTTTTTTTTTTTTCTAATAAGGGAACAGAATGTAATGCCTAGAACATTTTCCTTAAAGTATCATATTATTAGAACGTTAACTTACTTAAAGTATGTACTTCAACTTTTGTATCCTAAACTCCTGTATCATGTCTTTATATTAAATAAACACATTCTTTGCTTTAATTCCTGTAATTTGTTTACTACTAAATTGATCCAAACTGTTTTTTTTTAAACATATTATCCATCCCAAGTTGGCTATTGATATTTTAACTTGAGTTGGGGGGAAAGGAGGCAAGTAGAGGGAGGGAAAAGAAGAGAGATTTCCTCAGCTGTTTTATGATGTTTAAAATGCTTACTGAGCTGCCAGTGTTGATTTGTACTATGGGAATGTGTAACAACAACAACAACAACCACAACCACAACAACAACAACAAAGTGTAGAAAAGAAAGATCTAAAGATGCAATATAGGAAGTTGCTAGTCCCCTATTGGGGTTAAATAGGAAGAAGGCAGCTAGGTGGTTCAGTGGATAGAGTGCTGGACCTAGAGTTAGCAAGACCAGAGAGTTTAAATCCAGCCTCAAAATACTTAACTAGTTGGGCCATCCTAGGTAAGTGCTTTAACCTCTATTTGCCTTAATCTAATTGGAGAAGGAAATGGCAAACCATTCCATTATCTTTATTTTTTTAATAAAGCTTTTTATTTGCAAAACATATGAGTGACCTTTCAACATTGACCTTTGCAAAAAAACTTTTTTTTTCCCAAGCTTTTCCTTTCCCTCCCCCCGCCCCC
>JAJPUD010002346.1:41624-60861 GCA_023553655.1 Myrmecobius fasciatus
TAGATGACAGGTAATCTAATACATGCTAAATAGGATAAATTATATGAAAAATACAATACATGTATACATATCTATACAGTTATCTTACTGCACAAGAAACATCAGATCTAGAAAGAGAAGAAGAAAAAAAACAACCTAAGAAGGAAAACAGAATGCATGGAAATATTCACAGAAAGCATTAAAATGCTGTGTTGTGGTTCACTCTCAGTTCCCACAGGCCTCTCTCTGGATGTATATGACTATCTTCATCGCAGCACAACTGGTTTGAATCACATCATTGTTGAAGAAAACCATGTCCATCAAAATTGATCATCGTATAGTCTTGTTGCTGTGTATAATGTTCTCTTGGTTCTGCTGATTTCACTCAGCATCAGTTCATGCAAGTCTCTCCAATCCTCTCTGAAATCCTCCTGTTGGTCATTTCTTACAGAACAATAATATTCCATAACATTCATATACCATAATTTATTCAGCCATTCTCCAATTGATGGGCATCTTTTCAATTTCCAGTTTCTTGCCACTACAAAAAGGGCTGCCACAAACATTTTTGCACATGTGGGTCCCTTTCCCTCCTTAAAAATCTCTTTGGGATATAGGCCCAGTAGAAACACTGCTGGGTCAAAGGGTATGCACTGTTTGATAACTCTTTGAGCATAGCTCCAAATTGCTCTCCAGAATGGTTGGATCCGTTCACAGTTCCACCAACAATGTATCAGTGTCCCAGTTTTCCCACATCCCCTCCAACAGCTATCATTATCATTTCCTGTCATTTTAGCCAATCTGACAGGTGTGTAGTGGTATCTCAGAGTTGTCTTAATTTGCACATTCCATTATCTTTACCAAGAAAACCCCAGGGATAGTATGACCCATGGGATCACAAAGAGTTGGACACAAATGAATAACAAGGGACAGGTACATTCCATGTTGTTTTGTTGTGTAGAAAGAATAAGACTAGACATCTCTCCTCATTTTGAAGGGGATCAGAAAAAGCAAAGAGCTTTCTTTTTCTGGAAGGAAAGAATTATTTTTGGTGGGATGATTAGGCTGGACCAACAATTAGTTGAGTATAAAGAAATATGAGCTGTGCTATCAGACCAATTGTTTTCGTTCTAGTTGGGTGAGGTAAGTTTGGACAAAAGAACTATCACAGTGGGGGAGACTTCTATTTGTGGACTATTTTCAGGTGAGGATAGAGAAAGGATGAGGTGAGGTTTCTCTGATTTCTATTAAGTTAAAATAAAAGGTTTGACTTCTTCAAGAAAGCTTTCCTAGGCTACTGTAATCTTGACTTTACTCTTAAGATAAGAGTATTTTGTTTGTAAATAGTTGTTCAGTTGTTATCTCCTCAAATGAATTATAAGACACTTTAGAATAGGGACTTTTTTTTTTAAACCTTGTTTTTTTTATTCTCAGCATGAAGCAAAGCACATGGCACAAAATAAATGTTCAAATGTTTGAGCCTAGAATTCTACAGTTTTGGTCAGTTGATGGGGAAGGGGCCACTTTTTTTCTATGCAAACCTGGCTTTTCTGATATGGAAGTAGGCAATGTCTAGGGATCAATAAAGTTCCAGTCCTCTTTTTAGTTAAAGATGTGAAGTGAATTAAGGTGAACCAAGTCACAATATGGGATTGGAAGTCATAATCTTGATACCTGAGTGAGTGAAATATAAACAGGTGTGTGTAGGAAGGAAATGGCTGTAGGTATGTCCTATGGCACAATAATGGATTTGTTTCCAGGTGGAAACTTTGTTCTTATATTTGGTTCTTCCCTCATTACTGAAGAGATGAGGATTTGAGTGGCACCTCATCACCTGTTAAGTTATTTCAAGAAGAAACAATTCTGTCAAGTTTTCTTATGGCAAACCAATCTTTAGTGAGATTTCAATACATGTACTTATAAGAAAAATCTGACTAACAAAACATTAGAGTATTATACATACTTATTTACAATTATATTTCTAAAAGCTGTCATGTTTATATTGGATTATCTATGTTTATCAAGTACTATTTAAAGACATTAAATTATGACAAGTAATGTAGTGTAGAGCGCATAAATAAAAACTGGTTTTGAAATCAGAATATCTGTGTTCAAGCTGCACCACTAAGACATACATATTTGGCTGTGTGAAATTCTTTATACATTAGGCAATTGCTTAAATTGTAAGCTGCACAGGGAGTGCTGACTTGAGTTTCCTCACTCGAGAATCCACTATTATAATGACAAAGACAAATCTTGTCTCTCTACTTATTAAAGGCAATAAATTTTTAAAGGAAAGAAAAAGGTAACAGGGACAATGAAAATGAAAAACTGACAGCATTAAATGATTGACCAATTATGGAAAATGAAACGATGTCAAAAATAAACTGAGTTTTTGGTGAGAGCAAAAAAAAAAAAAAAAAAGATGATTGCCATGTGAACACACACACACACACACACACACACACACACACACACACACAATCAGGAAAATGGAGTGGTTTGGGATAAAAATACACAAAACTCATCTTAAGAAGATACCCGAATGGAAAAATTAAAAAAAAAAAAAAAAAAAAAAGAAAGAAAGGCAAGACCACCATCTCGGGAAAAAAAGGAATGGATTTAGGAATAGTTCACACAAATGTAATATTTGAAACTATGAGAATAGCTACCTTTTCAGGAATGATTACAGGCTAATAATCAGAAAATCACATTCTAAATGTTGAAAAGCAATCAAATTTAAAGGGAAAATAGACAAAACTCTGCCAGCAAAGAAGACAAAAAGTAACAGTCAATAATATAAGAAGATAAGCAGAGCAATCTTCTGGAGCCAAAGAAGAAGATTTTAAGAAGGAAGGAATAGTGTCAAATGCTGTTTACATTATCAGGCAACTTTACAGAAGTGAGATACTTCTTGATATTTTCATTAGAGAAAACACAGTCTAAGGGTATATTAATCAGTGAGAAAAAACAGAATTTGCACACATGTTGGATGAGCTATATCCTGACATTTACTTCTACACTCACAAGATTTTTGGCTCTCCGATCTGAATTAAGCTTCCATATAATTTGATAATAAGAGGGATAAAATGCCAATATTAAGGACCAGATAATGATTCTCCAAATTCTCAATAATGAAAATTTCAAAAGGTCATTGAAATAGCAAGGATTTATGATAATCTGCAAGTGTATAGTAAAAAGAGCTCAAGGATGAAGCCAGATTTGCAAGGAGATGGGAAAGAAAGACTTGACATAAGACAGATGGAGGTGAAAGAGGCAACTCATTTAGAAATGGATTTAAATTAAAATGCTGACAATGAATCATTGAAAAGCTTTCACTGTTCAATATTATATATTTAAACCAAGAAAACTATCTCAGAATTATCATCTGTATTACTCAAGTGATTCACAAAACAACCTTGTATGCCAAGTAGCCCCACATTACAGAGGATGAAATTGAGGTTCAGTCATTAAATGACTGACCCAGAAAGAATTCATGTTTTCCTACTGCCTTTTAAAAGGTATTAAGTAATTTGGGGGCATTAAATAACTAATTATTTAATGTTAGTTTTTAAAAATCTAATAATTTGATATTATTCTATTAATTTGATAATTATAATAACAAGAATGCACATTGCCAAATATGTTCTATTAATAAAGGCCAATTTGCTATGCTAAATGTCCCAAATAATTTTTTTTAAACTAATAGGATAAGCAGTCAAAATAATCTTAAAAGAAAGTGATTATTGTTCTTTTTAAAGAAAGGACCTTGGGGAATTAATGGAAAAAAAGGTTGATAATGGTGGCTTGCTGTACCAGATCTAAAACTATATTATAAAGCAGCGGTCATCAAAACCATTTAGTACTGGCTAAGAAATAGAGTAGTCGATTAGTGGCATAGGATAGAATCACAGGACAAACTAGGCAATAATTATAGCACTTTAGTGTTTGATAAACCCAAAGACCCCAGCTTCTGGGATAAGTACTCATTATTTGACAAAAACTGCTGGGAAAATTGGAAACTAGTGTGGAAGAAATTAGGCCTTGACCCACATCTAACACCACATACCAAGCTAAGATCTAAATGGGTTCATGATTTGGATATAAAGAGTGATATTGTAAGTAAATTAGAGGAACATAATATAGTTTACCTCTCAGACCTGTGGAGATGGAATAAATTTATGTCCAAAGAAGATTTGAAACTCTTAACTGAACACCAAATAGATAATTTTGACTATATTAAGTTAAAAAGTTTTTGTACAAACAAAACCAATGCAGTCAAGATTAAGGAGGGAAGCAATAAATTGGGAAATCATCTTTACGTTTAAGGGTTCCGATAAAGGTCTCATCTCTAAAATATATATAGAATTGTTTCATATTTATAAGAATTCAAGCCATTCTCCAATCGATAAATGGTCAAAGGATATGAACAGATAATTTTCAGATGATGAAATTAAAACTATTTGTAGTCATATGAAAAGGTGATCCAAATCAATATTGATCAGAGAAATGCAAATTAAGACAACTCTGAGGTACCACTACACACCTGTCAGATTGGCTAAAATGACAGGAAAAGATAATGACGAATGTTGGAGGGGATGTGGGAAGGCGGGGACACTGATGCATTGTTGGTAGAACTGTGAATGGATCCAGCCATTCTGGAGAGCAATTTGGAATTATGCTCAAAAAGTTATCAGACTGTGCATACCCTTTGACCCAGCAGCATTTCTATTGGGCTTATATCCCAGGGAAATCATAAAGGAAGGAAAGGGCCCCACATGTGCAAGAATGTTTATGGCAGCCCTTTTTGTAGTGGCTAGAAGCTGGAAGCTGAATGGATGCCCATCAAGTGGAGAATGGCTGAACAAATTATGGTATATGAATGTTATGGAATGTTATTCTTCTGTGAGAAATGACCAGCAGGATGATTTCAGAGATGCCTGGAGAGGCTTGCATGAACTGATGCTGAGTGAAATGAGCAGAACCAGGAGATCATTATACACGGCAACAATACTATATGATGATCAATTCTGATAAACATGGCTCTCTCTTCAACAATGAAATGTTTCAAACCAGTTCCAATTGTTCAGTGAAGAAAGCCATATACACCCAGAGAGAGGGACATGAGATATGGACTACAACATATCATTTTCATGCTCTATTATTGATGATTGCTTGCATTTGGCTTCCTTTTTCAGATTTTTTTTTTCTTGTACATATGATTTTACTTGCACAAGTGTGGAAATATGTATACATATATATTCGATTTGTCAAGTATTTTAACATAATTAACATGTAGTAAACTTCCTGCCATCTAGGGAAGGGGTGGGGACTAGGGGGGAAAAATTTGTAACAGAAAGCTTTATAAGGGTCAATGTTGAAAAATTACCCATACATATGTTTTGCAAATAAAAAGCTTTAATAATAATTTTTAAAAAGAAAAAAAAAGTACCTCTTATTAATTCTTATAGGGTAATGAATTCTGGTAAATACTTGGCCCAAGAAAATACACTCAGTAGTGACTTATACATTAAAACTTCATAAGGTCAGTGTGATTACATATGAAATGTAAATTAAATATAAAAGTATATATTTATTCAGTGTTTTAATTAAAGGCATGAAGTCATGTAAACTAAATACCAATCTAACTTCTTGCACATATTTTACAAGAAACATATAGTACTACATAAACTACAAACTACTCACCACAAAATCTAGGATTGCAAAGTTTTCTTTTAAAAGTTTTGGAGCAATTTTTTTTTCTTTATATCTTTTAAGGTATAAATATATATATATATATATACATATATATATATATAAAGTAACTAAGGAAATGAGGAAATATGTAAAAAGCTCATCTGACATAAATTTACATTGCATAAAGGACTACAAATGAATAGTACATTTAATTTGATGTATTTTACCAGGATTTTTAATCTAGCACCTATCACAAAGTTTACCGATACAACAATTATAAAACAAGCTACAAAAATAAAAAGTTTATTTCTAAAGATGCAGCAAATCTTAAGTTGTGAGTTGTCAAATAAGCAGAAGTTTCAGATATTACCCCCCCAAGGACTTAAAATTTTATATAAAATACCACTGGTATGTCTTTAGAGCAAAAGAGAGTTTAGTTATGTGCCCAAATTCTGCTACAACTTTCCATTCTTTCCTATAGTTTAATTTAAAAGTATTATCCCTTCAATTTTTGGGTCAGTATATTGTTAACTCCTAAGACACTTCCACACAAATTAATAAACAAATAGAAATGAACTACTTTCAGATAAGCAAAACTGAAATAAAAGGAATAGAAAACACTCCTTTTATAAGGCTGAAAGACTTCAATCAATGAAGAAAGTTTAATAATATGCTCTAAAGTTTCAATTTAGGTATATAACTTCCTAGATTCAAGAAAACTTATGGTGAAGAACAAAAACAAGTAAACTTCTGGACAATGTCTACTTTATGATGATGATGATGATGATGATGATGATGATGTCTACTATTATTCTTCAATGGCCTAAAACATTTTTTGTTTAATAATTCAAAAGACTCCTTACTCCTAAATACTGAGTGACACATGAACCAAGAAATACAAAGGAAAAAATGTCATTGGTGGACAAATTCAAAAATAAAAACTTTTCATCATCTATTTGTGATAGATGACTTATAACAATTTCTTAGTTATAGATTGTTTTAATTCTTCTTCCTAAAGGGCTGGTCTAATCATGTCACCAGATAACAGAGCCCCAAACCCATTGCAAAAAACTCCAGTTGTTCTCTATTATCTATAGAGCAAACAAAATAAACACCTGGCCCTTGCCTACTTTTTCAGTCTTCTTACACCCTTACTTCCAAATCCACATATTCTAAATAAGATTCAATGACAATGATCTTCTCAAATTAAAACACACTATTCTATTTCCGGACTACATTTTCTAAGTCTCCAATGCCTAAAATTTTTTCCACTCCTCAACCTGACTCCTGGCTTCCTTCCAAGCCTCAACTAAAATTCCACCTTATACAAAAACCCTTAGTGAGTCCTTAATATTAGTATCTTGCCTCTAAGATGATCTCTAATTTATTCTACATAGTTATTACTTATACACAATTATTTGAATATCTCATCATTAGACTGAAAGCTCATAACTAATAAACAGGAACTGTTGGGGTTTTTTTTAGTTATTTTATTTTATTTGAATCCCTCCCACTTAAACATAGTACTTGGCACAAACCAAGCATTTAAGACATGTGCATTGACTAGACTTGATTTATGTTTCTGGATCAATAATCTCTCTATAAATTAGCATGTTTCAAAGAAAGATAAATTAATTTTAACAGTAAATTTTATGGGAGAAAACTGACCTTTGTTATAAAGGTACTTTATAAAGGAAATAACTAATGAAAAGGTATAGCTAACCTAAAATAAAGCAGAATATATGACCAAGAAGATAAAAACTTCAGTCTCAAACCCTCTTTGCCTCACCTAATTATGATGCATCCAAAAGTCAAACAATTTATTTCTGATGTCAATATAATTGTTCTTTTTACTAGGGTAATAAATCAAACATATTCTAGATAATATGGGGGAACCAAAGCAAATATGCTTTATAGAAATCCAAAATGGATGAAATAAAGGATTGTATACTTCACTAAATATCAGCATAACAGAAAACAATGATTTGCAAATAACAAATTCACTTTTTATGTTTCTTGCATGAAAACACAAAAATCCTAAAGATCCAGAAATCTTAAGGTACAGAACTACATTATCTAATACTTAAAAAGCCCACTCCTCAAATCTGCCCATTATTTTTCATAAACTACTATTTAAATTTCTCAGCAAAAACAACCCGCCCACACCCATAACGGTCTTTTAAGATGCTTACATATATCTGACTTCAAAAAATAAATTTTATCATAAGAAAATTAACAATAAAATGGGGGGAGGAGGTGTTTGAGGAGGTTTTAAAAATAGAAACTAAACACACTTACCTGAGTTTCATACAAGTGGGCAATGTGAAATTGAACTGCAAAGGATCAGGGAAAGTAAAAATCAGTTACAAAAACCACAACAGTTAATAAGTACTTAAATCTATAACATTAATAGGGGGAAAAAGAAAAACGTAAATTTCAAACAAATTACAGATGAAAAATTAGCTTTATTTTAAATGCATTATAACTCATATAAAGCTCGATGAAGAAAGATCTTCAGAAAAAAAGATCCAGACTACTTTGAATAAAAGATTCATATGTTTATGGTTCTAACCTCAAACAGAAATCAAAATATTTTACAAAAAATAATCTTTTCCCACTCTTTCAAAGTAAATGAAGGCAATGTCAACATGTGAAATATTTATTTTTTGATAAAGTTTTTTAAAATGAGATAATGAGATGGTACTAATTAGCAAATACAAAATCAAATAAGGAAATGGTCAAGAGATGTCATTTCTCCCCTCATTTTATACCACATTTCATTCGAATGTCATAAAATCTTTAACATTCCTCCTCACCTCTGACTAGAAAATGAACATGTACATGGATGTGTTCTATTTCTATTTTATTTCAAATTTACATTTTATTGAGGGAGTTTTTGAGTAGTAGGGATGGGATGGGTAGAGATTGGAGATATAAAACGATGAGAGGATCAAAGATAAGACCCTATAGATTTCACTGGTGTAAGCTACTTCTCAGTGAGGAGTTTCCTCTACCAAAGTCAGGGATATTTATCTTCAACCTAAAGAAATAACATTCTTACTCTACTTACTCTTTTTCTGATATGGACTCCTCAGAATATTTTTAAGTTAGTACTATATTATGAAGAGAAACATTACACTAATATATAGCAAAGTATAACCCCCTTTTTTTTAAAAAACAAGTTCACGGACTCCAAATTAAGAATGTCTTTCAAGATTTGCCTTAAGCTCTGTGAATTTAGAGGACTTGTCCCACCATCCACAGTATGGATCAGAAGCAGCATGTGAAGCCAGGTCTTCATAATTTCAAGGCCAACTTTCTTATCTACTACTCCATAGAAAGAAAACAAAGAACTTAAAGGTTTTATATGACAACCTCAGGAATTAGTATTTTATCCTAGAATAAGAAAGAATCCACTAAAGATTTTTTAATTTTAGAAATGATGCATTCAAACCAGTGATTGAGATTATTGTGGCAATTATGTGAAAGATAGATTGGAAATTGAAAACAGGGAAAAATGAAAATATTGTTATAATAGTTTAGGCAAATGTAATATAAGAATGAAGAGAATGGAATAAATGACAGACTGTGAAAGTTGAAATTTAAAATCCTGGCATCCAGTTGGATAATAGGGAAATGAGGTAGCCATTAAGTCAAAGATGTTATTATGACTACAAAACTTAGAAGCCTGGTGGCATCTTTAACAAAATCATGGAAGTTTAGAGGGAAAAGAGCAAGTTTAACAGAAAAAATGAATTATGTTTTGGGTTATGTTGATTTAGAAGAAATAATTTAGTAAATGCATCTTTTTTTTTTCTTTTTGCTGAGGCAATTGGGGTTAAGTGACTTGCCCAGGGTCACACAGCTAGGGAATGTTAAGTGTCTGAGACCAGATTTGAACTAGAAGAAATAATTTAACAATCAAACAGAAATGAGCAGGAAAAAATGTTGAAGATTCTAAATTGCAATATGTAAAACAAGAGTATGAAACAATTCTTTCTCAGGAGGAAAATGAACAAATACATTGTCAGTTAAATCAGGATTTTTAAATTTTTTCTTCCAAGCTTCCAGGATGCCCAAATTTCTTTCCAAAAATGGCCTATGTCAGAGAAACCAAAGTATGTCACAAAACATGCTCAGTTTTATATGAAAAACCTGAGACCCAGAAGCTATCAACCAGCCTATTAGAACATGATGTTCTTAAAGAGTCTGTTGATATACTATTCCCCTTTGCAAATAATCAGCTACAAAATCCTGCTATTTTTCCCCAAATATTAAATATATGCATTTTGGTAATGTGAAATTATTGTTGGACAAGGAGCCAAAAAATTCCTAGCTTCCTATTTCTGCTTAAAGATTACAAGTTGCTTGATCAAGCATTCATTTCAACTCTAGACATGTCATTCCTTTATAAACTGGAAATAGTATCACATTACAAGGTTGCTGTATAGATCAAATGAGATAATGTGAAGCATTTTGAAAACAATGGTCTACATAAATGTCAATTACTGTAATTATCACTTGAATCTGACCATTCTTTTATGAGGCAAGCTGACTTAGTGGACAGAACATTGAAGAATGCAAGGGAGTTCCAAAACTTACAGGGATGTTTCACCTCAGGTTTGTAATTGGAAAACGTTGTGGCAATTACCTATAAAATTTAGGACAATAAAGTTGTCCTAGAGAAATATTTTACTACTACTCCTTCCAATTAAAAACAACAACAACAACAACAACAAAACAATAATTAAAAAAAACAAAAAACAGAAACAAGAAACCCAATCCTTGTTTTTCATTACCATATCCTCCGTGTATTTTTCTGATTTCTGTAAATTTCTTACAGCCAAAACAGCAAAGGGGGGTACGGGGGTGGGGAAGAGGAGAACACCCAAAACACACACACACACACACACACACACACACACACACCCCACCCAAAGACAAAAAATAAATAAAATAAAAAATAAACATACCAAAAAACAAAACAAAAAAACAAAAAATAAACATACCCTTCTCTTAGAAAAAAGTTATTGAAGCCTCTATTAGAGATCATGAACTGAATTGTCAACATAAACAACAACAACAAATTCATTAGGGCTTCTCAGAAAATTTTCTTCCCTGGCTTACTACCACTAGGAATTCCCATTCTCACTTAATTTCCTGTACTCTACAAATTGTTTGTTGCCTAATTTCCTCTTTAACTCCTTATTCGGAAGTTCTAAATCTCACCATCCACACTGCCCATGGATTTTAAGGATTGAGGAAAGCAAAATAAAAGAATAGGAAAAGTGGAGAAGGGGGAAACTACCATAATGGTATCATGCTACTTTTTTGGAACCTCATCACCTTGTGCTGAACTCTTACTCTACATCTTGGGCCTAAGACTCAGAAAAGTGCAATAAATATCAAAAACAACCCATTTCTACTGCTATGAGATATTTTACTAATATTCCTTTCCTTATCCAGTAGTGCTATTCTCTCTAATGGCAAGAAAAAATATAAGAAAACATTTGTATGGTTCCTCAATTCTTCCCCCCCCCCCCAATTACTCTCAATCATTATTTTCAATTATGCAATCCCAAAGCTATCTCCTTTTCCTTAATAACCTGTCCCTCAATCCAAAGTCTGGAGGCCTAACTCCTTATACCTCCCCCTCCATGTCCACTTGAAGAATCTCAAAGGGGTTTTTGGATAGGATGAAAGATTGCAAAGGAGAGGTATCTAAATTTAACTGGAAGAGATGTTCCTAGATGTACAGAACTCTATTCTCATTAATGCAAAACAAAACAAAACCAAAAAAAAAAAACACCAAAAAAAAAAAAACAAAAAAAACATGAAGTACAGTTAATTCTATAAAATTATTAGTATTGTACCTTATATACTTATCTCACCATGTAATTTTTAACCAACTAGTTCTGTGGGAAAGTGGAATCGGCTAGAAACACCCAATTTGCTACTGCATTCAATATACAAGTAAACCTTTGAGTTGCTTTTAGAATACATTATAATAGCCATATATAAAATTGTGATGAGAGGAAAAGGAGGTTGTGCTGCAGAAGACAAACTATTTATATTTAATAAAGTTCAAAATGTAAGATCATTAGAACTAAAACAATTGAACTAATTAGGATTAAAATACTTCCGATCTGTAAATATTTAAATTTAAGAGTAAATTATATTAATGCAGAGCCCCATCTATATTACAAAATTTAACAATGTTATTCAAGGTATTCAAAAGCTTTATTTTATGCCTATTTTTTCTTCAATATTATTATCAAGTCTTAGAAAAAGGAACAGCTACATATCTATTTTCTTCTGTAAAACACTTTTTTTCCCCTTTCCCCAACTATTCTTCACTATCAATGTGCCTAAAAATGAATAAGTACTTAATAACAGTTTACTGATTTCACCGCTTGTTCGCTAAAGTTAAGGTATAGAACTTTCAATCCTTATAGAATCAATAATAATCTTCATATATGAATTTAAAGAGGAAAGATAGAAAATAATATCTAAGTGAAAGAAGAGAAGAAAAACCAATGGAAAATATATTTAATGGAAGTTTTCCGGGAAGGAGAACAGGATTATCCACTAAGCAAATTAGTCAACATTCTAATATCCAAAGGAGTTAATAGTATCCTATGAAAATACTGTTCTATACTATAAGACAAAATTGATGCTGAAAGTAAAGCTATTTGGGATTTTCCCCTCTTATGTTTTTGTGCTTTAAAAAAAATTTAAGATTCTGTAGAGAAAACATTGAATTTCTGACAATCAGCTAAAAAAAAATGAAAATATCCTTCTAAGATTAGGAGGTTGGGGGGCAGCTAGGTGGCGCAGTGGTTAGAGCACCAGCCCTGAAGTCAGGAGGACCTGAGTTCAAATCTGGTCTCAGACACTTCCTAGCTGTGTGACCCTGGGCAAGTCACTTAACCCCAATTGCCTCAGCAAAAAGAAAAAAAAAAAAAAAAAAAAGATTAGGAGATTGACTAAGAGAGGCATTTCACAAATGGCATTAATTTTCAAGAATGCATATGAATGAATGTAGAACTGCCAACTGATGATGGATGTTGAGAGTGAGGGAAAAGAAAGTCAAAGATTTGTCAAAGAAAAAAAAGTCAAAAGAATGTCAGAGACACAAAGTTTTCAAGTCTGAGTGATTGAAAGCATGATTATCAATAATAACAAATAGGTAGTTGGAAGGATGGGCCAGTTTGGAGGGGAATATAACAAAGCCTAATTTTTAAAAAGCTGCATTTGAAGTTCTATTACCACAGTTACATGCACAACAAATTGAAGATGTGGGAAACAACAACAACAACAACAACCAAAACACAAACAAACAAAAATATTTAGTAATCATATGCATCAAAATAACAGCTTCAAAGGTAAATAAGATAACTAAGGAAGAGAGTATATGTAGAGAAAGAAAAAGTAAAGTGAAAGGACTGGAGAATTCTTTGTCTAGAGATGAAAGGGAATTTAGAAGTTATCTGATCTGATTTTGTAAATAAACTGAGAACTATACAGGTTAAGAGATATTTCCAAGGTCATACAAGAAGTAGATTTAATATGTAGAATTCAAACTGAGATGATGTCTCCTGTTCCATTTCCCCCTTTTTAAGAGCATATGTATATCAAATTGATAACATTTCAGAGCAGAACAGATTATATATATATTTATATATATATATATATATTATATATATATATATATAGCGCGCAAGTTGAATTCAAAGTATATATGAAAATCAGCATCAGCTGGCAAAAAAATGCAAGGAATTGGTAAAATAAAGCTCTGGCCACCAGAGGATGGGAAATGATCATATGAAGAATCAGCCAATACCACATAAGAGCTGATAATTTATGTAAAAGGATAAAGCATATTTATATTTATAAATAAAATAAACTTAAAATAGTTAACATGATATGTCAATAATATCAAGTTACTTTTTCTAGTTTATCAAAATATCTATAGGCCCGATATTTGCTTATGAATGCACATCTTGTTTAATCTTTACATTTGAAAATGAACATAAAAATATGCATTATTTCTCATTTCAGAATTCACTCTATCTCTACAAGAAAATCAGAATTTTGAATAAAGACTGGCTAAATTATTGTGAGAATATATTTATATGGAAAATATTTTTAAATCTTAGTTGTAGTTCAATGGCTAAGTTATTAGAAAACTCTCTAAGTAATTCTGAAGCAAATGTAATATACAAACAAAACAGTCCATATACTAATAACATCCATGAAAATCAATTTGTCTTAAAGGGCAAAAGTCTACATAAAGCAATTTGAAAACAAAGATAGTTAATGACAGTCTAACTCTGAAGATTAATGAAAAAAGACATATCAACATATAAATTTGTAAAGAAAATATCCTTTGTGACAACATACATTGTATACTTACCATGGTAAAAATGAGAGAGGTATCACTTAAGATTAGCACCTTTGTATAATATATTTTCTAAAATAATGATGCAGGATAAAAATTAAAAATGTGTTCCACAAATGTATATTTCTCAATCCACATAAAGTCACTCTCTTCTACTAGTGGGAACAATTTTAATTCAACAACCCACTTCAGTGGCACATCTATTTTAAACACAGACTCTTCACAGAAACTGGTTTCACATGTTCCATTTGTGCAAGCTAGGTAGCCATGGCAACCGAGACAAGGTTAGATTCAATAATTCTGGAAGGAAAAAGCCACATAAAATACCTATTTCTCCTAATGATAGCTGTATTTCAGGAGCAAGTATTTTAATATAACCAATATTAATATGGAGTGGGAGGAGGTGGGGAGAAGCATAATACTTAAAAATACTTACTTTCAGCATTGGACAAAGTGCAGGGATTACAGTCAACCAAAGCTAATTGAAAATGCTGTTAAAAAGAAAAAGTAAAGTGAGAAAAGTAATGCTTGGTTTCTGGGACAAAAATCCAATATCAACATACTTAATATGATGGAGAAATATATCATATGGATGAGAAAAAATTTTCAGAAAACATGTATATAAAATAATTAAATACTTTCAAATGTTATTTTTTAAATTCAAACATAATTATGTTCATGAAATTTTTCAGTTGGGATACTTTCTGAAAGAAAAATGTTATTATAAAAATGCCGTTAAAAGTTGTTAAAAGTGAATTTAAAAACTTAAGAGTCTGAAGACAAGCGATACTTAAATCTAGGGAAAAATATAAATTCAATATTAAGATGGATATAAACTTTAATTATCCAACAATACTTAAAAAAGTTTAAGAAATTTAAAGGTAGTTTGAGAAAAACTAACATCATTGAATAAAATGCTTAAATTCCTTCACTAACTTTCAGAAACTACAAATTATATTATTCAAATTAATCACTAGTTCATACAAAAATTATTTTAAAGTAATATGATTAAATAATTTTTAAAACACCAACACTATGAATAAAATAATCTGAATTTTCCAATATTAGCATGACTTTCTAAATTATGATAGCAAATAATACCAGTTGAATGAGTCTACCTAAAACTCAAATATTTCACAATCTGTAATCATTTTAAAAACAAACAAAAACCAAAAAAAAAAAAAAAACAAACAAACAAAAAAAAAAAACAAAAAACAACAACAACAACAACAACAAAAAGCCAAGCAAAATAAACAAAAAACTACAACTAAATTTGCCTTTAAATTCCTTGGTTTATATATTTTACCTGGCAGGTTTAGCAGTCTTAGTTTGTAGATATAAACCATAAATAGTATAGCTGTTGCAAAAAATTTTAATTTGGAAAATATTCATTATGAATATCTACAATTATTTTTCTGTCATCAACACATAGTTCCAAGTAAATTTTCCTACTTCTCTTGAACCTCTTTTCTCCAAGCTGAATGGTGAAAAAAAATTTTTTTAATATATCTGAGGAACTTTGTTTTGAAAACAAAACTACAAGAATAGACTAGGAAACAGGTTTTACTCAAATACTTCAAAAAGCAACCTAAATGAAAGCAATGGAGAAAACAATAATAAAACTATCATTCTATCAGAATAAAAAGCTGTGGCCATATTTTGGAAGTACTATCTAATAGTTATTTTTAAAAAGTTATAACATTCATTACTGCTTTTCATTTCTGTATTTTTAAGTCTTTTAAAGTTTGAATATGCCAGAATTTTCATTTAACTATAATCAGGATTCTAATTATCGCATCCTAATAAAAATAGACTCTAAGACAAAAATAATTTCCATATTATTCTGTCCATCAATCAGGGTTATTTACTTGGCCACATCTACTTAACTTAGCATCTAACAAGAAATTTGTGACGTATGTTACTAGAGCATTGCCAATATTAAGATAACGCATATGATACTAATGCAATAAAAAGTTTAACATGACTTAATTTACATTAATATCCTCACTGAATTTAGGTCAAGAAACTATTTAGTCTAACCTTCTAGCACACTGGCAATATTAAAAAAACACCTTTGATAAATCTTAAAATGCCAAATCAACACAATCAAGTTCTAGCATTTATTCAACAATGTATCAGACTATACATAATTTTTGTAATTTCATGTCAATCTTTAATTTTAACAGTTAACAAGTAACGAGTAAAACATTGCTTTTTCTCTTTTGAATTATATATTCATTGTATATCTTTGAACATTCTTTGACTGGATACAATATCATCAACATGAGACTTAAATCAACACACTAATAATTAATTCCCAAATATACCTGAGGAATAATTATTTTCTAATACAAAAAAATAAAATCTTAAAAACATATACATTTCAGTTGAAGAAAAACATAAGCTTCCAATTCATTTAAGTAATACCATTTGTTTTATCATAGTATGCTACCTTAAAATAAAAAGGAAAAACAAAAATAGATTGGCCTAAAAAAATCAAAGCCAAATGTTTATTTGATAGTGTTATCTTAGAATTGTTGTTACAATAAAACCTCATGAGGAAGAAAAGATAAGTCAAATTACCTGTCTCTACATGTAAATAAGATTAAACAAGGAAATAGCAAAGTGACAATGCTCTATAATAACCAAGAATCTAGTCTCATTTTTTCAAAATCCTCATCAGAAATATAAAATATTCTAAATTTTCTATGAAAATCACAAGGTAAAACTGTTATATTTGACAATCAAATATATAACTAACAACACCAATAATAATTACTCTTATTTCTAATAATAATAATAATCTTCTAGAAATATGAACACCAACACCCATATTACTTTCAACAGCTTAATAGGAAAAACCAAAAACAAATAAAAATACTCATGGCTTCCTTTTAGATATAGAACCTAGATATAAAAAAGTCGCTTGTACTACGTCAATGCTCATCTGCAAAAATCTAAACAATTTTCTATAATCCTGCACTATAATTTTAAGCATTCCATGTAAATTTTAATGATAAAATTTCCAAGTCCCATCTCTGCAACAAACATTTTCACTTCACACAAATATTGTGGTACTGAGGGTGGTTACTGCAGTGTGAAATAGTTATTATGCAACAGAAGCCACAGCAGTTCAGAGATTATATATAAAAACTGAAGCAGAGAGCAATCCATAGAAATACAAATCCTGAGAAAGATTTATCTAGGAAGCACTATTTAGAATGTTAAAAAGTGTTAACTTAATCCTGATGTTCTGTTTCAGGCAATCTAGAGTTGGTCAAGTTATCATAGTATTAGTTTATTTCTTCAAAAGTTGGGAAATATGTATACATATATTCGATTTGCCAAGTATTTTAACATAATTAACATGTAGTGGATATCCTGCCATCTAGGGGAGGAGTGGAAAGTTGGGGGGAAAAATCTGTATCAGAAAGCTATGTAAGGATTAATGTTGAAGAATTACCCGTACATGTTTTGCAAATAAAATAAAATTTAAAAAAAAAAGATTAAAAAAATGTGATTAAAGACACTCTCACATGTTGTAAACTTTTAAAATGTTTTCAATGACAACTATTCTAGAAAGAAAATAAAACCCTATAATTTATACAAGTTACATAAAGAAAAAAAGGATTCGAATATCTACAATGACGTAAAATTGTCATAACAGAGCTCAACTCTTTTTATTATTCATCTCTTTCAAATAAAAGCTAATTAAAATTATGTAATCAAGTTCTGATGTATGTACTCTTTACCAATGCCTTTATTCAAATAACTAGCATACCTTGTGGGATTCCAAATGTTGGCTAATAGCCAGGATTATACTCACTAGTGCAGGGGAGTACAAATTTTCTTTGGATCTAGGACCAGAAAATTTTTTAGCTTTCAAAGAAAGGAAAATAAATGTGGGAAAGGAAATTTTAAAAATATAACAACTAAAAAATGGAGAAGAAATAATAAAACATTTATATATTACTTTATTGTTTAGAAACCACCTTACATGTATTATGTTATTTAAGCATCATAGCTGCTCTCTGAACTACCTATTAACAGACTAAGAAAACCTAGGTTCACAGAAATTAATCTACACTCAAAGAGCTATTTACTGTCAAGAGTCAAAATCTGAAACAAGGTCTTCCAGATTAATTGCAGAATTCCATCTATTATACCAAGGAGATGAAATGAAAGGTTAATAAGGAGGACAGGGTAAAAGAAATAACACTAAATATATATAATAGTGCTAAAAAGTATTTTGTATTTAGATAGATAGAGCTAAAAAGTATTAGTTCCCAATTTCATGCCACAGCCTGAAGCAGTTGTTAAAATATAGAAAAGTTTGAGGAAAGAGCAACTGAAAAAGAGAACAGAAATAGGGTAATTTCCTGGGTCATATACAAGTTAGATAGGAATTTTGTGGAATTAAACCACAGAAGAGAACCTAAATGCAAAGATAGTAAGGTAATGTCAGAGAAGCAAATCCTGGAGTATGTTTCCCAATATGAACTACCAGAACAGCACCAAAAAGTGCTACAAAATGTTTTTTTTTTTAAATTTCCATGATATTGAAATGAAAATGTATTTAGACTGGTAGCTTAAAGTCAAAATGAAACAAAAAAATTTGGAACTTAGAATTTATTCAAATATACGTGACTAAAATTTTGAACACGAAGCCTTGAATGGGGGAAAATATACAGCCAGATGTTACATCAAATATTAATTCATTATTTTCTAATAAGGTTTTAAAATTAAAGAATTTTTTAAAAAGTATTTTTAGGAATAATAGCATGCCAAATGCTTCATTTATTTTGTGTTCTAAGAAATACCATGGCACAGTGGATATGAAACTGGCTTCCAATTAAATACATGCCACTCCAATGCAGACTAACTGATGGCCAAGTAGCTTCACACTCATTCTTTCAGGTGACTGCCTGAGTACAAACAGCAGAGAAGGTATAACAGAAGGCACTTCCTCATCAGAAAGTCACTACACAGATGGAACTGCCAAGTTATATTCCCTTATCTTTATTTTGCCCTCTCAATTCAAAAACAAAAACTAAAATATATAAGACAACGAACTGTTTTAGATAAATTTGTAAGTTGAAAAATTACATTGGGGGGGAGGGGGCGGAGCCAAGATGGCGGAGTGAAAAGGTGACTCTCTGC
>JAJPUD010002346.1:70861-91708 GCA_023553655.1 Myrmecobius fasciatus
ATTAAGAGTTCCAGTTCTTCTTTGGACATAAATTTATTCCATCTCCAAAGGTCTGAGAGGTGAACTATATTACATTCCTCTAATTTACTTATAGTATCACTCTTTATATCCAGATCATGAACCCATTTAGATCTTATCTTGGTATGTGGTGTTAGATGTGGGTCAAGCCCTAATTTCTTCCACACTAGTTTCCAGTTTTCCCAGCAGTTTTTGTCAAATAGTGAATACTTATCCCAAAAGCTGGGGTCTTTGGGTTTATCAAAAACCAAATTGCTATAGCTATTGCCTAGTTTGTCTTGTGATTCTATCCTATTCCCCTGATCGACTACTCTATTTCTTAGCCAGTACCAAATGGTTTTGGTGACCGCTGCTTTATAATATAGTTTTAGATCTGGTAAAGCAGATAACTTTTAAGGAACCTTTTGTAGTATATTTAGTACACCAGAAAGTGAGCAATGTAGTCCTTAAAAGGGTGTTCAGACATATAGAGAGAGGGCTGCAGAATCCTACTGCTACTTCCAGTAACAAGATGATCTATGACCTACGTCACCTGTGTGCAGGGTTGTGAGTACAGCTCACAGTGTGCCCACACCAGCTGCTTTGTCATTTGCCTGTCACCAAAGGATTTCAACGAAATGGTAAAATGGTAGGGATGACATCGTTTGACTCCTGCATAAATCAGATTTAAGTGAAGAAGAGTTGCATGAAGTTTTTGGTCTCACTCTCTCTTCCAGTCAGCATGGTTCAGTGGCAGGACAGAGTCAAGACAACTAGTGATTGCCCGAGAAACAGTGGGTTACCTTGGCAGCTTTAATGTCTAACCAAACTCTAAGCACTTCATAGTGCTTGCTTCAGCAGCCTTTTATTCTCACCTGCCTATTCCACTAAGTATGTCTTCCCATGCTTGGGCTAGACCATCCTCTAACTGACTAAGAGCTCTGAGATCACTCAGGCCCCCTCGGCCAAAACAGTTGGCTGGGGCATGGCTGATGTGCATGCTACAGCTTCTTGGAGCCCCAGGTGGGAGTTGGTGGACATCAAAAAGGGAGAGCAGCACTGAAAAAGGCTCAGCAGCTCTCATACCATGTTTACAACTCTTCCTAAACACACCTTATCACCACCAGCCCAGATAAAAATCTCTATACAAAAACTAACAGTTTAAACGTACAGAGTTTATTTCTGAACAAAGTCCCATTTTATTTTTCGTATCTGGCACTGACTGGCATATAGTAGATTATAAATGTTTCATGAGGTGAGACAATATGAAGAAGATCTACAAATAAGAAAATATTATAATAATCTAAGGAAGAAGTGATGTGGGCCTGAACTAAAGGAGGAGTGGTATTAAGTGGATAGAAGAGAACAGATGTAAGAGGCAAAAGGCAAAAATAAAGATGACTTGCAAAATGAGTGCATTTGTCACTATTGATCAGAGAAATCCAAACTAAGATAACTCTGAGATACCACTACACACCTGTCAGATTGGCTAAGATGACAGGAAAAGATAATGATGAATGTTGGAGGGGATGTGGGAAAATCTGGACACTGATACATTGTTGGTGGAATTGTGAATGGATCCAGCCATTCTGGAGAGCAATTTGGAACTTCGCTCAAAGAGTTATCAAACTGTGCATACCCTTTGACCCAGCACTGTTTCTATTGGGCCCAAAGATCTCCCAAAGAGATCTTAAAGGAGGGAAAGGGACCCATATGTGCAAGAATGTTTGTGGCAGCCCTTTTTGTAGTGGCTAGAAACTGGAAACTGAGTGGATGCCCATTAATTGGAGAATGGCTTAATAAACTATGGTATATGAATATCATGGAATATTATTGTTCTCTAAGAAATGACCAGCAGAATGATTTCAGAGAGGCCTGAGAGACATGAACTGATGCTAAATGAAATCAGCAGCACCCGGAGGATCATTATACACAGCAACATCAAGACTATACGCTGATCAATTCTGATGGACATGGCTCTCTTCAACAATGAGATGTTTCAAACCAGTTCTAATTGTTCAATGATGAAGAAAGCCATCTAAACCCAGAGAGAGGCTTGTGGGAACTGAGTGTGGAGCACAACATAGCATTTTCACTCTTTCTATTGATGTTTGCTTGCATTGTTTTCCTTCTCATTGCATTGTGCTCCTTCTTTCTTGTTTCTAGATCCGATTTTTCTTGTGTAGCAAGATAACTTATAAATATGTATGCATATATTGGATTTACCATATATTTTAATATATTTAACACATATTGGACTACCTGCCCTCTAGGGGAGGGAGGAGGAATGGAACAGAAAGTTTTGCAAGGGTCAATGTTGAAAAATTACCCATGTATATGTTTTGTAAATAAAAAGCTTTAAAATAAAAAAAAAAAAACTGGATTTGAGAGAAGAGTCAAGAATGATTCTTAAGGTCGTAAACGTTCTAGTGGTAGCAAGAACAAAAACAAGAAAATATTGGAAAGAGAATGAAGGGGAAAAAAAGAAGACAGTAATATTAAGCTTTTTAAGGCAATCTTACTTTGGAATGCTAACATGACATCTCCTCCAAATGATTGTCAGTGGGGCATTACATTCACCAAGCAGTTGGAACATCACAACTAGAAGTGAGAACATTCCTCACACCAAGGTGTATATACATCTGGGAATCAGCTGCATAAAGATGATAATTGAACACAAGGGAGCTCAAGAAATAGCCAAGTGAGATAGCAAAGACAGGGAAGAGAGGATATATGTGTGGTTCTGGTTTGATGAATACCCATACATATAAAAGGAAAAAAGCATTATGACTCAAGTAAACTAAGAAAAAGAAATCAGACATATAGGAGAAAAAAAATGTAATGTACCACAAGTAAAGAAGAAGTTAGAAACAATATAAAAACCTGGAAAATTAAAGCACAAAGAATGCTATTTTAAAAAATAATAAAGCGTTAAAATGAACAGTTTAAAATGGTTGGTAACTAATGAGGACAGTGAGATGATGGGAAAGGAAGATAGTTAACAAAGTGTAGAGAAGTTACTATAAACTTACAGGGAGTTAAGTGAAGATAACTTTGTCTAGGAGTTTTCTAAGAGCATGATATCAAAGGCAAAAAAAAAAAAAAAAAAAAAGTATTTCTTCAAAGAAAGAACAAAGTACAAGGGAACTGATCAACTATTAAGACTGGAGAGGACTAAAAGTCCTAAACTAGAGCAGAACTCTCCAATAGATAAATGGTCAAAGGATATGAACAATTTTAAGATGATAAAATTAAAACCAGTTGTGGTCATATGAAAAGGTGCTCCAAATCACTATTGATCAGAGAAATGCAAATTAAGACAACTTTGAGGTACCACTACACCCCTGTCAGATTAGCTAAAATGACAGGAAAAGATAATTGACAAATGTTGGGGGGGGGGATGTGAAAAAACTGGGACACTGATACATTGTTGGTGGAATTGTGAACTGATACAACTATTCTGGAGAGCAATTTAGAACTAGGATCAAAAAGTTATCAAATTGTGCATACCCTTTGACCCAGCAGTGTTTCTATTGGGCTTATATCCCAAAGAGAGCTGAAAAGAAGGAAAGGGACCCACATGTGCAAGAATGTTTGTGGCAGCCCTTTTTGTAGTGGCTAGAAACTGGAAGCTGAATGGATGCCCATCAGTTGGAGAATGGCTGAATTATAGTATATGAATGTTAGAAACAACCAGCAGGATGATTTCAGAGAGGCCTGGAGAGACTTGCATGAACTGATGCTGAGTGAAATGAGCAGAACCAGGAGATCATTATACACAGCAACAAGAGTATATGATGATCCATTCTGATGGACACAGCTCTCTTCAACAATGAAATGTTTCAAACCAATTCCAGTTGTTCAGTGAAGAAAGCCATATACACTCTGGGAGAGGGATATGAAATGTGGACCACAACATAACATTTTCGTGCTCTCTATTGATGTTTGCTTGCATTGGGTTTCCTTTCTCAGATTTTTTTTTCTTTTTTTTTTTTGTTGATACAATTTTTCTTGCACAGCAAGATAATTGTGGAAATATGTATACATATATTAGATTTGTCAAGTAGTTTAACCATTAACATGTAGTGGACTTCCTGCCATCTTGGGGAGGGCAGGGGAAGGGGACTGGGGGGAAAAATTTGTAACAGAATATTTTGCAAATAAAAAGCTTTAATTAAAAAAGAAAGGAAAAAAAAAACCTAGGGCAGAATGATGAAGAAAAGAAAAGAGCAGAATTACTAGAGAACTCAGTGATCACAACGAACAGGTTCAGGAGGATCATATGAAAACACAACTAAAACTAGAGAAGTCAAATCATACAATCCAAGCAACCTCATAGTATAGATTAAAAACAAAAAAATTAGTCCAGGGGCCGCTAGGTGGCGCAGTGGATAGAGCACCAGCCCTGAAGTCAGGAGGACCTGAGTTCAAATGTGCTCTCAGACACTTAACATTCCCTAGCTGTGTGACCCTGGGCAAGTCACTTAACCCCAATTGCCTCAGCAAAAAAAACAAAACAAAACAAAACAAAAAAACAAAACAAAAACAAAATTAGTCCAGTAAAAACTAAATAAACTGAATAAGAGCATACAGTTGATAAAGCTAAGATTTGAACTAAAATCCTAATTTGAACTATGAATCCTAATATAGTCCTGTTTCCACAGCACAAGAATGAAAAGAGAGGAAGATATTATGAGGAGGGTATATTAAAGTTCAAGATCATAAGCAGAAATGTTGGGTTAATTTTGAGATTTAAGGCTTGGAAATACCTTTGAGTAAGTAGTTGAGGATAAGTAAAGACCGCTCACAAACTGAGGAGAATGCTGAGGTATTTGAATGTACTGGAATACTAATGCTCTTTAAAAAATGAAAGCCAGGGGTGAAGAGAGAAGGAAGAAGGGGCAGAAAAGGGAAGGGAGGAGAGAAGTGGAAAAGAAAAGGAGGGGGGAGAGAAAGAGAGAATAATTAAGGTTGCAATGTTAGAAGAGAAGGAAGATCTGTGGATAAAATATTCTCTTCAGACACAGTAAGAAGTAAATGTCTTAGATAATCAGTTTAAAATCATTAGGCAATTGCTAATGGGAAGATTATCAAGAGAGAGACATGAATCTTCCAGTCAATGGCTGAATAAATTATGGTATATGAATATTATGAAATATTATTGTTCTATAAGAAATGACCAGCAGGATGATTTCAGAGAGGCCTGGAGAGAACTACATGAACTGATGCTGAGTGAAATCAGCAGAACCAGGAGATCATTCTACACAACAACAAGACTATACAATGATCAATTCTGATGGACATGGTTCTCTTCAACAAAGATGTGTTTCAAACCAGTTCCTATTGTTCAGCGATGAAGATAGTCATATACATCCAGAGAGAGGCCTGAGGGAACTGAGTGTGGACCACAACACAGCATTTTAACGCTTTCTGTGAATATTTCCTTGCATTTTATTTTGCTTCTTAGGTTGGTTTTTTTTCCCCCTCCTCTCTCTAGATCTGATGTTTTTTGTGCAGTAAGATAACTGTATAGATATGTATACATATGTTGGATTTGTCATATAATTTAACATATTTAGCATGTATTAGATTAGCTGTCATCTAGGGGTGGGGAGTGAGGGGAGGAGGGGAAAAGTTTGGAACAAAAAAAGTTTTTGCAAAGATCAATGTAGAAAAATCACTCATGTGTACTGTAAATAAAAAGCTTTTAATTTAAAAAAAGGCATTGAGCAAAGTATATATATATATTTAAGAATAGAGGTGATATGTGCATTTTAAAAACAATTTAAGAACCAATAGAGACCAAAGATTAGAGAGAGAAGACAACTGAGATTGAATTACTGTAAAGATGAAAGGGAACAAATTTTGGCAAGATGTAATTATCAGAGACTAGAGAAAGGAATAGTTGGAGGGCAGAGGAATAATTGAAAATTTGGAGAAGAGAAAGAACAGAGGAAATTCACATCAAATTTACTCAATTTTTAGTTTTCTGTAAAACAAAACAAAAAGTTTCAAATACATTTTGTAGGAAATGAGACAAGAGAAATCAATTAGCAAGAAATACAAGAATTGTTCTGGGGCAAAGAAGATTCAAATGAAGTTGGGTAACATGAACTTAAACTCAGAATGGTTGTGTGATTTCCTTTATCTCTAGTTAGCAGCAAAGGAATAGGAATATGGTATGAGGATAGTGAGATTTAAACCATGTTTTCCATAAGAGACAACAGGACATGGGGGTAGCGAATTCAACCATAAAGATATAGTACAGGGTTATTGATTGATTATAAGACTAATATAAAAAATGGAGAAGAGAAAAACTGGAGCAAGGAAGGAGAGATCCTCTTAAAGTAGGCAAAGAAAAGGTGAGGTGAGAGAGATAAAGGAACATCAGAATTTTTGGTGTTAGAGACTTAAGAATACCTGTAGATTAATAGCAAAAACCACATATCTATGTGTGGGTAAAGTGAAGTCAAAGAGTAGTTCGATCAGAATGAGAAATTAATAAATTACATCATATTCTCTCAGACAGAAGAGGTTATAAATAAATGACAAAACAAGGAGCATTTTTAAATGGCAGCAAAAACAAAGTTTCCATACTATTATTGCTCCTGGACAAATATGTATGATCAAGAAGAGACATGAATCTTCCAGTCATCGGCACAGGGATAACAAACCATATGAGCAGATGAGATCACCAAGAAAGAGGATATACAGAGGGGGTCCAAGACAGAGCTTTGAAGAATCTAAACCTCCATGGGGATAGAGAAGATGAACCTGCTTTCAAGAAGCACAAGATTTCTGTCAATATAAGAAGATGGAAACTGGGTTTGATAAAAGGGACTCTGGTTTATTTGATTTTTAAAAGGGAGGGAGGAGGCAGGAAAGGAGATAAGACTGAGCATGATAAGGATGTAAAAATAGGAAATGTCAGAAGGAAAAACAGATTGCTGCTTCAGCAAATAGTGACCAAGCTACTTAGATTAGAAGAGCAGGTCCTAGGCACAAGATGGAAGAAAGTAAAATCCAATTGATGGTATTCTTTCTTTGAATCACTCCACTTTAAAAAAAGGATAATATTGGTTTCAGTGATGGAAATTAAGAGTGCAGGAAAATCAGATAACTTAGTGATTGGTCTTTCAGGGGCCTTGCTCTATTTGGCACTTTTATGCAAAGATGATAGTGGATGTTACAAACCCAAAAAAGAGGAAGGATGTCTAAGGCCTTGGAGCTACAGGTGAGTCCTGATCTCTGAATGTTTTATACTTAGGGACAGCAAATGTGTTGATATTTTTAACAGATTCATGATGAAAAACAATATGAATACATCTAATAGTAAATTTGAGGCCTCTAAATCAGGTATCTTAAGAGGAACTAGTGAGAGAGCTCTAACAGTCAATTAATTAAGTCAAAGGGAGAATCTGAGGACAGAAGCCTATGTCAATAATGCATCTTTTAATCTGAGTATTCAACGGTAATACAGGGCTAAAGTTTTAACATGTTTTCAAATGGTTTATAGGAAAAGGTATCGTCTCTTCACAAAGAGAATATTTCAGACAAAGAGGCATGCTCCACACTTTCTGAATCATATCAACTTGCAACTGTTCCTTTTCCATACAAAATATCCTTTACTTGAACAAAACTTCCCTATATATAGTCCTTCCTAATGGAATGTAAGCTCTTTGAGGGGCAGTGGATATATTTCTATCCCCATTGGCTTCTTCAAGTATTAGATTGTCGAGCTGTCACCAGATTCTTTTTTTGGAGTATATGTGTGATATTATTAGGTACAAGACATGACCAGTGTCTTCTGGTTCTCTTCAAGGGAAAAAACCCTCAATATTCATCATTTTGGAGAAATGTTTCAGGAATATAGTATTAATTTAAAACTATTTTAAGGCCAGATTGAAATAACAGAAATTAATGGTTCAACCGCAACTTAGAAGAAAATCTCCAAGGATCTGTATTTGGCTCTAGCATTTTAAATAAAAATTTTAGATAAAAGAAAGTATTTTCATAAAACTTAGAAATTATACAAAGATGACACTACCTCTTTGGGGATAATAAAAATTTAAATTCAAAATGATCTTGACAGGATAAAACTCTAGACAAAGAAAATATCAAAAACATCTAAGATTCCTGAAGAGGCAGAATCCACTGTCATCTAGAGTTCTTCAAAGCATAAGTAGCAGACAGAGCCCAATTAGAAGATCATCCTTCAACCCTGGAAAAAAAATTTGCTTGAATCAACCCAACAAGATAAACCAGAATCTGATCAAAGGATTGATTTGTCCACTAGTTATATCACACACATAAGTAAACTTAGGGAAATTACAAATGGTTGTTTTTATAGAAAGCACTTCAAATAAGTTTGGGTTTGATCTTCTCAGGGAACAAATTAGTTCAAGAGGGTATGGTGTGACTTCTAGATGAGGTGGAAGTTGTGCTCTGGTCTTTCCTATATTTTCTTAGAAATATCACTTTGTAGGGGGTAAGGGTAGCTAGTTGGTATAGACAGAGCACCAGCCCTGAAGTAAGGAGGACCTAAGTTCAAATCTGGTTTCAGACCACTTAATATTTACTGGCTGTGTGACCCTGGGCAAATCACTTAACTCCAATTGCTTCACCAAAAAAATCACTTTGTGAAAGTTAGTTTATGGTAATGATCAGAACATACATTAAGGACTGGGCTACTGAACAAAATTGTCCGTTCTGATAATAAAAATTTATTCCAACATGCATGATTCTCTCAGATTTTTCTCTCAATAGCATAAAAGAAAATATGACTCTTTCTGCCAATCCACTCCACTTTTTTTCCCCAGGATAAAATTTCATATTTATTGCCTGTCTTCTAGTGCTGTAGGAGCTACATGTGGAAGATGATCATCCTCACTCCCCATCTTCCATGGCTCCCACATCTCCACCAAATTGTATATATGCTACTTTGCCAGCCTTGCTCAACCCAAGCAACAATTTCAAGATAAAGCCAAGGACATTATTTAGGGGTTTTGTATGTCAAATGATTTTTAAGAATAGATATGCTTATAGCAGAATTAACTGTAATTGAAACCCCAACACTATACTTATCCCCTAAAATTCTAAAATCCACACCCTTTCCAATAATCCAGTCTATTACTCCAGAAGTAGTAATACACCTAATATGTACAAATTCTATCTTAGAAATAAAACAAAACCAAAGTAAAATGTCACTTTTACAAAATTAAACAATCTACATAAGTGGGCTTCATATTCCCCACCTGGAGGCAAATGATTTGCTCAATTCAAAATTCCAAGTGAAAACATATGGAAACATATATACGAAATAACATCCCTCAACTGTCTCACTATCACTAACTATATCTAGGCCTAAGCTCCAAACACACTCTTTCACTTCATTCTCCAGTAAGCTCCAACTCTTTCTGAATCATATCAACTTGCAACTGTTCCTTTTCCATACAAAATATCCTTTACTTGAACAAAACTTCCTTATATATAGTCCTTCCTAATGGAATATAAGCTCTTTGAGGGGCAGTGGCTATATTTGTATCCCCATTGGCTGGCACAAAATAAACAAATTTACATATTTATAGGATCAAAAGATCATAGATATGAGGGTCTTGAGAAGATCCCACCATCTTATTTTAGAAATAGAGAAACTGAAACAAGGAAAATTATGCTCATGACCATAAAGGAAAATATTAGTCTAGGCAGCATATGAATGCAGATGCTCCAAATTAGTAGCTAAAAACAAAAATCAATGATCTGCATGCAACTACATTTGGGGAAAAAAAAAATGAATGGGTCAAATTTCGAGTTATGTTAAAATATCTATATATCAAAAAGTTCACCATCATGGAAAAAAAAAACACAAAATTTAAGGAACTTGAATCAAAAAATGAAGAAGCTAAACAAAAGAACTAAAAAAGATTTTAATTTTACAAGAAAGAAAATGCTTCTATTAATAGTATTAATATGAGGGTGAGAAATGGGAAAATATGATCAGAATGTGTTACACACAGACACAGACACCCCCTTTATACCTGGGTTCATGTAAAAAATTATCCGATGAAAAGAGATCATGAGTGATAAAAACTTTAAACTGTGTTCTACAGTAATAGAGAAGATAAGGACTATAATTCATGGGGAAGGGAGAGCTTAAATGAAAGACAATGATTTCTGGGGCATAGTCAATAACAAGGTGAAGTAAAAGCAGCAATCCAATTTAATTCTCCCAATATTTCCCTCAAAACAATTTTTAAAGAATACTTCAAGTCAAAAATTCTCAAGTGGTATAGACAAGAAATGATCAGGGATATTTTTCCAGCCCCAGACTTGAAAGGAGAGGTATACAACACTGGGATGGAGGCCAGGTCAGAGGTACACTACCTAGGGGCTTACAGATGCAGGGGAGCAAGAGATCTGGCCATACTTGAGGATTAAGAGAAAACTAGCGCTTGAGGTTGCAAGAGATCAGAGGCCCTTCCTGGGTAAAGATTATAGAGTAGTGGGGGCAGCTAGGTGACTCAGTGGATAGAGCACCAGCTCTGAAGTCAGGAAGACTTCAAATCTGGCCTCAAGACACTTAACATTTCCTAGCTGTGTGATATTGGGCAAGTCACTTAACCCCAGTTGCCTCAGCAAAAAAAAAAAAAAAAAAAATTACAAAGTAGTGATCACTTTTCTCCCCAATCACACCACTTAGAAGAAAAGTAGCTGTGAAAACAAAGAATAACAAAGCTGAAGCTTTGAAGCTACTCCAGGTGAGTCTAGATGATCCTCAAAGTCTAAGGAAAAAAGCAAACAACAAAAGAACTGGACCATAAAAAGCTAAGGTGTTTACAAATTCAGAAGCAGATAACTACATGAAAATAGCTATAAGCAGAGTCTCAAAGGAAAATGCAAACAGGATACAACCCCAAAAAGAATTCCTGGAAAAAAGTTAAATAGATAAGAGGAAACAGATAAGATATCATATTTCAAGAAATATAAAGAAAAATGGAAAGAATCCACTGTTCACCTCCTGAAAAAGATTCCAAAATGAAAACTCCCAGGAATTTTACAGCCAAATTCCAGAGCTACCAGGCAGGTCTTTTGAAAAAGCAGCCAGAAGAAAAATCATTCAAATACCATGGAATGAAAGTCAGGATCATGCAAGATTAAGCTATTGTTCAATGGTCAGAGGGCTTGAAAATCCTTAGGATAGAAATCATAATTCAAGCCATAGGAGGTGTCCAAGATCATGAAGGGAAGATGGAGAAGAGGGTATAAAATAGAATCTACAGTTAGAGGGTGTGATCTGGAGGAAGGTACAGTGTATAGGAGACAGAGGGAGAGAATGATGTCCCAAAAACCTAGAGAGCAGAGTTTCAAAGATAAGGAGTGATGAAGGGGCATGAGTACTTGAAAAAAGGCCATTGGATTCTGCAACTAGGAGATGATTAGAAAAGTTGGAGAAAACTGTTTGGGGGAATGACAAGGTCAGAAGACAACGTAGGGATGAGGTTAAGAGAAGAGAAGGTGGAGGCACCTACTATAGACAACTTTTTGAAAAATTTAACCATAAGGGGGACAGAAGAGATAGAAGATGATGGTTAGCAGGAATAGAAGGATCAAGTAAGGGTTTTTTTCAGGATGGGAGAGGGGTTAGCATGAAGACAAGGGTGAAGGAGAAGAAAATGGCCAAGAGTCACTTGAAACAGGAGATGACAAAGAAAGAAGAGGGAGCTCAAAGTGAATGGCCTGTAAAAAATAAGCAAGGTTCTCAGTTGGAAATGTGGGGTTGGGAAAAGTTGATAAAGATAGAGTAGGATTACCTAGCAGCTGGGAGAGGCTAGATGAGGTTGTGTAACATAAATTTGTAATGGACCCAATTAGAAGCATTTGCGTAAGGGCAGAGATGATAAATGGGGGGGGAGGAGGGGAAAGACCCCCCCCCCCCCCCCCCCCCCCCCCCCCCCCCCCCCCGTCAGAGAATCAAGGAAGGAGAAAAATTCAGGGATAAAAAGATGAGAGGCAAGGTTAAAAGAACTAATCTGAACTCAAGCAAAATATACTAAATTTTTGAGACATGGATTACATTATATTATATTAAAAATGTAATGTTTATAACTGAAAAATTACATGCATGCATGTATATGTGTGTGTGGGGTGTATATATATATTTTAAAAAACAATCAAACAAATAGTACTATTAAAATAATATAAACCCAAGTTCATGGATTCAGGTTAAGAATCTCTGCTCTGATAGATCTGATTCTGATGGTTCTATGAAGGCAAGAAACGTGTATATATATATGTGTCTCTTTTTAAGCTCAGATTTTTTTTTCCTTTCAAGGAATGCAAGAACAGGAAAACCCACTATAAATATGCATCTGATCTGATCAGATGGGAATATTTTTTACTAATGCCAAATTATATTCAAGTAAAATTAATAAAAATAACATTATCAAATTAGAGAACGAGCTCTTATACAAGTTATACAAGGAAACTGATTTTACATTACAGAGGAAAAAAAGGTATAGAAAACAAAGTCTAATTCTTTAATGTCTAGTTTCCCTACACAAAAAGAATTTGTTCATAGGTACTTTGATAAAGTGGTCTGTTCAGTCTCGAACACTGTCAACAATCTAGAAGAAACACAATATTCCTTCTTCGTATAACAAAGCACTTTTTTTTTTTTTTTAATTTCTGTAAACAAGTCTTCCTTTACGGCTTTTAGAATATTTGTGAACCATGGAATCACTGTACTGATCACTTATCCTTGCCACAAAGTCTTTGCTCTACTACTTCTAGAATTAAGCACTCTTTCTTTTATTTTCATTCCTTGGCTAAGAAAATACTCATAGTTGTTCTAAAATTCTTTATCATATTGTCAACATCTTAACTTAATCTATCCTAAATGTCTATCTCTTAAAGTGTTAATGACCTAAATAAGGTACTCTCTAACATTTGGCTTTATGGTTTTACTGAAATTGCATATTTATCTTTTATAGCTATCACCACCATCATCAATGTTGTGTACTTATAGTTTCCTAGCAAATAAATATATTATGCAATTAAGTGCTTTTTTTCTAATCATAAAAATACATTTAAAGCTGCAAGGGACCTTGTAGATTATATCTTGCTCTACTCCTTTATTTTATACAAGGAAATAACAATAAAAAAACTTAGTTCTCTTTAGAATTTAGAATTACTATTCCTGATGTAACCAAACTTAGATTAATAGTTTAAGTACATATTATTTCCATTAATCAAGGAAAATTTTGCTATTTTCATGACTAATCAAATGACTTTCTTCAAATTTTCTGACAATCCTTTCAAGAAATAATATTTTTTATTGATACATGTTAAGATTAATGAAGACAAGGAACCCAAGAATGGGTAATGCAATTCTTAACAATGTACTAATTGAATATTAGTCCCCTGAAAATCATATTTTCCTACTTCCCACAAGCTTTTTGTTGCTGTGATAAGGGATCTAAAATTCTTATTTCTGAACATTTTAGTTCTTGGCTAATTTACAAAAGGTTTATCACTTAAATTATAGCTTTTGAAGTGCTGATATAAACTCCAACATCATGCATATTTAAGAAACTACACAAAATAACAATTTTATCTGGAGGCAGAGAAATAAGAAACAAGAACCTACCTTTAAACTAGACTCATAGTCTGTATTCACTTTGAACATTAGCCCAAGTCGTAAATGAATTTCCTTGGCTCGACAAAAGCTGGGATCAACATAAAGCACCTCCTGAAATGCTTTAATTGCCCTGAAATAGACATAAAAGATATCACTTTTTTTTTTTGCAATTTACTCACATGTATTTGCTAAGGAGTACACTATAAATTATAAGTTAACTCATTATATTAAATTATATTAAATCTAAAAAATTATATTAATCTAAACTCATTATATTAAATTATATTAAATCTAAAAAGAAAATTCGTGGAGCACCTACAATATGCAAAGCACTGCTTTATTGAGTAGTTATTGACAGATACAAAACTTAAATTCTGCACCTTGCTGTTCCCACCCCTTCCTACAATAATTTGAGGAGGAAGGGTAAAAAAAAAAAAAAAAAGTACTTCCTCATTCATAGAAAGTGCTAACAGAAATATCTTCCAAAGGATTTTTTGGAAGAAGGAAATGGAAGAGACTAGTTCTAGAAAGGATAGCCAATGTGAATATACTAAACAAATGGGAGATAACAATTACCACTTTTAACAGGGGTGTCATTCTACAATTATTTGATCCAAAATCATTTGGAACTTAAGAAATGTACAGAAATCTGTTTCTCAGATTTTTTTTTAAATAATTGCTGTGCCATTGACCCCTCTCTAACATACTTAAAAAGTAGACAGACCAGAATCTAGTTTATGCTTACTGAAAACTCCTATGTCTATACTTCTTTTTCTTCCCATATACCATGAAAGAGAAGCAATATGATGCAGGTGGTCATAAGCAGGGATTAGAACCAAAAGACCCTCAAGCATGACTCACCCACTGTCACAGGGCCCAGAGACAGTCACTGAAGATCTCTGAACCTAAGCTTCCCCACCTCTACAATGAGGCCAACAACAAAATCAGATGGGAAAATGAATTTAAAGTATTTGGTAATTTTAAAGCATTTTATAAAAATGTGTTCTTGGGCCCGTTTGAACATAACAGGCAAAACAGGTTCTCTTATTTTTTTCTCCTTTTCTTTTTAAAGATTTAGATAATAATCTCTGGAGGCTCAAATTATTTTGTCCTGAGTACAGCAAATGGATCAATACTCTAAGCACTTGGCTATCATCAAAATACTTCCACAGAGCTAAACAATTAACATAAGAAATCACTAAGTATTCCTAGTAGTCCAAATAAATAAGATTTTTTTTAAAAAATTGGAGAGGAGAGGAGAGAAGAGAAGATCAAAAGGGAAGAGAGAGGAAAAAAATTAAACGATGAGGAAATTAAGTATAAAATTTGGAGAATCACAATTGTGGAGTCAGAAAAGACTTCGGTTTATATCTAGTCTAGTACCCCCCCCCACACAAACACAAACACACCCCATTATTTTTTTTTTTTAATTTGAAACATCCCGGCTATAAAGTAAACATTCAAACTTTGCTTAAATTATACTATCTCCTGGTTGAGTAGCCAATTCTAGTTATATAATATGTTTTAGGACATTTCCCTTATATTATGGCCTGAATTTATCTCCCTCACTTCTGTTTCTCATGCCAACAAAAGAAAATGAATCTTTTTTTTTTCCACATGATCTTCAAATAACTAAATTGCTATCCCTCTCTTTCCTAAATCTTTGGTTTTCCCAATACAACATTCCCAAATCTTTCAAATACCTTTCTCTATCTAGTTTAGTAGTGCCAGTTTGTTGTTAATGGACTTTAAAAGATTACTGACTAAGCAATCACTTCAGTCACTTCAGGGGATGCAATTAATCTGAGTCACAAGATTTGAACTTACTCTACTAATCCAGTTTTCTGCTATACTTTATAGTCCAAAGAGCATTCACTTTGAACAAAATAAAAAGAATATAATTGTTCTTCAGATTTGTCTACTCTGTCACCATTAACCACCACAACCATTTCAAGGAAGAATAAGTAATATCCTTTTTTGGATATTTTATTTACTTTGGATATATTAAAATCATCCTGAATTTAGGCATTTCTGCTGCTATTTTTTTAACAAGATTGTACTATGCTTACTTATTCATATTCTAATACACACCATTCCTTCAGTATTCTATACATCAGCTAACATTCTGATCTGATGATACCCCTGTGCATCCAACAACAATCTCTTTTAGAAAGCATCCTTTTTTGCATCATTGGCTTTGGCTTTGTTTGAGTCTTCAAAATTTAATTCTTTAGGGCATTCCATTCCTCCTGGGCTAGAACTTCAGTTATTCCTTTGAGCCATCTGAAATTTACTCTTCTACAATTTAGAGCACATGTCAACTTATTCCAACTTATCTTCGCTTTGTCTGTTCTCGTGGGCAGAAATGTTATTTTTGTTGGTATCCCACAGTATCTGGTGATTGAGATAAATGGTTGTTGAACTGAAACAGAATTAGGTCCTTCAACATTTCCATCCTCTGGCAACTATTTCTAAATTTAACTTTTGTGAATAGGAAGAAACAGAATATTCTATTGTTTCCTCAATGTTTTTAAAATGCTTATTTTTGATAGCTCTTGTCTGTTGTCATCGACATATGTCCCATATTTTTAGATGAGGAAATTATTAGCTGTACTTATGTGTCATAGTGAATAGTGATGAGCTGAAGTCAGGAAGACAAATCTTCCGGAGCTAAAATCTCACTTCACACAATACTACTAGTTTTTGGGACTCCACAGGGCAAGTCACTTAGCATACTTGGCCTCAGTTTCTTCATTTGTAAAAGGAATTGGGGAAGCATTTCGATATCTTTACTAAGAAAATCCCAAATGGGGTCACAAAGAGTCAAACTTAACTGAAAAAGGACTTTACAACAAAGACAATCATTTTATTACAGCAGATAATCCAATTAAGATATTCTATTAAATCATGAGTTTGTATCAATGATCTAATTAGTGACCACATCTATTTCCTTTTGTATTCAAATTATCTATCTTTCAACTGCTAACACCCCTACAGAGTTTCCCACTACTGGTTCGGGTTTTTCTTCATTAAGTACAATCTTCTAATAGTCTTTGTTTCCTTACCCCAAAGCTATCCAATACCTATTTTCATTTCCCTTGAATAAACACTACCCCCTTCCTAATTCCATCTAGGTGTTCCTAGTTTACATCACTTTGACTGGCTGATATGCCACTCCTTGAGTGTCATGGCACTTAAAGGAGGTAGACAAATTAACCTAGCTAACAGTTTGTATTAGTGGTGTTAGTATAGGTGGGGATGATAGCCCCTCATTTCAATAGGGTTTGAGTTCTTGAATAATGGCTTTGGGGGCAAGCTATAAGGTGTTTGGGGAGCAGGACTGATGTCTACTGGACTGGAGCTGATCTTCAGTTTATCATTCCATCAGAGATAACTGGTGTTGTAGAGTAGAACAGGATCATTCTTCTCCACAAGAATTACTTCCTTTGTTGCTACTTCCTAAACATCCCTATTTCCTATTTTTGTAGCTGTGACTATTTCAAACTCTCCAGGCAAGGTCTATTTTATGTATGTATATGCCCAGGATCAGGTTTTTTCTTGGGCAAAAAACAGTGGGAAGAGTTTAAGAAGCCCTAGTAGTAGACAATTACAGATGCAAAATCCATCATTTTAAGAGGGAATCTATCTTTTCCTTTGTCCCTCTCCTAGGGTCCAAGGAATTTCTCTCACTCCCCCACATTCACCTCCCCAATTCATGCAGCATTTTGCAGAAGTGATACCATGCCAAGCAGACAGCAAGCCCAGAGGAAAACAGTATGAGGACACCATTAAAAGATAAACAAGGCCCTGTTACACCAGAAACATGAACTGCCTAGGCCTCATGTGTTTCCGAAGTACACACCTCCCTAATGGTATACTCTTTTTGTGTATACTACTCAATTGAAGCTGTATTTTACTTATGGGAGAATGTAGTACATGTTTACAGAGGGAATATTTTCTTACGGCTATGCCATTTCATCAAACTGCTTTGCTTTCCATTAAATAAGTCAACTCCCTTAAGCACTGAAGATAAAACCACAGGTGCTTACAAGTTTTAGCCTTTTACCTTGAATCTGGGATAGTCACTAATTTGTAAATGAAAATGAAAATGAGGCAGAGCCAAAGACTATATATACTCCAAGGAATTATATAGGGAATTTGAGTTGCCACTAAGGAAAATTAGTATCTTTTTTTTTCTTTTTAGACAAAATTAATCCATTTTCTGGGCTGTTTCCTTAAAAATGACAGATCATATTTTCTCCTGAGATAAGTTTTATATGGTTGAATGCTTAAGTACTAAATCTATTACATTGCTGTGGTCATTATGAATATGCATACCAATAAGCAAAATGAATGTTATATTACTGTCTACCTACATACTTTTAACAAATATTTTGAAACATCCATAATCTTGCTTGTGACATAAATGTAGATAACTTGTCTGAAATAATCTGAGTTAATATCATCTTATGGGGAAGTCACTTAATGTGTCTACCTCAGTTTCCTCATCTTTAAAATTTAGGTGATAATACCTAATTCCTAGGCTTACTCTGAAAATAAAATACAATAATATACTTCTTGACTATTATATTCTGAGTTTATTTCTTTTCCTTTAAGCTACCTGCACTGACTAGTAGGGAATAAGTTGATATCTTCTTTTAGAATGATTTATATGTTATAGGAATCCATTGGTGTAGACTCAGACGCCCTGTGTAATTACAGTGACTGGAACTGGCCTTTAGGATTACTATCCAAAGAAGAAAATGCCACATGAGTCATAAGACTCAACAAAGTAGTATATTTCTGAGAAAGAAATCAAGATAACTTGATACACATACAGCTCAAAATATCACCTTAGGCTTCCAATGGAGTTAAAAATTATATAACCTAAAGATTATTTATTACAGAGAAAAACCGCTCAAGAGATAATCTTTATGACAGAATTCAGTGTTTCTAACTTATACTGAAGATACAGAAAAGAGAGAGTTACTGAACAAATGGAGATATTGTTATCCATTTTCAAGATCCTCATTACTAAGATTTCTCGGTTAAACAAAACATACCAAATAGAAAATTTACTATAAATATGAATTTCGATTCCCTATACATTAAGGGATATTTCCATACATAAGCTAATTGAAGTAGTATATTGCCTATTATCCAATTCAATGCTCTCTGTTCTCAATAGATTGACTATTTAAACTTCCTAAAAAAGTCTTGTAGTTCATTTTTCACAGTTCATTTTTCTCAATTTCTTATAAAGCTCTGCTCATTTCCCTTTTTCTATTTTCCTTTCCCTCTAAATTTACAAGACTATCATTCATATACCATTCTAGTCATTGTCAATTTATTTCAGTTCACTGAATGGGGTTGTAGTAGAGATGGAGAAACGAGTGTAGCAAGGTATAGGTAAAAGGCATTGTGCTTAAGTGCTATCTACAAATATTTCAGTTAATCCTCAAAACTAAGTACAGTTATTATCTCCATTTTACAAGTGGGGAATCTGTGGCAAACAAAGGGTAAATTACTTATCCAGGATCATATAGGTACTAAGGCAAAATCTGGACTGTTTTTCCTCCTATACCAAGTACTCCATCCATGTCCTGTGACACCTCAAAAACCTTTCACAAAAATTAAATAAAAAAAAAAGTTTTACATATGATTTTACATAATTAAACATCTTTTAAAAATCTCTACTTTTATAACAAAATTCTGTATTTTGACACTATCAATCAAAACATAAGAAAAACTAGGACCTAGCACTTTACCAACTGTAAAGCTTCAATACCTAGGGTTTCTGATCTTTTATCATTCCCTAAACCCAAATATATGTTAGTTAGCTAACAAAACAAAACTATATAGGTTAACAAGTTTTAAAAATTTTCTTATATGGTTAAGTAGAATAAATACATAGGAAAAATAAATCTTTCTCCAAACCTTCATGTCTAAAAAGGATCCTTTTAACTACTCTCCAATTCTTATTTGTGACAATTCACTGTAGGAAAAAAACAAACAAACAAACACTAGACCTGAAATCAAGACCCAAGATTCAAATCTATAATTACTATCAAGTCCAATTTTAAATCAAGTCCAATATTTAGTAAGCAAAATTTAAAATTCCTATGTCATGACATTGTTACTAAAGATACACTTTGCATTACATTAGTGTGAGAGTATTCATCCTTTATATTTACAAGGCTAATTCAATTGACATATTTCATATTAATAAAGTACTGATTTTTTTTAAGAGGCTTATGTTCATTTTGGGGAATATTACATATATCAAATTGATGTAGCTAAATTATAAATTCAGAACTAAGGGTAGTCTAAAGTGATGAATCAAATTCAGTAAGGGACAAGGATAAAAAAAGAACCAGGCAGGCACATCACTGGTGTTGTGAGAAATTACCTTTATCAATGCACAAGCTGTCAATTACTGTGTACCTCAGAGAGTTACCTATACCAGATACATATGTTGTGCCACAGTTCCATGTCTCAGTTTCCCTCAGTTGCTGTTTCAGTTTCCCTTAATTGTTCTGCCCAAAAATAGCAACCCCCACTTCCTGACGATCAGAAATGATTGGACTCACATTCCAAAGGAGTCATAAAACCTCCAGATGGTCGACCTCAATGTACCCCTTATCTTTTGGCTTCAGACTTACTGTTTTCCTTTCCCAGTTTCTGTCTCAGGCATCCTTTACTCCCTACCTGTCAGAATTGAATTTATAGTTTCCTTGACACCAGATGCACTCAGCTGTTCCCTTAAGTTCTTTGTCTCCCTGGGCTATGGAGACTATAAAATTCATGATGCCCACCAATGAGGTACTGACTACTTTGTGACATTAGTCCTATTCAGTCAGCTGACATGTCTGTCAGTCTAACTCCCTGGGCTGGTCTGTGTGCTTTGAAACATGAGTCCCAAAACTAGGCAATAACTATAGCAATTTGGTTTTTGATAAACTCAAAGACCCCAGCTTTTGGGATAAGTATTCACTATTTGACAAAAACTGCTGGGAAAACTGGAAACTAGTGTGGAAGAAATTAGGGCTTGACCCACATCTAACACCACATACCAAGATAAGATCTAAATGGGTTCATGATCTGGATATAAAGAGTGATACTATAAGTAAATTAAAGGAATGTAATATAGTTTACCTCTCAAACCTATGGAGATGGAATAAATTTATGTCCAAAGAAGAACTGGAACTCTTAAT
>JAJPUD010002346.1:109701-119832 GCA_023553655.1 Myrmecobius fasciatus
AGCTAGGTGGCGCAGTGGATAGAGCACCAGCCCTGAAGTCAGGAGGATCTGAATTCAAATTTGAGTTCAGACACTAAACACTTCCTAGCTGTGTGACTCTGGATATGTCACTTAACCCCAATTGCCTCAAGTAGCTATCTAGCTAAATGAATGAATGAATAAAAACATTAGAAAATATATGAATAAATGAAGTATTCCTTAAAATGATCTATTTAAAACTATCAACAAACATCATATGTAATGGGGACAAACTGAAACCATTCCCAATGAGATCAGAAGTGAAACAAGGTTGCCCGCTATAACCATTACTATTCAATAATGTATTAGAAAATGTTAGCTTTGGCATAGAAGAAAAAGAATAATTAGAAAAGATAAGGAGGAAACCAAATTATCACTCTTTGTAGATGATATGATGCTATACTTGGAGAATGCTAGAGAATCAACATACTATAAATAGTTCACAACTTAGGAAAGTTGCAGGATAAAAAAAAAACCCACACAAATCACCAGCATTTTTATATATTACCAACAAAGTACAGCAGCAAGAGATACAAAAAGAAATCCTCTTTGGATCAGTTCTAATGAACATCACTCTCTTCAACAATGAAATGCTTCAAACCAGTTCCAATTGTTCGGTGAAGACAGCCATATACACCCAGAGAGAGGGCTGTGAAATGTGGACCACAACATAACATTTTCATGTTCTCTATTGAGGTTTGCTTGCATTGTATTTCCTTTATCAGATTATTCTTTCTTGTAGATATGATTTCTCCTGCCCAAAAAATGATGCAGTAACTATACATATATTCAATTTCTTAAGTATTCTAACATAATTATCATGTAGTGGATATCCTGCCATCTAGGGGAGGGGTGGGGAGTAGGGGGGAAAAAATTGTAACAGAAAGCTTTGTAAGGGTTAATGTTTAGGAATTACCCATACATACGTTTTGCAAATAAAAAGTGTTAATTTAAAAAAAAGAAATCCTCTTTAAAATAACTGTCAATAATATAAAATAATTGGAAGTCTATCTGGGAAATCATCTTTACATTTAAGGGTTCTGATAAAGCCCTCATTTCTAAAACACATAGAAAATTGACTCAAATTTATAAGAATTCAGGCCACTCTCCAATTGATAAATGGTCAAAGGATATGAACAGACAATTTTCAAATGAAGACATTGAAAGTATTCCTAGTCATATGAAAAGGTGCTCCAAATCACTATTAATCAGAGAAATGCAAATTAAGACAGCTCTAAGATATCACTACACACCTTTCAGATTGGCTAAGATGACAGGAAAAGATAATGATGAATAGGGGATGTGGGAAAACTGGGACACTAACACATTGTTGGTGGAATTGTGAACGAATTCAACCATTCTGGAGAACAATTTGGAACTACACTCAAAAAATTATCAAAATGTGCATACCCTTTGACCCAGCAGTGTTTCAACTGGGCCTATATCCCACAGATATCTTAAAGGAAGAAAAGGGACCCACATGTGCAAGAATGTTTGTGGCAGCCCTTTTTGTAGTGGCAAGAAACTGGAAACTGAATGCATGTCCATCATTTGGAGAAAGGCTGAATAAATTATGGCATATGAATGTCATGGAACATTACTGTTCTGTAAGAAACAACCAGCAGGATGATTTCAGAGAGGCCTGGAGAGCTACATGAACTGATGCTGAGTAAAACAAGCAGAACCAGGAGATCATTATACACGGCAACAAGATTATATGATGATCAATTCTGATGAACATGAGTCTCTTCAACAATGAGATGATCCAGGCCAATTCCAAGAAGAGAGCCATCCCCCGAGAGAGGACCATGAGAACTGAATGTGATTCACAAAATAGCATTTTCATTCTTTTTATTGTGGTTTCCTTAAATTGTGTTTTCTTTCTCATTTTTCTCCCTTTTTGATCTAATTTTTCTTATACAGTGAGATAACTATATATATGCATGTGTATATTGGATTTAACATATCTTTACTATGTTTAACATATACTGGATCACTTGCCATCTATCTAGGGAAGGGTGAGAGGAAGGAGGAAGAAAATTTGAACACAAGGTTTTTCAAGGGTCAGTGCTGCAAAATTATCCTTGCATATGTTTTGAAAATACAAAAACTTTAAGAAAAAGAAATGCTTTCCATGATGGGCAATGAGAAATAATAGAAAGACAATTCTGACTAAGTAGTATGTGCAAGGAAGAAGAAAATGTAACAAGAAGACAGACTTGTGTCAGGTTGTCAAAGACTTTAAAAACCAAAAAGAGGAGTTGGGTTTCTATTTGTTCTTAGAAACCATAGAGGTAGGTATAGTGAACTTTTTAATAACAGGTGTCATGTGATCAAACTTATACCTGAAGTACTGTCAGATGACTAAGGAATGGAACAGAAGTAATGATCAATCAGGAAGTCACTGCAGTAATCTAGAGTAGAGAGAGTGAAAATGATCTATGTTTAAATTTTTTTAAGTTTTATATTCTACACAGGGAAGTCAACAGTATATTGTATCCTTTAAACAAATATACTTTGAAATGAGTAAAATGCACAATTTTTTTTAATTTCCCACTATAAAAAAAATAAAATGTTTCCAATTTCAATTTATGCTTTTTAACATTCTGTACTAATATCTGATTGAAATTGTATAGAAGTCAGGAACTCTGGCATGTGTATGCAAATAAGAAGCTAATGCTGCTAAGTTGCTAGCTATGGCCTTGTAACTGAGGGTCTCCTGGATCGTTCAATATATGTTCTGAAATCCGCTAAAAGGGGACAAGACACTGAGAATGAAGGACAAGATTGTAGTCCCATACATCTTTAATTGTAGACCATCTTCAATATATTGTGGTCAAAAGTATGTTGATGATCAGGTAAATGTAACTAAGAGAACATCTGCCAATTTAATAAAATGCCACTAGTAATGTCCGTTTTCAAAACTAACCAACAAAACCCACAATACATCTAAAGTACTATACATTTTACCTTTTTTTTTTTTTAAATTACTGTCAGGCCACTATAATACTATCTCACTGCTCTAAAATAACTATTAAATACATTACAATTAAACTCACCTTAAAGGTCACCCAAATCTCACTTCTTAAGAGAACAGTAAACCTCCTAGATATTGGGCAGATAAATATAAATTCCCCTGAAATCAAAACTAAAAGTGAACTAGGGCTACATACAAGGATCACTCTCCCCACCCAGCCAAAAAAAAAAAAAAAAGTTTCAATTACTTGTAGTACTCCAAGTCTACTACAATGAATAAAAAGGATCTACTTCTTCCTTGTCAAATATAAGAAAGTGTGAAGATCTGAGCCGCATAAAGTGGAGTGGGCCCAGGTTAGCAATATTTGATGATAAGAGTAGGGGAAAAAAAGGAACAGAAGGAAATTTCTCCTTCCATTTGAAGTCATTAAGGGACACAATACAAAAAAAGGATGTAAAAAAAATCCAAAAGTTTTTTTTTTGCATGCTTCACAACTCTATTTACTTCAATCAACAAGTATTTATTAATTACTTACTATGAGCTAGATAACTGGGTGGGGCACAAAGAAAAAAAGCAAAAATAGTTAGCACTTGGGATTACAAACCTAAGTACAAAATATAAAATACCACTACAAAATACAAGCTAAGTAAACTTACAAGGAGAATTGACCAATAGGCAGTGCAAGTATTAATGAACTTACAGACCCAGGGGACAACTAGGCCACATACACAGATGCAACATTATAGGTGAGAAAAAAGCAGGTAGAATAGTATACCTGAACTGGAGTGATAGAGAGGAGTACAGTAGGAGAAAACTGGAAAAGCGCTATCAATCAGTAGATTACAGATCTATGTGCCAGGTACTTTTCTAAGCACTATGGACAGGAATACAGAAAATGAAATAAATCCTACTCATATAAGGAGATTACATTCTTATGGGAGAGAAAAGTGCATAAAAATTATGTGCATAAACTATAATAAAGACAGATATATAGTTCATACAGAAGAGGACTAGTGATTAGAAGAGCTCTCAATGCCAAAAAAATGTGTTTTCATATTCAGAATTTTGATGAAGGTAAGCATACTATGATTTTCACAAATAGAAAAGCATGAAAACCATATATAAATATTAACTGTAAAAAAGATTAATAATTACCAATTTTTTTAATTATTAGCACTTAATGTTCACAAAAGATCACACTTCTCTAGTAAGAAAACTACTAGAAACAGTCATAGATCCTTTGCTATATTTGGCCTTCCTCATGAAAGCATCAGCTCTAAGAGCACTTCATAACTCAAAATCAAAATAGGGCTACAAATGTCTAGTGGATAAACCTATCTAGAAGCATATTCTCAAATTTAGAGTATTAACTACAAAGACAGAAACATTTCCAGTTCTTTAAAAAGTAATCAGACAATAATGTATCAACATTTTTAATTAAATTCAGTAAGTGGTCTAAAGCAAAGATGTTATTTACTCTGGACCACAGGTTACAATAGGCTCAGATCATTGGAAGAAAGTTATCTTAAACCCACAATAGGCTCAGATCATTGGAACAAAGATATCTTAAACCCAAAGAAGTATTTCCATCACCTGAAGTTCTCTATTCCATTTTCTAAAAATCTTTCAACAAAAAAATTTTATTTGTCTCTTTTTCTTATGTTAGTTATATTTTCCAATGTATTTCTCCTAATCCCAGAGTCATATTTTAATAAAGAAACGTGTTTAGAAAAAGGAGAACTTAAACAACTTTTCCACAGTCAACCAGTCAGAGCTTATCAAAGGAACAATTTGAACCAAAGACTTCCTGACTCTAAGTATGATGGATCATACCATCTTTCATTGTTTCTCTTGCTTTCGTTGTTCTTTTTTTTTTTTTTTTTTTTTTTTGCTGAGGCAATTGGGGTTAAGTGACTTGCCCAGGGTCACACAGCTGTTACGTGTCTGAGACCAGATTTTAACTCAGGTGCTCTATTCACTGCACCACATAGCTGCCCCCGCTTTCTTTGTTCTTAATCTAATTATGAATAATAATTATTATGAATTAATGCTTACATCATTTTAAAAAAGCATACTTTTATAAAATCCAAAAAGTAAAAAAGTACTAGTTGGTAATAAGGTAATGTAATACTTAGTGACTGAAAAGAATATAACATACTTTACTGCTCCATTATCAAGGGAGATAAATATAAGTACAAAACTGGTAGATAAAAAGTTAAATTCTGGGTGAAAAATTCATCCACAACCACAAACCATATTAAAATGAAAACAATAATAATAATAATAGAACTTGTCAGTATACTCAGTTCTCTTAGAAATATCTAAAAATATAGGATTTCAATTTTTCAGATTTCTATTAAAAACAAGGCACATCTTCCATGGCTGAAATAGGAAAAGAGTAATTTCAACAAATCTTCCCTGCAATAATCACTATCATAATTGCTCTTCCCTGTAATAGCAATAATCACTATTATAACTACTTATCTGCATACTCACATATTCTCAACTCTTCATTATCACTTTCCTCAATCCAACTCAAACAATTATAAGTGGTTCAAAAACCAGGAAGCATAAAATATCTTTGGACCAATACAATTGTAATAGTTCTAGACCAATAAATAGCACACAAAGATAAAAATCATCCTTCATCTCTCTGCCACCACACCCCTGATTCTAGAAACAATAAAACTGTCACCAATAAAATTTTATTTTGGATGAAGCTCTAAAACATGCCAAAATCAGGTGGCAAATAGCAGAAATGGAAAGATGCACCAACCTTCCAGTAGTCAGATTGTAAACTGTAGTACCTCTGGTATGCAGATAATGCTGAAAGAAGAAAAGAAAATTTTTAGAAAAATTAAGGCAACATTATAAAGACATCAATAAAAGATTTCAAAATCCAAAAATCAAAGTCAGCATTACATATTTTTTAAAAAAGTTGGTCTGGAACACCCTGACTTGATATTACAACTACAAAAATTTCCTCCATTACCCAAAACATGAGATAAGCATGTGTGTGTGTGTATACACACACACACACACACACACACACACACACACACACAATGTGATGGTTTTTGTTATATATATAAAACATAACAAAAACCATCATATTGTACAATCTCAGCACAGTCCAAATAAGTTAGGATTAAACTAAGAACAGCCCTAACAAAAGCCACACACTTTGTCAGGTAGGTCCCAAAAACCAAGATCCTCTAAAACCTCTAACAATTTGACAAATTCCAGGATAGACCAGTTTCTGAAGGAGCCTTTGGATCTAAATGATTTGCAGTTATTTCCCAAAACAATTCACAATAGATTTTCTAGGCCTACACATACAGACACCTTCCATATGTATATTCCCCCATACATATATCCCTGCATTTTAAAAATTTCTCACAATATATATTTCATGCTTTATTAGTGATTATAGAAAACAAATTTCACCATTATATACAACGCGGTGAAAATTCAAGAAAATAACAATGAAAACAAACTTCAGAAGAGAAAATCTAGGTAGTGTAATCTGAAGACAGCAAAAGACTGTGTGTGTATGTGTGTGTGTGTGTGAGAGAGAGAGAGAGAGAGAGAGAGACAGAGACAGAGAGAGAGACAGAGAGAGAGACAGAGAGAGAGAGAGAGAGAGAGAGAGAAGCAGCATCACATAGTCAAGTTCAGAACTAACTATACAGTAGAGGACATAAGAGAAGGAGTTACAAAGCCTAAACCACAAATCTCGGCCCCATCCCCCCCAAATAAGCAACCTACAGCACGAAAGGATATTCCTTATTAATCAACAAGTATTTCAGCAGCTAGATAACTCAGTTGATAAACACCAGTTCTGAAGTCAGGAGTACCTTAAGTTTAAATTCAACATCAGACAAGTCACTTAATTCACATTTACCTCAGTTCCTCAATTGTAAAAAATAAAAACGATAGCTGGAGAAGGAAATGGCAAACCACTCACTGTATCTTTGCCAAGAAAATCCTAAATGGAATGAAGAATAAGAAAGGACTGAAATGACTCAAAAACAAGAAACATTTATTAATCACCAATTATATTTCAGGACTGGGGATTAGATTAAATACAATGTATGGTGTGCAATGAGGTGGGAGACACACAAAGAGACTGCAAAGATAGTTTGAGGCCAAGTGGTTAAGAGACTTACAAAAGATCTATTGAAGTTTACTGAGCACAAAAGTGCCATGATCTAATCTGACCTTAAGAAAGAAATTACTTTGGCAATAGTGTGGAGGCTGGGTGGTAATGGAGTCTTATATTTTATATGTTTATTTGCCATAACCATAAAAATGTGTGCTTTTACACACTCAGAATAAAAAGTTGTAGAACAGTAACAATTCACATCTAAGTAAAGAGCTTTATAATCAAGCTCACTTGAGAATAATATAAATATTATTTACTTTTGAAAGACAGTGCTTAAAGAGGTTAACTGGCTTGCCAAGGAATGCACAGATAATAAATGATAGAACTACAACTACAAGTCAGTATAGAACTACTTAATATAGGTGCTGTTTCTGTTACATCATTGGAGAAATCTTGCCCCAAAATATAATTAAATAGTAAGAATTAGGGGTTGGTACCCAACTTCTATCCTACCCACCTGTCTTCATCTGTTCACACTAAATTCAGAATTGTAACTTTTTAAAATTTGTCTTCATGCCATGGCTAATCTAATGTCACACTTTCCCCATCTTTAATTTTAGCTACCCTTCTCTAGAGGGTTCTCCATCTTCTCTGAATCTTCCCCTACAGTTGGAAGGTGGAGAAACAGACCAGAAAATTCAAATCCCTCTAGATTTTACCCCACAAACTAAATAAAATTGCACCTCAGAGCAAACACAGACTGAGAAAAGCTCAGTGAGGGACAACTCAATAAGATTCAAAGAAAGACCTAACTGGTGTGAAATGCGAATAATTCCAGGATAATTCCACAGAAAAGTTAAGCAGGGAGCCCTGGGGCTTGCTAGTAAGAGGTAACCTCAGACCCAACAGGAACTTTCACCTCCCAAACAGCATGGGGAGTCAGGGATCTGTGTCCAGGAAGATTGAGGGAACCTAAGTCCTGATTAAGAACACACCCCCACCCCCTCAACTATACTACTGAGATGTGCTCCTGGACGAAAAGAAACCAGCACAACTGGTGAGTGCAGAAGCAGTGGGGCAGGAAAGCTGCTGAGGAACCTTGCACTAATAAGTTCTCATTTAAAAAAAAAAAAAAAACCAGATCAAGGAGACAACCCAACCATAAAGTTACTATGGGAATAGGAAAAAACAGAAGACATTGAAAAAAAAATTTTTTTTAAGTCTCTTATCCAAAGAGTAATGTTAAATGACTACTTGCCCAGTAAGAATTTATAGAACTCTGAATGGATGGATGCCCATCAATTGGAGAATGGCTGAATAAATTATGATATATGAATGTTATGGAATATTATTCTTCTAAGAGAAACAACCAGCAGGACAATTTCAGAGAGGCCTGGAGAGACTTGCATGAGTTGACACTGAATGAAACGAGCAGAACCAGGAGATCATTACACATGGCAACAATACTATATGATGATCAATTCTGATGGACATGGCTCTCTTCAACAATGAGATGTTTCAAACCAGTTCCAATTGGTTAGTAAAGAAGTCCATATACATCCAGAGAGAAGGATATGAGATGTGGACCACAACATAACATTTTCATGCTCTCTATATCGATGTTTGCTTGCACTGGGTTTCCTTTCTCAGATATTTTTTTGTTCATGTAGATACGATTGTTCTTGCACAGCAAGGTAAGTATGGAAATATGTATACATCTATTCAACTTGCCAAGTATTTTAATATAATTAACATGCAGTGGACTTCCTGCCATCTAGGGGAGAGGAGGGGACTAAGGAGGAAAATTTGTACGGGAAAGCTTTGTAAAGGTCAATGTTGAAGAATTTACCCATACATATGTTATACAAATAAAAAGCTTTAATTGGGGGGAGGGGGGAGAATTTATAGAACTCAAAAAAGACTTTAAAAACCAAATGAGAGAAATTGAGGAAAAACTAATAAAATTTTTTTTTAAATCATCCAACCAAAAATTATTAAATAAAAAAGTTAACCCACTAGAAAAGATGACACAGTCTTAAAGATGAAAATAACTCTTTGAAAATTAGAACTAGGGACAACTCTGAGGTACCATTACACACCTGTCAGATTGGCTAAAATTTCAGGAAAAGATAATGATGAATGCTGAAGGGAATATGGGAAAAATGGGACACTAATACATTGTTGGTGGAACTGTGAACGGATCCAACCATTCTGGAGAGCAATTTGGAGCTATGCTCAAAAAGTTATCAAACTGTGTATACCTTTTGACCCAGCAGTGTTTCTATTGGGCCTATATCCCAAAGAGATCTTAGAGGAGGGAAAGGAACCCACATGTGCAAGAATGTTTGTGACAGCCCTTTTTGTAGTGGCTGGAAACTGGAAACTGAATGGATGCCCATCAACTAGAGAATGGCTGAACAAATGATGGTATATGCATGTTATGGAATATTATTGTTCTAAGAAAAACAACCAGCAGGATGATTTCAGAGAGGCCTGGAGAGACTTGCATGAACTGATGCTGAGTGACGTGAGAAGAACCAGGAGATCATTATACACGGCAACAACAAGACTATATGATGATCAATTCTGATGGACACGGCCCTCTTCAACAATGAAATGTCTCAAACCAGTTCCAATTGTTCAGTGAAGAAGAGCCATATACATCCAGAGAGAGTGATGTGAAATGTGGACCACAACATATCATTTCCATGATCTCTATTGATGTTTGCTTGCATTGGGTTTCCTTTCTCAGATATTTTTTGTTCATGTAGCTATGATTGTTCTTGCACAGCAAGATAAGTATGGAAATATGTATACATATATTTGACTTGTCACGTATTTTAATATAATTAACAGGTAGTGGACTTCCTGCCATCTAGGGGAAGGGAAGGGACTGGGGGGGAAAATTGTAACAGAAAGCTTTGTGAAGATCAATGTTGAGGAACTGCCCATATATGTTATGCAAATAAAAAGAGAGAGAGAGGGAGGGAGAGAGGGAGGGAGAGAGGGAGAGAGGGAGAGAGGGAGGGAG
>JAJPUD010002346.1:119932-144138 GCA_023553655.1 Myrmecobius fasciatus
AGGGAGGGAGGGAGGAAGGGAGGGAGGGAGGGAGGGAAAATTAGAACTAGGTAAGAAGCCAATGGAGCTGCAAGAGACTAAGAAATAATAAAACAGAATAAAAGAATGAAAAAAATGTAAAACATTAAAAAAAAAAAAAAGATCTGCTGAACAGATCAAGAAAACATAAAAATAAAACTACCTGAAAGCTGTGATGAAAAGAAAAGAAACGCAGAAGGAATTGAGTTCAAATCTGGCCTCAGATACTTAACACTAGCTGTATGATTCTCATCCGCAGGAGGGCAAAGGAGAGAAGGAAGAGGACAGACTCAAAAAATTGGCTCACCTTGTTAATTGGTTAAATAGGGAACATGAACGAACACGAACACACACACACACACACACACACACACACACATCCATGAAAGGTATAGCACCCTCCAAAACACAGTACTAGGATAGGGAATAGGATAAGGTAGGTGTCTAGATTTATACCAGTGAGAAAAGGTATGTAGATTAATAGAAAAGGGGTAAAGAGGGAGGGAATTGGTAGCATAGGACAAGGTGGGGTACAGAAGGGTTTTTAGATTAATGGGTATGGGATAAGATGTGTAGATTAATGTAAAGAAAGAGGGAAAGGGTCCAGGGAGAAGATAAGGGAAGAATCCATGGGTGGGTTAAATAATATAACAAGGCAAGTTAAAGAGTACAACTAAAGTAAAAGAGCAAGAAAACCAGAACAACTGACCTTGGGACACGGATTAACCAATGTGAAGTGCAAACACCTCCAGGGTAGCTCCACAGAAAGAGCTAGTAGGAGACTTAGAGTGAGGCCGGAGCCTCAACCACAACTATAAAAATTTTCACCTCCAGGAAGAATAAGGGATCCTGAGCTGATTAGGAACTCCAGGTCCAATTATACTGCAGAGCCATGCCCCTGAAAAGGAACCAGCACATCCAGAGTACAGAGGCAGGGAGGCAGGGACTGGCTGCCAGCACTTGCTGGGGGAGAGGGGGAGCTTTTTAGTTTGGGGTTCCAGGTCAGAGGAGAGCTGATGTGAAGCTAGAGGCACCATTTCTCCATCTCATGATTAGAGGTATTTACACTAATACTTCTCATTAAAAAAAATTAAAAATCAGTTGGCAAAGAACAACAAACCCAATTATAAGAACTTACTATGGGAATAGGGAATACAAGTGTTCATCATCTTCAGAGGAGGACAATGAAATTAAAAACAAGAAACTAGAAGAACTCAAAAGACTTTAAAAATAAGATGAATTGTGAAAAAACTAATAAAAAAAAAGAAAAGAAATAACAACTATGCAAGAAAAACAAGATTATCAAAGAGTTAACCAACTAGAAAAGGAGTTTCACTGTCTTAAAGAAGAAAATAATTCTTTGAAAATTAGAATTACGCAAGGGGAAGCCTGTAAAGAAATATCAAGAAATGAAACAAAATATAAAGAATGAAAAGAACAGAATGTTAAACATTTATTTGAAGAAATGCAATTAATCTGGAGAACAAGTCAAGAAGAGAATATAATTGGACTACCTGAAAGCTGTGACCAAAAAAATACCTTGACACTATAATGCAAGAAATAATCCAACAAAATTATCTCAGAGTGATAGAATATGACACTAAAGTAGAAGTAGAAAAAATTTACTGATTACCATCTCAAAGAGATCCTTTGTGGAAGATAAATAGGAATGCAACTGCCAAATTTCGAAACCTCCAGATCAGAAAGAAAATGTTGTAGTAAGAAACAAGAAAAAAAAATTTACCTAGAGCTACAATTACAGGATTTAACAGCAGCCACAATAAAAAACCATAGATCTTGGAATCATACACACACACACACACACACACACACACACACGCACACACACGCACACACGTACGAAGGCCTGTGGCCAAAAATATATCCAACAAAGTTAGCCATAATAATGAATTAAAAAGAAATGGACATTCAACAAACTTGCAGATTTTCAAGATTTTTTTTTTTTTTTTGCTTTTTGCTGAGGCAATTGGGATTAAGTGACTTGCCCAGGGTCACACAGCTAGGAAGTATCTGAGACCAAATTTGAACTCAGGTCCTCCTGACTTCAGGGCTGGTGCTCTATCCACTGCGCCACCTAGCTGCCCTTTTCAGGATTTTCAATCAAACCTGAATTTAAAAGAAAATTTAATATAAGAACATATCCAAGATTAATTCAAAAGATAACACATACAAATTGTTTTAGACACAGAAATGTATACCATACATTTATGACTGGCATCAATAATATGAATAGCTTAAAAGAAAAATCATACTTCTGTCTCAATCTTATTCTAAAAAACAAAACTATCTACAAAAAAGTAATAAAATAGTAAGAGTAAAATACAGAGGACGAATGGACAGAGGCATTAGAGATGAAGGAAAGGTTAGGGTTAGGAGTTCTAAAAATCTAGTCATATCAGAAATAGGTTAAATATATAACATGAAGGGCATATAGCATCCTACAAAATCAGTGAAGAAACAGTGGGGAAAGGACTGGGGAGGGAATAGGGTAAGATGGGGAATAGAAGGATTTTTAGAGTAATAGTTGTAATTAGATTAATAGGAAAGGGATAAAGAGAGAAGGGAAAAGGTAGCAAAGCATAAGATGGGGAACAGAAGGGTATCTGGATTAACAGGAATGGGATAAGATGTAGATTAGTGGGAATGGGATAAAAAGGAAAGGAAAAGATGAGAAGAGATGATAAGGGAGAGATTCATGGATGGCGGAGATTGAGTAAAAGCAAGACAAGGTGAATTAAAATAGAAGAGTTAGCAGGGTTAAGAATTAAGGGGGTAGGGGGTAGCTAGATGGTGCAGTGGATAGAGCACCAGCCCTGAAGTCAGGAGGGCCTGAGTTCAAATCTGGACTCAGACACTTAATACATTCTAGCTGTGTGATCTTGGGCAAGTCACTTAACCCCAATTGCCTCAGCAAAAAAATAAATAAATAAATGAATGAATGAATGAATAAATAAATAAATAAAGAGATATACAAAAATAATATAATAAGGATCCTACGGAGTAGAATTTACTAGGGGAAAAAAAATCCTAAAGATTCAATCAGGAGGATTTCAGAGATGCCTGGAGAGACTTGCATGAACTGATGCTGAGTGAAATCAGCAGAACCAGGAGAACATTATACACAGCAACAAGACTATACGATGATTAATTTTGATGGACATGGTTCTCTTCAACAATGATGTGATTCAAACCAGTTCCTATTGTTCAGCGATGAACATAGTGATATATGTCCAGAGAGAGGCCTGTGGGAACTGAGTGTGAACCACAAGACAGCAGTTTAACGCTTTCTATGAATATTTCCATGCATTTTGTTTTCCTTCTTAGGTTGTTTTTTTCTTCTTCTCTTTCTAGATCTGATGTTTCTTGTGCAGTAAGATAACTGTATAGATATGTATACATGTATTTTATTTGTCATATAATTTATCCTATTTAGCATGTATTAGATTGCCTGTCATCTAGGGGTGAGGGGTGGGGGGAAGGAGGGGAAAAGCTTGGGAAAAAAAAAAAGTTTTTGCAAAGGTCAATGTAGAGAAATCACTCATATGTTTTGTAAATAAAAAGCTTTATTATGAGAAAAAAAAGAAAACAAAAAGATTCAATCAGGACAGAAATCTACATATCAGCCATATTATTATTGTTTTAGATGCATGTTTACAAATAGGTAAATGCATAAGAGACTGTGTGGGAGGGGGAGAGAAAGAGAATGAAAGGGAAAAAAAAATAAAGTAAAAAGTGCTCAGAAGAGAACAAAAGAATAACCTACAAGGATGGACATTCATAAATATAATTTAATATAAACATAATATAATTTCTTCTATTATTACAGGTGCTTTGAAATGAAATGAAATTTTGTTATATATTCTGAATCTTAATGTTTTCTGCTGTGCACATGACAATGTTTATTTTCTTTTTTCTATTCTCTTTTATTTTGTATTTAGTTCAAAAGTAAAAAAAATTTAAATTAAAAAAATGGAAATAATAGACATATACAAACACAATATCAAGAATCAGGAATAGAATTTATTAGAAAAAGGGGGCAAGGCTAGTAATCATTATCTCAGAAAAAAAAAAGTCATGCATGCCTACTTATTTGTAAATTCATGTATATGTGTGTGTGTATGTATACATAAACAAATCCTTGCTTAACTGTAGCCTGCTTGGGGGAAATGGGGAATAGCAAGTAAAATGTTTTCAGTTCCTTTAAGTGCTTCCTGATTATAACACCATGTTTTCATTTCATTTACACTGTGACATGAGAGGGGCCCAGAAAGAAATTAATTATCCACACATGAAATCCTCTTTTATTGCATTCACATATAAATAACCAGGTCAACAAGCATATAGCTGCATCTTTGGGAAGAGTTCCAATTTACATTCAGGTGGATCTGTGTAGGTGGGGGTGGGGGGGTGTCAGTACAACTAAGCAGCTGAAAAAAGCTGGACCGATGGAGGAAGCCCTAGCATTTAGGGGATCAGAGATGTAGGGTACCTCAGAGTTCATGTAGTCCAAAGTTTTCATTTTCCAGATAAAGTGATTGAAACACAGAAGGTAAAGTGACTTGCCCAAAATAACAGAGGTAGTGAAATGTCCAGATTCTGTGACTCTAGAACCAATACTTTTCCCACACCTGCCTGCCCCAGTATGTTCCATACTGGTCCAGTGCCTTCTCTGAAGAGTCTTCAGTCTTACCCTGAGTATGTTGAAGGCAGAAAAGAAATACTTTCTTATAGAGAAGGATATAGTAGGAATGAAGGAAAAAGGAGAGGCAAAAAAAAAAAGTGGGAGGTCAGAGGGGAGGTGCCTATTTTTCAACCACACACTCTACTCACCTCTTACTTAGAATCCCCTTATCAATGCTATTCCTCCCACCTCCTCACTGTAAATCAACTTTAGAACTCAGCCCTTTAGAGGCCTAATTTTCATTTGGGTTGGTGTCTATAGTGCCTTGGATATTGTACACATTTTAAAGGATTAGATTGGGAAGTTTTTTAGAGATCACATCAACACCTTCCATAATGAATTCCACCTTTCAAACTGCTATACTACTTTATAATAATCTTGTTTATCACTTACAATTAATTTCCTTCCAAAGTATGTGTGTTTGATGCATTTCCTCTCTACCATCAACTGAAACTATTACAGAGCAAAGGAAGTATGAGAATTTAATAACTAGGTAAGATGAATCTGTTTTTTTCTATACGGACTGCTACACACTAACAGGAGAAACTAATAAATATTTACTAAGCTGGAATTCTTCTAGTGGGTATATGCTGAACTCAATCTCTGCTCTATTCCCTAATTCAGACTTTTTTTTTAATTAGAGAAGCAATCAATTTCATTGATATTTTTAAGATTTTTTACTTCACAATCTCTACTATTCAGCTAATTAAATAATACTACTGAAAAAAATTTTAAACAGAACAAAGAAAGTAAGAAAATAAACAAGTACCTAAATTCTACTTATTTCTTTATAGGTACTTGCTTATGAGGCACACATAATAAATAATCAGATATAGAATTTGAACACTTTGAACATTTCTTTTAACTCAAAAAGTAGGGATTTTTCCCCTCATGTTATTCCCTTACCTTAAGCAGTCTAGTGAATTCTATGGACTGTTTTCAGATTTTTTTTTCCCCCTGAAGCAATTGGGGGTAAGTGACTTGCCAGGGTCACACAGCTAGGACACGTTAAAGAGTCTGAGGCCAAATCTGAACTAAGGTGCTCCTGACTTCAGGGCTGGTGCCCTATCCACTGCGTGCCATCTAGCTGCCCCCAGAATGTTTTTAAATGCATAAAATAAACGACAGAGTTAACAAAAGAAACCCATTATACTTAAAACACTCATTAATAATAATAATAATAATAATAAATTTTTTTTAAAGTTCACAGGCCCAAATTAAAATCCCTGCTCTAGAAAGTATTCTCTTTCTCCTGGATCATGTCATTCTCCCCTATCATCCACACTATATTTATTCTTAGAAGAAATATGCTTTTTGGGGAGACAGGCATGAACAAAATGAATACATACAGAATCGTTTTCTCATAACAAACTGACCTAAGTAAGAGATATATAAATTTTCTAAAATCAATCATTTATTTTCTTTGTATGTATTTTCCCTAAAATGATCCACGTTGGGGGCAGCAAGGTGGCACAGTGGATTAGAGTATCAGCCCTGGAGTCAGAAACACCCAAATTCAAAATAAGCCTCAGACACTTGGCAATTAACTAGATGTATGATTCTGGGCAAATCACCTAACCCCCAACTGCCATTCCACCCCCCCTTTCTCCATCCAAGTTCATCAAAATCAGAAGAAAAAAATCACATCCCCATCATAACCCATTACCACATTCACACAGTCTCTTTAAAGTTATATACATCATCTCATTTATCAAAACAATGTTAAAATGTTAAAAAAAATTTTTTACTCAAGACAGAAAAAGAAAACTTTACCTTTTGGATAATCTTCCAACAGGAGGTTGAAGTGACCTAACTGACAAAAGAAATCAGATTCAACTTTTCCTTCAGCTTTTAAGATTAGAGATTCATAGCAGCGAACAGCCTAGAAAAAAGAAACACAAAGAATATTTAAAAAAAGAAGCACAGGAACAAACATAACCTTGATGCTCATTTTCTTCTGTATAATAACCAATTTATTAACTTCCAGTTACAGATCTAATATAATTATTAGAGATTTTAAAAGTAGTCTATTAAGTTAAAATAATAAGGAATGTCATCCTTACCTCCCTTCAAAATTACAACTGGATGAAAATATACACTTTATGAATGAGGACCTCAAATAGTTTCCACTACTAAATGCTACTATAATGTTATGCCACAGAAAAATATTTTTCCTAATATTATAATAGACCTTAGACAAAAAGAGGATGAGATGGGAGGGAGGTGGAGAAGAGGAGAACAACTACTACTATTATTACTACTACCACCCTTCCACCCCCCACTACATTCTACTGTGGGAAAGAACACCATTTTTATAGACACTGGATCCAGACTTAAAACGGACAACCAATCAATTCACACAGATTCAGAAGTATTAGATGTTACAGATAACGGTGAAAAACAGACTGGCCCTTATAGAGTTTAGCCTCTATATCAAAAGGAGTGAGGAGACATGTACATGCATTACATACATACATGCATTACATACATACATACACACACACAAAAAATAATTTATAAGGCAATCTAGGAAAAGAGGCATCCAGTAAAAGATCAGAAAAGATCTTACAAGAAGAGAACCTGAAAGAAGGAAAGACTATATTCTAATCATGAATCACAGCTTATATAAAACCATCAAGATCAGAAATGTCAAATGTGAGGAACAACAAATCACACAATTTCCTAGAGCTTCAATTTTCACAAATATAAAATGAATTGGGTTGACCTAAAACAGGGATTAACATTTTCTGTCAATGATGACTGTGTAAAAACTGAAGCCTATGGATACCTTATGAAAATAATGTTTTTAAAATGCATAAAATACAAAGCATTGCAAAGAAAACTAATTAAAACAATTTAAATTATTTGTTGACATTACTGATGACATTAATGTGATATACTGATTATTAATAAAAATGTTAATATTTTAAGGCCAAATTCACAGACCACATATTAAGAATCATTATACTAGAAAATATAACCAAGGTTCTTTCTCACTTGAAATAAATTGAATCTATTAAATATTTTTTTAAAAAGCTAAAAGAGAAACTATGTCTCTTGGCCTGTTTGGTTCCCAATTTTAGGGTGAATTTAAAACAATCAGATGCACTAAAAACATGTTATATAATCTCAACAGTCCTTGCTAAAAACAAATCCTTTTACAAAAGGTAATCTTCCCTAAACCACTCACTGATCCATTCAAGAAGGTGGCTATTCTAATCCTTCTCTAGGTTTCAATGGCAACCCTTCCCTTCCCTTCTCAAGGTTCATATTTTACTGGAAAAAATGAGTCTTCTATCTCTCAAGATAACTTCCTGCATATCTCCTCATTCATCCTTCTTATATACTTTTCCATATAAGTCCTAGATTACAACCTAAATGATTTTCTTTCAGCAGTCAAATTTTATATTTTATTTTTTATTGTTTTAGATTAATGACCTCCACCTTCTTCCATTTAAACTTTCCTATATCATTTGACTTCTTGCCCCCATCGCCTCCCCACCCCCTCCTGCTGCCTAGGAATACAGCAACATTCCCTTCTTGGAGGAGGAAAAAAAGCCACTTAATCAGAGCATTCTTGCTATATTGCCTACATTTCCTGCCTCAACTTCCTCTTCCCCCTACCATCTAGATTCATTACACTGAAACTGCTCTCCAAAGATGTCAATAATCTTCCAAATGCCTAAATTTAATAGCTTTTCTCAATCCTCTTCCTTGACTTTTGCAGCCTATCATTAAACTACCTTGGCTCTCTTCTAGAAACTGGGTTTTCTAGAAGCTCTGGAATTTCGTGACGTTTTTCTCTCCTCATATCTGTATGAGTACTCCTCAGTCTCCTAAGTTGGATCTTCATATAGGTGAACACAAACTGACCAACACTTCCCCCCATTTCCTTTGAAAGACAAAATAGTAGGTTCAAAATGGATATTTTAGAACTTTTTTTTCCCCCAGCCAAAGACCAATTTTGTTAAAGCCAATTAAAATTATCTAACTGCATTTTGAAATTCTTTCAATAACCTGACCACTTCTTATTCTTCCAGGCCCATTCATTATACTTTATACATTATTATATACATTATACACTGATTCACATACTAAAAGCAACCCAGCCTATTTGTTGTTTAAAAAAAAAAAAAACTTTTTCATTATTTGATTCCCTGAATTATCCATTCCTGGCTTGTCCCAGTGTCTAGAATTCAGCCCTTTCTCATCTCTTCCTCCCGGCTTACCTGAAGTCTTTTAAAAATCCCACCTTTGGCAAAGTAGTATTTCAGATTTCCCTTAATGTTAGTGCCTTTGATCTGGGATTGTTCTGTTTGGACATAATTTTTTAGCATGTTTTCTTCCCCATTCAAATGGTAGTTCCTTGAGAAGTGGGATCATTTTTGCCAAGTAGCACTTAATACTTGTTGATGTGGTGACTCAAGTGTAATATAAAAGATGGAAAGGTAAACACCATGGTGATGATCTAGTACTTTATCTTAAAGGCAACAAGAACTTAAAAAATTACTAAAGGGAAGAGGGTTATCCTTTGAGACAATCAGGACTACATTCTGAGGCATAGTTTTCAAAAGTCTGGTCTGAGATCTCCTAGTGTCCCAGATCTCTTTTCAGACAGTTAACTATTAAAATTACATTTCCTTTTCCAACTATATGTCTATGATTATTGTTCTATAAGAAATGATGATCAATTAGATTCAAGGAAGTCTTGTTTTTACTTTATTTTATAAGAAATATAACAATGGGGGCAGCTAGGTGGCACAATGGATAGAGCACCAGCCTGAGTTCAAATTTGACCTCAGACACTTGGGCAAGTCACAATCCCAATTGCCTCAGGGAAAAAAAAAAGCGATTGCATATAAATCTTTAAATCTATTATGTATAACTTGCTGTTCTTTTTAAATGTATTTTAACATATAACTTTTTTTCAACATTCATTTTTATAAGATTTTGAGTTCCAATTTTTTCCACCATCCCTTTTCTCCCCCCTTCCCCAAAATAACAAGCCAACTGAAAATATGTAGAATCAATTTTTAACATATTTCCATAAGAGTCACATTGGGAAAGAAAAATCATAACAAAAGGGGAGAAATCATGAGAAAAAAAAAAAAGAAAAGAAAACAATATGTTTTCATCTGCATTTAGTCTCCATAGTTCTCTCTCTGGATGCCAATAGTAGGCCTTTTCCATCTCCATTATACTGGAATTGTCTTGAATCACATCACCACACTATTGGGAAGAGCTAAGTCTATCATAGTTGGATCACACAATCTTGCTGTTATGGTGTACATCTACTTACTTCCTCAACATTAATTCATGTCTTTCCAGGCTTTTCTGAAATCAGCCTGCTTGTCATCTCTTAGAGAACAATAACATTCCATCACTTTCACAGAACCACAATTTATTTAGCCGTTCCCCAACTGAAGAACATCTGCTTGTTTTCCAATTTTTTGACATCACAAGAAAGGGATGCTGTGGGTCTTTTCCCCTCTTTTAGATCTCTTTAGGACACAGACCCAGTAGTAGCAGCACTGCTGGATCAAAATTCCAAATTGTTCTCCAGAATGGTTAGGACAATTCACAACTCCATAAACAATGCATTAAGTGGCCCAGTTTTCCCTTACCCCCCATTCACTGTCTTTTCCTGTCATCTTAGCCAAACTGAAAGATATAGGGAAGTACTTCCGGTTCTAATGTGCAATTCTCTGATCAATAATGACACAGAGCATTTTTTCAGATGATTATAAATGGCTTTAATTCTTTCATCTGAAAATTGCCTATTCATATCCTTTGACCATTTGTCAATGGGACAATAGTATGCTTATAAATTTGACTCAGTTCTCTAAGTATTTTAGAAATGAGAGTTTTAATCAGAAAATGCTGTAAAAATTGTTACCTAGCTTTCTACTTTCCTTCTAAATTTGGCTGCATTGATTTTGTTTGTGCAAAACCTTTTTAATTTAATCAAAATTATACATTTTTTATCTTGGTCAGAAATTCCTTTCCCCAAAAATCTGGCAGTTAAAATACCCCTTGCTCTTTCATTCCTATTAAAAAAAAACACTAAAGAACATTACAACAAATGGGGTTCTCTCTAAAATCATCAGCATTATATATAATGAGGATAATTTAGAAACATTCTCAGTAAGAACAGGGTTTTGGGCACCCATTATCACCACTACTGTTCACTTATGTACTAGAAATGGTAGCTTTAGCTGCAATAAGAGGAAAAGAAATTGAAGGAAGAGTAGGTAATTAAGAAATTAAAACTAGTTTTATTTATTTGAGTTTTATTTCTTCACTCTTTGCAAATATTTTGAGAATCAACTAAAAAAGTATGAATTTAACAACTTTAGCAAAATTGCAGGATATAAAATGAACCCAAATAGATCAGTGTTTCTCTATATTACCACCAAAGCCCATCAATAAGAAATGTAAGAGAAATACCATTTAAAATAATTGTAGACAATATAATATAAAGTATCTGGGAGCCTACCTGATGAGGCAGATACAGAAGCTATATGAACACAAATAACTCTTTGGACTAATAAATCAGATCTAAACAATAGGGAAAATATCAATTCCTCACGGATAGACCGAGCTAATAAAAATGAAAATGACAATTCTGCCAAAATTAATCTGCTTATTCAGTCCCATACCAAACTGCCAAAAATTTCATTCATACAGCTATGGGGAAAAAAAAATAACAAAAATTCATCTGAAAGTTCAAGAATTATCAAGGGAATGGAGGGAAAAATGTGAAGGATGGTGGCCTAGCAATACCAAACCCAAAATTGTAATATAAAGCAGAAATCATCAAAACCAGCTGACAATGACCAAGAAATAAGAGTGGTGGATCAGTAGAACAAGTTAGGTACACAAGACACTATGGACAATAAATATAATAATCTACTGTGATAAACCCAATGACTCCAGCTTCTGGGATAAGAATTCACTATTTGACAAAAAACTGCTAGGAAAACTGGAAAATTGCATGGTAGAAACTAAGGCATAGAGCAATATTTCATAGCCTATTATTATCAAGGTTCTTTTTTCCTTCATCTGATAATTCAATGTATAAATCAACATGTTCTACAGCTTAAGAACAAAATTATTCCTAGTCAATGTATTTTTTAAGGGAGATAGAAGAGGGTGGGGAGTGGGGAGGGGTTAGGGGAGCTTTTAAACAATATCACTTTGATTCAGTCTCATATTATCTTAACAGTTGAATTACTGAAAAGCTTCCCTTTTACTTGTATCTGATTCCAATCTACTTTCATATTTCCCTTCATCCTACTACTCTAGATTTTCAAAAACTCTCCATAAGCTGACCTCAACTTTATTTTCTCCTCCTCCTCCTCTTCCTCTTCTTACCATTACCACCATCAGCACTACTATTAGTGGCTCATGGTTGTCCCAAAATCCTGGAATGGAATTCTGCCTGTACCAAACAAAATGTACAAAAATAAAAGGAATATTATGATATCAAATGGTAAAGTAGGTAATGCAATATATAGAACAACAGGCCTGGAGTCAGGAAGACCTGAGTTCAAATCCAGACTCAAGACACTCACTGATTTGTGACCATGGGCAGATCACTTAAACCTTGTTTGCCTCAGTTCATCATCTATAAAATGAAAGAAGGAAATGGCAAACCACTCCAGTATCTTTGCCTAGAAAAATAGGGTCATGACAAATTCAACATGAAAACAACAAGATGACATCAAATAGCAAGAATAAGGAATAGAAGAGAATTTATTGAAAGAAAAACATCAGGTATTATGAAAATGCATGAAGAGTTTGCATTGACATTAAGTATCATAATGTTTCTGGGACAGCTCAAATAGAGTCTACATTGTTTAAAGACAGACTAGCCTGGAGTCTATAACATTCATTAAAGATGAGCTGTGAGCAAGGAAAAAATGTACTTGCAATTACTTTACAAAAGTCATACTGACCATAGAGATTTTATGCAAAATATTATTGGATATGGAAAGTGTTTATAATCAAACTAATATAGCAACTGTTTACAAAATCAAAAAGTTAGTTTATTTCTAGATAATGAAGTTTGGTTCAAGGCAAATGCCAATATCATCATCAAGTGATTGGTGAATGAGGAACAGGTTTGGAAGTCAGATTTAAAAGCCATTCCAACAATAACTTTTGTTATTTTAGGACAAAGGAATCCATAAGAGGAGGTGAAGTCCAAAGAGCTAAAATCAAAACCAATTGAACTCCAAAAAGATTTGGTCTTTCTAAAATTGATGCTGCCAAAATAAGAAACGAAGCACTGTGCCTATTATGTTCAATTCACAAATGGCACTGAGGAAAAAACCCTTAATCCAAATTTAATTCTATTTTATTTATTTATTTTTGCTGAGGCAATTGGAGTTAAATGACTTGCCCACGGTCACACGGTTAGGAAGTATTAAGTATCTGAGACCAGATTTGAACTCAGGTAGGTCCTCCTGACTTCAGGGCTGGTGCTCTATCCACTGTGCCACTTAGCTGTTTCTAATTCTAACAATATAAAATTCTAATAAACATAAAATTCAAAATTTATAAATTAAAAAAATGAAAAAATAAAATTTTTACAAGCTTAAATTTCTTAAAGATTGTCATTTGCTATTCTTAGCTTTATTAACTAAAAATATGCACAAAATGCGCAATCATGAAATAACAAGTAATATATATTTCTGCAAAGAGGAAAGATGGAGCTACTTCCTCATCAGAAAAAGAGAAGAGAAAATTGATTTCGTAACAAAATAAAATACCATGTTTGAGTTTCAGGTACCATGGACAGCACCATGAGCCTAAGGAATTGCCTGTGTTTCCTAGATTTTTTCCCATTCCTCAAACCTTGAAAACATTTCTTCAAAACTTCTGGCAAAAATCACAAAATTACTTTAATTTAATCTATAACAAATTATGCCATACAAATTCAACTATGCAAATAACTGAAAAAGAATAAGATAATCTAGTTTGAACCCCATTAAATGCCCATCTTATCTCACTGTTGCCAAAATTTCAGACTCAACTCCTTTTTTTCTTCATTTCAGTCCCACAAGCAAGTCAAGCTCTCTTTTTCATGGGTTCCTTCCCAATAAAATTCTAACAATATTAAAAAGTTGGGAAAAGCCAGTTTAAAATTTTATAAGTTAGAAGTTCCTTAACACAATGAAGTCAAAGGAAAAGAATACACAGAATGAATGAAAAGTATTTAATAGGTACCTATTATGTGCCCAACTGATAAGCTGGTCTTGTATGTTTGTTTAAAAGACAATTGTATACCATTTTATGTCAAGCACTCACATGGAGGTCTGTCAGAAGTGATACAAGGACTCATGATAAGAACTTTGAATCAGATTTTTATGACAAGGAAGACACTGGCAAAGGACCACCCAGCATGCTGTGCCTGCAGAATTACAGCAGTTCAAAAGGAGAAGGAAAGAGGGGACACAAGGTGAATGTAAAGACACACATTCCCCAAAAAAGGCAGAGAAAATGAACTCAGTCTCTAGTGGTCCTTTCTAGAAAGTGTAGTAGCAACAGGACAAATAATGTCAAAATCCTTAAGTTCCAGAAAGGAAGGCCAAAAAGAAATGGCCCTTGAATGAAGAAGTGAGGTCACTGGTGACCTTGAAGACAGTTTTAGGCAACTGTTGTGAATGAAATACTAGGTTACAAATTAGAGAAAAGCAAGGGAGTTAGTGAATTCACAGAAGCAGAGTATTCCTCAACAAGTAGGTATTGAAAAGGAGACAGATGGTTAGTGTTTAACAGAGATAGCAGAGTTAGGAACTTGTTTTAAAGATGGAAACATACTTAAAAGATTTACCCAGTGTTCACTTTTGTGACAATATCGCCACTCAGTTCACTTATGTCCCAAGTACTCATGGCCTTTCACAATCTGGCTTGAGCCAGCCTTTCTAGCTTTTCCCTCACACTTCTCTTCATGTATTTCTGCAACCCAGTCAGGCATTATTTTTCACCAAATGCTTTCCTACTTTCAAGCTTTCCTCATATAGCTCCCTTAAAACATCAGATAAGCCTACTTTGCTTGATCACTGCCTACTGAAAGTCTACCCTCCTGTTAAGACCAATCAAAAATACCTTTACTTTCCACCAACAGAAATCCTTTCCTCCCCCCATATGTATGAATATGTACTTTCCTGTCATATATATCCTATACCTTAACAACAACAATAATAATAACAAAACAACAAACAACAACTAACTATATAAAAAGTCTTGCCTGTTAGGATGTTAGCTGTATGGGTTCATGATTTTTTTATTTGACTTTATCTCTCCTACCCCATGTTTTATTTTTTTTATTTTTTTGCTTTTTGCTGAGGCAATTGGGGTTAAGTGCCTTGCCCAGGGTCACACAGCTAGGGAATGTTAAGTCTCTGAGACCAGATTTGAACTCAGGTCCTCCTGACTTCAGGGCTGGTGCTCTATCCACTGCGCCACCTAGGTGCCCCATGTTTTATTATTTTTAAATGGCTATTAAATTGATAACAATTTTAGATCTTTCCTGAAATTCAGTTCTCTCGGAGAGCATAAATGATCTGAGTGTTTTCTATGTTCATGGTATTGTGATAAGTAGTATGAGGATTACCACTGTGTATAAGATATTAAAGGTTCACAAGACTCTAGTCACCATACTTTATCAGTGGAAACAAAGTGTGTATATAAATGCACTTGCATAGTTGTATAAAATGAATTATCTTAATATGGGTCAAATTTGAAAGGCCCTTTATGTCATATCCCAAATTGTAATCTACTGATAAAGTATAGTTGTCAGGCAAGTTTTTTAGTTCTCAACATCATTGAGGAAGCATTTGTGAATCTTTAATATAATGTCTAAAGTAATTACTCAAATGAACTAGAATAGTTCTTTTCTTTTTTTGACACCTTCCCTAATAATCCAGTAAAACATAAAATTATGAAAGCCAGTAAGAAATTATAACTGGTGAATTATCATATTGTCCATTACATCTCAGCTTCACGATCACTCTCATCATTCTTCACTCCTATCTTCAGTCCTACATATGTATTGCTGAATTAAGAAGATATAATTATAAAACCCGAGTACATCCATTACAAATTTGTTTCACAATCCCAATTGAGCCTTCATTACTACTAGAAAATCCTACTCATTCTCCCTTATTAATTCACTGTTCCTGGTTTCCAGAGCAGTTCTTTCAAATAGTTTCATCACTTCCTCAAATTCCCATTGGTTCCCCACCCACTACTTCTTTCAGCTGAGAAATTTACCCTTTTAAGGGGGGGGGGGGGGAGGGAGGAGTTCATCTCCCCTGAGCTTCTCTTCTTTCCTCTTTTTAGTGTCCTATCCCTTAAATGCCTTCTGCTACTACCTTCTTAATCTGTGTCTCACATGATGAAGTGGTTTTTGTTGTTTTTAGCTGTTTTACTTGCATCTACCTTTTTGTGATCTCATTTGGGATTTTCATGGCAAAGATACTGGAGTAGTTTGATGTTTCCTTCTGCAGCTCATTTTATAGCTTAGGAACTGAGGCAAATAGGGTTAATGACTTGCCCAGAGTCACACATACTTGTTCAACTGCTGCCTCCCCAAAAGATTGTCCCCCATCTTTTGACTTAATTCGTCTATCAGCTCATTCCACACTGTTTATAAACATGCCCAAGTCTTCCCCATTCTGAAAAAAATTCACTTGATCCTTCCATCTATACTATACCTCCTTTTGCTCTTTGTAGCTAAATTCTCATCCATATTATTTTACCCTCCACTTTATCTCCTCTCATTCTTCTTAATCCTTTACAATCTGACTTTTGATCCTACCATCCCATAGAAACTGCTCTCTGCAAAGTTACCAATGATCTCAAAATCCAATCCTCATTCTCCTTAACTATAACCTTTGACACAAATGATCATTCTGTTTGGATACTTTCTTCTCTCTGCATTTTCAATATACCAATGTCCTGCTTTTCTTCTTAATGAACCATTCCTTTCCTGTCATCTCCGCTGGATTCTCTTCCATATAACATCTGATTAACTGCACATGTTCCTCAGGGTTCTGTCCTGGAAAGTCTTCTTTGTTCCTTTACTATTTCATATAGTGATCTCATCAGTTCCTGTGGATCTAATTGCCATCTCTATGAGGACAATTTTCAAATGCATCTATCCTGCTCCAGTCTCTCTGCTGATCTCCAATCTTGCATTTCCAAGGGCCTATCAGACATCTAGATCTGGAAGTCCTATAGACATTTTAAACTCAATATATCCTAAACAGAATTCATTTTTTCTCCCTAATCCTCCCCCCTACTCCTACCTTTTCTCTCATTGTAAAGAGCAACATCATCCTCCCACTCCCTCAAGTTCACAACCCAGCAGTCCCTTCCCACTACAATCTATCCATTAGCTACTGCATTGATTTTTCTGAAGCCCAGGCATGATACTGTTACTTTCCCCTCTTAAAAAAACTCAAGTGACTCCCTTATTATCTCAAGGATCTAGTACAAAATGTTGTTAGACATTCAAAACCTTTAAAAACCAAGCCTCTTCTACTTTTCTTAGCTTCTTACATTTTACTCCTCACCATGCCAAATATTTTTCCATCCAGATATGCTAGGCTCCTGGTTACTTTATAGAACAAGGCACTCCATCTCTCAGCTCCAAACATTTTCTCTAAATGTCCCAGATGTCCGGAATGTTATTATTCCTCCCCTAATTTCCTTTAAGTTCCAACTAAAATTTCTACAAAAAACATTCCCCATCCAACGTAAAGGGATTGATCTGTGTGTCTTGTTTACATGTTGTCTCCCCAATAAGACTGTAAAGTTCTTGAGGGAAGTCTTTTTTTTTTTTGGATTTCCAGCACGTAAGTACTTAATAAATTCAGTAATGAATTTTACTTAAAATTTTTTCCCCACATAACCCTAAGCAAAGTATACAATAAAATATTTTTAAATAGGAAAAGCTCATTAAAAATAACTATAAGATGCATAAAACATACAGAAGTAGACCTACCAAATACAATCCAGATTTATATAAATTTAAATATATTTACTATCAAAATAAAACAAATATAAAAATAACAATATAATAAGATTAATAACCATTATATGGAACTCATAAGGTTTACAGAAGAGCTTTACATATATTATCTCATTTGATACAAAAACCCTGTGGGTTAAAACTCTGTCACTTGCACTCTGGGCAAGTCACTTGAACCTCTAGACCTGCCTCATCCATAAAGTGTTTATAATAATACCACAACCTCTAAGGGTTGTAAGGATTGAATAAGATATATACACAAAGTGCTTTGAAAAAATCTTTTAAAAGCGCTATACAAATTCTAACTTATTATTAGAGGCAGCTATGTGACACAATTTAGACCTCACATAAAATACTTCTTGGCTGTATAACCCTGAGCTAGTCTCTTACCCTCTTTCTCAGTTTCCACATCAGTAAAAACGGGAATTATATAATAACAGCACCTACACCCCCCAGATTTGCTCTCAAAATAAAAAGACATAGTATTTGTAAGCTTTGCAAATATTAAATGTCACAAAAATACCAGGTATTTACTTTATTACAATACTACCAAAATTAATTTATAGATGTAGTGATATACCAATTAAACTACTAAGAAATTATTTTATATAATTAAACCAATTTTTAAAAATCTGTTTGGAATAAATTAAAAGACCTAAAAGAAGCATTTCCTCTTCCATAAGAAGTGCTGGGGAAACTGGGAATCAGTAATGGCAAAAAAATAATATTAATAATAATAAACTAGCATCATAAACTACTATTTACCATGTAAGCCAAAAAGGAAAATATCTAGAATAGTCTACAGTGATTTGCTAGTTTGTGATTCTCCTCTTTAGTGTTTAATTTAAAACACTTAAAACATTCTTGACTTTTTGTCTTGTACTGCAAGAACTGAAAGAGGAGTGAGGCTGGTGACTCTTGGCAGTTCTGCCTCACTTAAATCCAATTCACTGCTGTTATCACTAGTCCTCAAAACCTTCAAAAGTCAATTCTCTAATTACTATTCCACTCTTCTGTAATCTTGTACTAGTCATGAGGCATCCTAACAATTGAGAAATATAAATATAAATAGAAGGAAGAACAACAATAAGTTTAATATGACGTGTCTAAGAGGAAGGAAGAAATAGGTGTATGTGTGCAGGGGAGAGAAAAACTATGTACCTAATGGCTATTTCCAACTATACTGTGTTTTTCTCTTGGTTATCCTAGAAGGATCCCAAATTAATTTTCAATTCCTAAGTCAAAACCTCCCTTAATTAGCAAAAATTGCATTACCAATATTCCAAAACCTTGTCAATCACTGAATCTCCAAAGTCCAAGAATGCTTAAATATACTCTAGATAGGATTCTTCTTAACTTTTTTCTGAGTTTATGGAGCCCACTGGTAGTATAATGAAGCCTAGAGTCCTCAATATAGTCTTTTAAAGCATAAAACACATTACAATATAATAAGACAATTGGAGTATAAGTTTTTTCAAAATAAAATATTTTATAAGTTCACAGATTCCAGGTTAAAAATCCCTCTATTTCTTCATTTTATATGCAGCTCTTTTAGCCAGAATAAAGTACACAACAGAGGGGAAATAATAAGGTTAAGAGTAAGAATGACAAGTTTAATTCCACTTCCAATAGGTTCACTGATGTTGAGCTAGAAGGGTCTTAAAATTGGTTACCTAGTCCAAACTCATACCATTTTACAAATTAAAAAACCGAGTCAGAAGAATCAGGGTCTTCTGGTTATTGGGATGCATTCTTTGCATTGCACAATCACCCTAAATGATTTTTAAATAATTTGACTAAAGCTAAGTTATATTAGCTCTTTAGGATTAAATTTCCTCTTCTGCAAATCTGGAGGGGGTAACATTTATACAGGCTGTCTCACAAAGGCATGTTTTGATAAATTACTTTGCAAAACTTAAGGTGTTATATTATGTTAAGAGTCCTTTGTTGTTATTATACAACAAGGTATTGAATATGCATAGTAAAGCACTACAACAACTCTAACCTAGAGCTAGCTTTGCTTTTCTCCCAAATACTTAAAAGTGGTGAAATACAGTAGGGGGAGAGGGGAAGTGGGGGATGGGATATGATATGGTATCATTAATCATAAATGTCATTCAGGGTACTCAATCCATTTGGGCATGCAATGCTGCCATGCACCCTTTTCCTTATCTCTACTTGTTTCCAGTTCTGTAATGGCTTTCTGGTTGAACTACTACTACTCCTTGCCTCAAGTCTCTCAGGGCAGTCTACCATCCACCTCACATAAAACACTCCCAACTCTTGCCTTCGGGCATTTACAAAGAAAGTCTGAAATAACTAGAATGCTCTCTGTCTCCTGACTTCCCTAACTTCCTTCAAATACAGATTAAAAAGGCTTCTTAAAGAAGACTTTCCCAATTTCAATTCTAGTACCCTCCTCTGTAGATTATTTCTAATTTGTACTGTAGTATAAAATGTTGCATTCAGAGTCTTTGCATGTTGTCTTCTTTATCAGACTGTTTCTTTTAATCTTGTTTATATCCCCATTAGTGGATAGGGACCTGAAGCACAGTAGGCACTTTGTTTTGGGGATTTTCTTGGCAAAGATAATGTAGTGATTTGCCATCAGCTAGATTTAAACTAGATCCAATCCTCTAATTCACTGTCCCACCTAGCTGTCCACTTACTAGTAGGTACTGTGTGGGATAAAAATCCGATTCCCGATTCAAAATCATTATTCAGAGATTTCTCAAAGTGAAAATTAGAAGTTTATTTGAATTTCGCGAAATTCCCTGGGACAATCATTCTTCTCCTGGCCGCAGCCAGGAGAGGAAGGAGTGCCCCCCCCCCCCCTTGCTCACCTGAGCCCAGACTTATAGGGAGAGAAAAGGCAGACCCACCCCCAGGCCTTGTCAATCTCAGAACAAAGCACTTCCCACCCACTCAAGGCCTCAGGTATCAACCAAACCCTTTTCCAAATCAGCAACTAGCAGATAGATTCGGGTCTGCCTTTGATATTCTAAAAAGCCACAATTTTATCTTTTTTCCTGCAGTAGGATCCCCAAAGAAAAACCCGGCCAATCTCTCACAATCATTACTCTGAGAAGTCCTCAGTTTCTCATCTCATTCAGTACTAAATGTTATTTACTAGTATATAAAAACTAAAATGGGTTAATAAAATTCAACTTCACCTCAAGTCATTTGAGCCACCACTGTGACCAGTATCCAACCATGAAGAAAGCTCAGCTACCCATTCCATTTTATCATAATTTTCTTACTCCTTGGCAAAATTATATGCCCAGAAGAGCATACACTCAACAAGCTTTAAAATTATATGCTGTTTCTTCTATCAACATTTTCTTATATATTGACCCCCTTAATTCAAAGCACAACCAGTTAAGTATAAGAAAATTTAACTGTCCTAATGTTTCCTATGGGAAAAACAACAAAAGAGCTACCTTTCCAAAATGCTAAAAACTATTATGAAATTTTATGCAAATTAAAAAGCAATATGTAGTCCTCAGCTAAAGTTATTAACTTTATTTAGTATAAATTGGTTCAATTCAATTCTACTCTGTAATTCATAGTCCACTGTTATGTCCACAGTAGCCAAACCCTTAACTCCAAGATATTTATACCATCTACTACTATACCTTTTCTAATGCTGGTGAATGGCTGGAGGAAATCATTAACCAAAATGACCAAGTTGTCACCAAATCTATGTTAATATCATCTGACACAAACTGACAAAATCCTTTTATTGGAGTCTCCTTTCTGACTCCCCTTTTTGGTTTCTTGGCAAAGCTGCTAGAATTGCTATTTTGTTCTACAGATTGCAGATGAGGAAATTTTTTAAGTGACTTGTCCAAAATCACCCAGCTAGTGTCTGAGACCAGGTATGAAAACTCAGGAAGAACTTGGCATTCTCTCCACTGTACCACCTAGCTGGTTCTTTTATTGTTTAATTTTTCCAATCAAATCTATTTTTGCTCTTGTGTAGTCCGAGATAATGAGTACTACACCTGTTGAGTTCAATTAGGGCACAGTAGATTGTTCTAAAACCTAACTGTGCCTAGGCAATCCTTTTATCCATAATTCTCCATCCACTTCCCTCTCAAAACAAAACAAACAAACAAACAAAAAAAAAAAAAAAAAAACTTTCTTCTCTCAAGACCTCCCCCAACATTCAGAGAGAAGATGCTTATCTGACCTTTCTCTTCCCTGGAATCTGTTTATCTCACAATTCCTTGAAATCGTGCATACTTTTCTCTAGCTACCCTTTTAATTCTAGTATGGTGAAAAAAGCCAACTTGTTTACATGTAGCTGATTCCATCCATTCTTATATTCTCTATCTAGATGATTACACCCTTATCTACTTTCATTTTCTCTAATCTTTGATTCCTTCTCTATATATTGATTCTTTTATTCTGCTGCCTAAAACAAAATCCAAGGCTTCTCCATCCCAAAGGCACTGCTCTAAATCCCACTATCCTTTCAATTATTGTCCTCCTGTCTCTCAGCTAACCTCTTAGAAAAAGTTATCTACTTAAGTATGGAAATAAGTATACATATATTCGACTTGTCAAATATTTTAATATAATTAACATGTAGTGGACCTCCTGCCATCTAGGGGAAGGGAGGGGACTGGGGGGGAAATTTGTAACAGAAAGCTTTGTAAAGATCAATGTTGAGGAACTACCCATACATATATTATGCAAATAAAAAGCTTTAATTAAAAAAAAGAAAGAAAAAGTTATCTACAAATACTAAGTTCGACTTTTATTACCTCTCCTCAAAGTGCAAACTAGTTTCTGAAATTGCTTTCATATCTTTAACATTTCCAAATTCCAAGAGTTGGCCTCAGTATTCACAATACACGGGAGGATCTTGTGTCACTAAATTCTTTCTCTGGACAATTCATGTGATAAGTTTAAATCACTTCTACTCTAAAATATTGCCCAAATCTATACTTCTAGCCCTAGTCTCTTTTCTGAGCCTCTGGTCCCCACACTCTTTATATACTTGATATTTTGAAATGAATGCCCTCTTTGCATACCCAACTAATTTTATCCAAATTTGCACTCGTCATGATTTTTCTGCTTAATTCAACCCCTCTTATGAATAGTTCTATTTCAAGGGCATCATTCTTTTTTTTTCCTATTTTTTTTTATTAAAAACTTTTTATTTACAAAACATATGAGTGATTTTTCTACATTGATCTTTGCAAAAACTCCTTCTCCCCACCCTTCTCAATTACCAAAACTGGTCATTTCTATTTTTCACATCTCTTACATAAATCTTTTTCTCTCCAATCATACACATCAGGAGCTCGTCACCTTTCACCTGAACTATTATAAGAACTTTCTAATTTGGTCTCCAAGACTCAAGTCCATTATCCTTCTTCAATTCATTCTATAAAAAGCTACCAAACTTTTCCTCAAGTTTAGGTTGGCCTACCACTCTTTTCTGACAAAACTCCAGTAAGGGGAGGAGTGGGGGAAGGCTTTGAACCACATTTCTCTAATCAAAGTCAATATATGTAGGGAACTGCTTCCAATTTATAAGAACAAAAGCTATTCCTCCTAATGACAAATGATCAAAGGATATGAACAATTTTCAAAAGAAGAAATCAAAACTTACCAATAACCACAAGAAAAAGAATACCAAAATCAGCAATAAAAATACAAATTAAAACAACTCCAATGTCTTCACCCTCACACTTAATATTCTATTAGTGAAGCTGTAAACTGGTGGAGTAATTCCAAAAAACAATATGTAACTATGTTCAAAGTCATTACTATATATAACTTTTGATCTAGGGACACTACTACCAGGCTTCATCCCAAACATATCAAAGAATGGAGGAGGGAGAAGGCCGTATGTAAAAAACATTTATAGCCACTCTTTTTAAAATGACAAAGAAGTAGAAACTAAGGTGGCACCTAACATTTGGGGAACAACTGAACATAGTTGTTATATAGTTATATATAGTATATAAATGTTGTAATAGAATACTGTCATAATATAAGAACAAAAGGAATGATTTCAAAGCAACCTAGAAAGACTGGTATGAGCTAATGAAAAATAAGGTCTTTTGATTTTTAAAAAGGAGAATAATTTCTACAATAACAATGTTTAAAAACACATATCAACACAACTTTGAAAGCAACAAAAAACACCAACCAATGAAACATGCTATCAAATAATGAGTCAATAACAGAATCTGAAGCATCTTTTAAGAGATGAGTAAGGTAGGAATTTTTTTTATTTGGCTATACATCTTTGAAACAAGAGTTTTGTTCCTCTATTCCATGAGAGCAGAGAGGTAAGATGGGAGGAATAGGGCTACCTACCCTAAAAAGAAGTAGAGAAAAACAGGGAATCACAGAGAACTACTTTGGATGCTACAATGTTGAATATATACAGTATGAAATAGAGATAGGCATTTTCATGTTTCAATA
>JAJPUD010002346.1:149138-259499 GCA_023553655.1 Myrmecobius fasciatus
AAGGAAGGAAGGAAGGAAGGAAGGAAGGAAGGAAGGAAGGAAGGAAGGAAGGATCCAGTTCTCCTCCTCTTTTCTTTCCCAATGCTTTCTGCAAAATGGTGAAAAGGTTGATTAATTAAGATATCTAATAAGTTTTACTGTATTTAACTTCTATGATGTGGTACTGAGTAGTGAAAACAAAGGTTTCTAGCTTCACAAAACTTAAAATCTAGTTGGATCAGCTTCTTGACAAGAAAAGGTTTTATGTTAAATTTTATAGAAAATATTAGATAGCAGACAACAGTGGGAAGAGAAGACTCAACAAATCCATTCATTCATTACTCCAGGTTGCCATAGTGATTAGCTATTTCATAATGATGCCTTAAATTATATTTTACAGATATAACAAAGATCCAACAAAAACCAGATATATACAATCCAGTTCTCTTAATACTGGCATACTTCCAAAATGAAAAGTATCACACTTTAAGTGATCAAATCTTCTGTTACATATTTTTTTCTTGAATACCTCAAGGTTATTGCTTACTTTGAATTAAAACCACTAGATGGTATCCCTGTTCCATTCAATTTTAGCAGAAAACTTTTTTGTGAAGGTATTACAGAGAGGTCTTATAAGATACTGTTTCTTTAATATCTGGTATACTAATAAAATTAATGGTAATACTCAAATTTCCCTTATAAAGTCTTTTTCAAAAAATATATAACTAAGAGACTGTACACATTAAATTATTTCATTCTCAACACTCCCAAGTCAATCATGCTACCTAATTAATAATTAAGATGGCTATATTGTTAACTATTGAAATGTCAACAAAATCTCAAAAGGTTTTTGTGAGAAATGAGAATATATCAGAATAAACTGTCTCATATGAGTATCTTGTTAACTAAATTTCATGATGTAGTAAGTACTATGCTGAAAACTATGGAAATAATGTATTTAATTGGATGGGAGGATAAAAAATGAGAAATCCTATTTTAATTTTGAAATTTCCAACATTTTGACAAGTTTGGAGGTAAAACAGCCAAGTCACTATTCAAAAGAAGGACCAATAGTATACAAAATATACTGGATCATAATCAAAGACAGATTCTCTGAAATGTAAAGAGGGAAAAAAATCTATATAAATACCCTAATATTTTACAAGCCTTTTAGCTAAACAAGAAATGTCAATTTAGTTTATGTTAACTATAAAAACAAATTGGAAAAAAGCTGTTGAAAAGTTTTTTGAAAAGTGACCCTTAATTCAATAAACTAATCACAGCTTTTGGAGTAATATTTTTCATACATAAAAATCACATTAGCCACAATAATCCCTTCCCTTTAATAGGTTTTTTTTTACCTTTACTTAAAAATAAGTTATGTTTCAAGTATCTTCTTCATATATGTTCTTATTTCAACAAAGCAAGCATATCTTTTTAAAATTATTACTTACTCTACAAATATCAAAAAATGTTTTAAGGCTGAAAAGAATCAGATAAGTGGGAAACCTTAAAGTGAGTTATGAAACTAAACAGTGATCTCAATTTTAATATCTTACCAAAATTTGTACACAAAAAAAACTTTATTCCAGATTTTTTTGTTAATTATTCATTGTTCAATTGTATAGAAATTTGCCAAAGGAACAAAGTTTTTCATTGTTTTTATTCTATTGGGGGGGGGGGAGCAGGGGTGGTAAGTGGAATTACCTAATTACTTAAAAAGTTAATATATGGAATGATTCATTCAAATTCAAACATATCATTGTTGGTTTAATGAAACTATAAGCTATTGAATTCTTAGTATAAAGTATTAGTAAACGATTGAGAAAAACTACAACAAAATGGAGAAAATTACATGGCAAAATGTGTCATATTCATCAATATTTTTAAATGGTTATTGAACATATTTCAAATACTATCTATGTAACTAGAAATTATAATCCCCCTGGCAACTGTAATAGTAACAGATCTAGGACTGACTTGAAACTTCAAAAAAATGAAACTGCCTCTAACACATTAAAACAAGCTGTGTGACCATAGGCAGTATCCCATACAGTTAATTTAAAGCTACTTTTGGCAAAATAAATATAAATTGCTACTTCGTTTTTAAAATGATTGATTTTTATTTAGAGTACAGGATAAGATGTAGTTAAGGAAAAGAATTAGATTTCTTTAAAAAAATTATTTTTGTCCGTGTGAAAATGGGCCAAACACAACTCTGTATATGCCACTTACAGAATTATGTAAAGTTCAATTTACATTCCTTCCTTATAAAGCACTTCATCTGTAACTCTCTTAAAATAATAATATGAAGGTATAATAAAAAAATATAAAATAAAATTTCTAAAATGAAAAACCCTAGTAGACTATAAATTCCATAAGGATAGGGACCAGATATCATTTTACCTTTTCACAGAACAATGTGTAAAATACTATGCTACAGCACAGTACTTTATAAATTGTTATTGTTCGGTCATGTCTGATTCTTCATGACCCAGTGGAACACAGCACACCAGGCCAACTCTACAAACAGCATTGAAATGAATAGTGAATATCTGAATTTTTTCCCAACTCCATATCAATCTTAGAGATGCAACTGCTTACTCCCTTTATAACACCAACTCAACCAATAACAATGTATCCCCTCAAAAAACCCCACTATTTTCTATTCATACTGCAAAGAATCTGATTGTTCAACACAAAATAATGATAATAGGTGGGAGCATCCAAAACAGAATATATCTTGGTCCTGGTGAACAACAAAGCAAACCCTCAACTGAGGGATCAGCAACCCTCCATTTATTGGAAGATCTCTTAGAGTATTAACTCCCCGGATATATCTATATCACAAGCTCATCATAAATCTATTATCTCTCCCCATTCCCCCCCCCCCCACGTCAGCAATTTTTGCTAATTTGTCTTGACATCAGTATTTAGGAGAACACAACTTGAGTAGTATCAAAAGTAGCAAAGCAGAGGGATTCTGTGCTTTAATCTCCTAATGATTGTGCCAAAGAACATGAACAATTAGGTAATTTAACAAAATAGTAGGGAAAAAAATAGCACTCATGTCCTGAGTATTTTCAAAATCCTTTCCATTACCACCTCCCACTTATACATTCCTCAATGCCTTGCAGCAATAATATTTAGGCTATCAGTGAAAAGACAGATACAAATAAGTCAGGGAATGCCTAGATCTTTCCAAAAAAGCATGTAATGACAAGTATATATTCAAGGGAATTAACAAAATCTCAGATGGCTGTCCTGTCACTGGAGAATCAGTATACTAAAAAAATTTACAAAAAGAAAGCAATAAAATAATTTGACTATTTGAAAAGGTTTATACAAACAGCAAATTAATTGGAGTTAAAATCAAAAGTAATAATGATCCTTCTTTGGGGTTTTAAATACTTGTTGAGTATTACTGAATTGTACAACACAGTAAGCAAAATGGGAGAACAAAGGAAATGAAAGGTTATGCATTTAATTTTAAAACTTCAGAACAAGTGTGTATACACACACACAGAAATTTTCCAAAGACAATGAAGAAAATGAATATAAGTACAAATTAAATACATAAGTACAATCAATATTGAAAGAACAATTTCTATAGAAAGACCAAGTAAAATGGACCTATCCAAAGTTAGCCATCTCCAATTGCTGTAAGGAGAATTGCTTTATCCTCGCAGATTCAGCTCATGAAATCAGTGACTACGGCACCAAGCAGCAATGAAAAGATAAAACTTTAAATAAGCTCCCTTCAGATACTTCTTAGTTATGTGAACTGGGGCTGGTCACTTAACCTGTTCCTGTTTTCTGAATCAAATTGTGTGGAACAGGTGCTAGATTCCCTTCCCCAAATTAACTAATCAGAGACATCTTCAAGTACAAAGAGAAAGCATTTATTTAGTCCCTACAGGGAAAGAAGCCCAAGCACACCTGGGAAGCATATGAGCTCCCAACATGTGTTAGACCTGATAAGCCGAAGCAATAAAGCTGATTAAATACCAAAAGACCCAAGCCTTTTCACTGGATAGACTAAAAGGAAATAACCATCTTTGACCAATGGTCACCACCAATGTTGTCTGCTTCCTATGAGTCCCATCACGTCCTGTAGCTGACTTACAGTCTGACCTTTAGAAACTTCTAGGCCTAGAGATCATGTGACTTCCTGCAACCTGGGCTCAAGACTTGATCTTCCTGCTCCACACATCTCTGGGAATAGGAATCATATGACTTAGGACTAAGGTTTTACCTACTCTTATCACACAGACTTTGAGAAAACTTCATCTGGCCTCACTCAAAATGAGTTTGGTAACAGACAACATTAATAAATATTATCTTCCTTCATTTCCCACGTGTCTCCTAACCCCTCTTCTTTTTTTCCCTCTATATTCTATTACTTGATGATACAATCAATTCATGTAGTCCAATTATTTCTATGCAAATGTATCTCAGATCTCTATTATCCAGTCCTCAACCTTCTCCCAGAACAATTAGTCTGGGAAACTACCCCCAGTTCTACTAAAGCTGGAAGTTTACCTCGTAGAAGTCCTAGAAACATTTCAAATTCATTGTCCAAATGAGAAGGACATGGACTCAGAAAGACCCGAGTTCCCATATGATGTCAAATGCTTTCTAGCAATGTAACCTTAGTCAAGTCATTTATAACCTCTCACTGCTGCTTCAGTTTCTGACTATAAAAGAGGAATAAAAGCAACTACCTTCCCAAGTTAGCTGTAAGGGTAAAAAGAGATATTTATAACCTCCAGATTTTTTATATATACTAGCTATTATTGTTGCTATTGTTATTATTGAATTGAAATTAATCTTCGAATGTGTTTATCTTTGAGAAGTGATACAGACAAACATAATTAGAGGGGGTAGCTTAGGTGGCACAGTGGATAGAGCACCAGCCCTGAAGTCAGAAGGACCTGAGTTCAAATCTAGTCTCAGACACTTATAAACACTTCCTAGCTATGTGACCATGGGCAAGTCACTTAACCCTAACTGCCTTAGCAAAAAAGAAAAAGAAGAAAAAAGAAAACGAAAAAGATATAGTGGGTGTGAATAGCTAACAAATAGACACAAAAATACATTAGATATAAATATAATTGATGATAGTCATATAAGGAGGAAAAAAAGGTTTTAATAGCCCATGTGCTCCGACGATACCAAAGTGGTATCAAATTATACAGGAAGGCCATGTATAAAATTTGGATGGATTCTCTGTAAAGGATTTGTAGGAAGGAATGGAAAGAGTCACAAAATATGAAGGTATGGATGGCTTATAATCTGCACAGAAGAAGCACCAGATGGATTAGTTTGAAAAATCCATTAATATACTCAAGTATCCGGGGCAGCTAGGTGGTGCAGTGGATAGAGCACCAGCCCTGAAGTCAGGAGGACCTGAGTTCAAATCTAGTCTCAGACACTTATAAACACTTCCTAGCTATGTGACCCTGGGCAAGTCACTTAACCCCAATTGCCTCAGCAAAAAGCAAAAAAAAAAAAAAAAAAGTACAAGTATCCAAAGTAAAATACAGTTGAGAAATAGTTCCAATTAGAATCTGGAATTCCCAAATACATTACGTTTCAGTTTCTTAATCAATATAAAGATACTAAATAGTTGATAACAGTCTCATTTCCTTACCCTTCCTCCCAAAATGAGATTTCCTATAAACCCAACTCCATGTGGCCCCCTCTCTGGTCCTGAAAATTGATTCCTTTGTGCCTACATGCATTGTCAAAATGTATTTCAGCTAGAAAAAGGCATATATAAATACTATGTGCTTCAGAAATCTAACACTAAATTATAAAGTAATTGTGTAAATATAATAACATCCCTTTTAAATAATTATTCCTCCCTTTCTCATTACAAAAAAACCCAATTAGTTTAAAATAGCTATATTAAAAGTACTATAAGTTGACATAATACTGATATGTTCTTGATAGCTTATTGTTAATTTCTATATTGCATTATTAGTTTGTGTTTAAAGAAACAGGTGAGAAGATGGCAGCTTCAGAAGAGAATAAAGACAAGGAATTATTTAATTTTTCATGAAAAATCACTTAATTTAAAAAAAACAAATTATAAAAGATTTCATGATGCCATGCAATTCTTTTTGTTCTTTGTCACCTGACATTTAAGGAATTGGGGGGGGCTCCCCACAATAACAATGAAGAACAGGAAAATCAGTCAATAACATTGATTTCTGTACAAAAACACTGTCTCATACACCAATTAAAAATTAATCCTGAAACTTAAAAATTAAGTACACAATATACAAAAGTAAACCAAACTAACAGCCTAGTAGTTAATGAATTCATAGACTCCAGCCTTTATTTTCTGGGGGGAACAAGGGAATGATGCAGCAGGTATGCGAAGAACTCACTGTTTCACAAAAGTTAGGAAACCTAGAAAGCAATCTGGCAGAAAATAAGTATAGACCCACATTTCACACCATATGCCAAGCAAGATAAGCTTCAAAGAAATGAATGACATAAAAAGTGGCATCATAAATATATGAGGAGCAAAGAAGAAATTACCTATCACATAATATATGGATGAGTTCATGGCCAAACGGACAAAAAGAAAGAGAGAGGACAAAATGGACAATTTTGATTATATAAAATTGAAAAAATTCTTTTTTAGCAAGTTTCTCTTAATAAGCTTCATTTCTAAAATATACAGAAAACTGATAAAATATATATTTAGCAAAATTCCAATTACAGCAACTCCACAAATCCACCCCACACCAATCAAATTGGGAACATCAACAAAAAATGACAAGTGCTGGGGGATGTGAGAAAACAGGTATCACTGCACTATTAACAAAACTGTGAATTGGCTTAGTCATTCTATAAAGCAACTATGAATACCCTTTTACCCAGCAAAATTACTACTAGTTCGATGCCCCCAAAAGAGCAAAGATGAAAAAGATTTGTATACATAAAAAATATCGTATCAGAGGCAGCTAGGTGGCATAGTGGATAGAGTACCAGCCCTGAAGTCAGGAGGACCTGAGTTCAAATTTGACCTCAGACATTTAACATTCCCTAGCTGTGTGACCCTGGGCAAGTCACTTAACCCCAACTGTCTCAGGGGAAAAATTATTTCAATTCTGTTTACAGTGACCAAAACCAAATCAGAGACACAAGGTACCTAAAAATTGGAGAATGGCTGAATGAAATAAAGTATATAAATATGATAAGAGTAGTAGTATGTAAACAAAGGAGATGGGTTAAGAGAAACCTGGGGAAATTTTATATGAATGCATGCAGAGAAAGGCAAACAGAAACAACATCAATTTATATAACAATAGTGTTACCATACAAACAACTTTGAAAAACTTAAGGATGCTAGTCATCATAATGGCTAACTGCAATATCCAGACAAATTATGACCAAAAAGGCTAATCACTTCCTAAAAAAGAGATAAGGGACTGAAAGTACAGATTGAGACATGTGTGGGAATGTTGTTTTTCTATATTGTTTGGTTTTTCTTATTTTCTCAACTGATGCTGGGAGCCAAGATAGATCTTCATTTGGAGGAGAAAAAAAAAATTTTTTTAATTGTTAAACATATGAACGTGGAAGATGTGAAGTGAAATGGAAAGGATAAGTCTGATAAGGATGGAAATCTACCAATTGTGAAGAATTTTAAATAGCACATAAAGGATTTTATATTTGATCCTGAAGGTAAAAGCCATTTGAATTTGAATGAGATGGTGAAAACTGAGTTTTATGACTATCACTTTGATAGTCAATGTGGAATATGATTAGAATGGGCAGAAGTCTGAGTCAAAGATACCAATGAGAAGGTATATTGCCATTGTTCAGGCAGGGGTTAATGAAGGCCTGTGTCTAAGTGCCACTTATGTGAATAGAGAAGGGAGAGATACTATGGAAGGAGGACTAAGTGAGAAAGTGAAGATAACAATAAGGTTGCATGATCTTCCAGAAGTTGAAAATATAAATTGGGGGGGAGCTAGGTGGCCCAGTGGATAGAGCACTAGCCCTGAAGTCAAGAGGAGCCGAGTTCAAATCTGACCTTAGATACTTAACACTTCCTTGCTGTGTGACCCAGGGCAAATCACTTAACCCCAATTGCCTCAGCAAAAGAAAAAGAAAAGAGAAGAAAAATAATGTGTTCTAGTTTTGAACATGAAGATTTTGAGATGTCCATGGGACAAACAGTTCAAAATATCTAAAAGGAATTTGATGCAGAACTTAAACTAAGGAGAGACATTAGGGTTAGATACATAAGAGCTGGAAATCCTCTATGGAGAAATGATCATTGAACCTATGGGAACTGATGACATTATAAAGAGCTAATATAAAGGGAGAAGAGGATTCAGGACAGAACCTTAAGAGGCAACTCATGATTAGTACATTTTAGGATTATTACTGTAGCAGTAGTAGAGAACCCAATTTCTTAAACTATAGTTGATGACCCAATATGAGGTCTCATAACTGAATGTATGGGGTCATGAAATTATGATTTATTATCAGTAAATGTTTGATTTGCATGCCTGTTTTAAGTAGATCACATAAAAATTTCTCTGGCAAAAAAGTTGGTTGTGGAAAAAGTTTAAGAAACTTAGTATAGGGGCAGCTAGGTGGCGCAGTGGATAGAGTACCAGCCTTGAAGTCAGGAAGACCCGAGTTCAAATATGGCCTCAGACCCGTGGTCCTACCTATGTGACCTTGGGCAAGTCACTTAACCCCAATTGGAAGAAAGGAAGGAAGGGAAGGAAGGGAGGGAAGGACTGAGTATAGAGAATAGATTGGATCAGGTCTAGTTTTGCCCTTAGAGTAGAAGTGATAAAGCCTTAAACTATGGAATTGTTCATATAAGCATAAGAGATGCAAGAAGGGAGAAGTGACGGTATTTGGTAACTGAAAATGAATAGTGAAAGAAAAGGGTTGAATTAAGGATAGCTGCAAAGTTTCAAACCTGAGTGAGTGGGGAAAATTTAATGGCTTCAACAAAATAAGGGACTTTGGAGGCGAATTTCTTTTTTCTTTTTTGGAGGTACATGTTATGTGTTTGAGATACAAAATGATTGGTTATGAAAGTAGAGTGAACATTAGTGAAATAGCTGTATCAGTAGCTACCTGAATTAATCAGATAATCCTCATATTAAAAGGGGAAATTTTGATAAATTAAAATGAAAGGTCATTTCCCCCAAAAAATCTAAGCAAGACATTTGAAGTTAAAACAATTACCAAAAAAAAAAAAAAAAAAATAGATCCTGCATTCCAAGAACTTAAAATATGATAGAGGACAATTCCATTTACACAAATACAATACATGATCTACTGTTATGAAGGGAAAGGGGGGAATGAAAGGAGTAAAGGTCCAGTGAAAATGCAAAGAAAATGTGACAAGTAATAACCGCACTTTCAACTCAGAAAGGAAAAAAAAAAAAAAACAGAAGAAAAACCATGTCTCATGCACACAGCATGTGACCTGAGTGAGAACTGAGGGGAGGGAGAGGGGGAGGGAGATTGCAAGAGGCAAAGATATGAAAGGAGTACATTCCAAGGAAGAGGTTAGCCTACAGGAATGAGAAAATAAAGGAAGAATCAAGGAACAATCAATAGCTTGAAATAAACATGCAAAAGTAGGTTAAAGCTAGATTGTACAAGACTTAAATGTCAGGCTGAATTTCTATATTATTCTATATAGGCAGGAGGGAACCACTGAAATGACCAAACCTGTGCGTTAGGAATATTGTTTTTGGAAATAGAGTGATATTAGACTTGAGGCAAAAAGACTGTAAGATGAAAGTTTATAATGACCAAAATAAGGGATGACAGTACAAGTGGTAGAAAGAGAAGGAAATATTGCAATACACATCTCATTAAGCAAAATATATCTTTTCCACTAATATCTTTTTAAAGTTTCTGCTTTTCTAGAAAATCAGTATCTATGAAATATCTTTAGACTAAGCATATTTGATAAAAGTAAAATGAAAATTCCTCTATCAATGTCTCTCTTTATGATCCTGCTCCAAACACAATATGAAATGAAACACTGTACAGGCAGCTGGTGGTTTATAGATAATATAGATAAGAGTATTAAATCTGTAGTCACCTAAGAACTGCATTCAAATCCAACCTCAGATGCTTCCTGGGTGTTTGTGTGACCCAGGGCAATTCAGTTAAAACCTCTGCCTGTCTCTGCTGGAAAATAGGAATATTAATAGCAGCACTCTGCAAACCTTAAGCATTATATGTAATTTTGCAGGAAATATACACCACCAAAATCTCAATTGATTCATTCTTTGTTCTAACAATCAAAAATAAGAAACTGTGGCCTCATGACATTGTCATGTTAGTAGACAGCAAAAAAACCCCTGGATTCAAAGTCAAGAGTGGGGGACAAATTGCCTGAGTCCTTGAGCAAGTCACACAACTATTTAGTTAGTGCCCATATGAATTCTCCAGGCCAACCAATCACAAAGCAGATACCAATAATGCACTACAAGAAATTACTTACTTCTCTGGGAGTTCACCATACAACAACCAAAAAAGTCTGTACAACAAAAAAAAATAATAATTTTCAAATTTTTATCATACTTTCAAGAGGAAGCTCTAATTAAAATGCCCCCAATTCTTATAACTTACAATGAAATGGTGATTCCCACATTTTAAACGAGTTCATTTTTTCTAGTTATGAATTTAACTTACCTTTTGGGTTTAACTTGATCCTGACAGCAATGCTTTGAGTTTTATATACAAAACCACTTATATTTTTAAAGGCTAAAATTTTCCATTAAAAATGACACTTTAAGAGAAAACAGACAACATGAAAGTTTGTAAGAGTATTGGATTTAACATATATTTTAACATGTTTAACATATATTGAATTATTACTCGTCATCTAGAGGAGGGGTTGAGGGGGAAGGACAACAACAAAGAATGAGAATGTTATGTTGTGATCCACAGTCAGTTCCTATAGTACTCTCTGTAGATGCTCTTTTCATCACAAGACGACTGGAACTGGCATCAATCATCATCTCATTGTTGTAAAGAGTCACATTCATCAGAATTGATCGTCTTATAATATTGATGTAGTGTACATTGATCTCCCGGTTCTGCTCATTTCACTGAGCATCAGTTCATGTAAGTCTCTCCAGGCCTCTCTAAAATCATCTTCCTGATCATTTCTTATAGAACAATAATAAGAAATATGTATATTTTCCATGAGATGGCGTGATGCATGCACCTCAGAATCTTTAATATTTTATTTCTTTTCCCAATTACATGAAACAATTTTTAGTATGATTTTTAAGTTTTAAATTTCAGCTTCTAATCCTCTTGCCCCGTCCCTGAGAGGGTAAGCAATCTGTTATAGCTGTACACATTCAATCATATAAAATATATTTCCATATTAATCATTTTGTAGAAGAAAAAAGGAAAGGCAGAAGGAAGGACAGGAAAAGGAAGGGAGGGAGGAGGAAATAATATGTTTCAATATTTAGATATCAGTTTTTTCTTTGGAACTGTTTTGCATCACTGTATTACTAGGAATAGCCAAGTCATCAACAGTTGATAATTATATAGTATTGCTCTTACTAGGTACAATGTTCTCCTGGTTTTGCTGACTTCACTCAGCATCAGTTCATGTAAATTTTTCCAAGTTTTCCTGAAACAAACCCACTTGTCATTTCTTAATAGCACAAAATACCATTATTTATCACAACTTATTTATCCATTTCCCAATTGATGGTCAATTCCCTCAATTTCTAGTTCTTTGCTACCACAATAATAGCTACTGTAAGTATTCTTGTACATTCCCCCCCCCCAACTTTTTTTTAAAAATTTCTTTGGGATATAGACAGTAGTGATATTACTTGATGAAAGCAAATGCAGAATTTTATCCCTTTAGGCATAGTTCTAAATTACTCTCCAAAATGGTTAGATCATTAACAATTCCATCAACAATGCATAGTATCCCAGGTTTTTCCACATCCCCTTTCTAACATTCATCATTTTCCTTTTCTGTCATGTTAGCAAATCTAATATATTTGAAAGGTTGAATCTCAGTTTTTATTTGCATTTCTCTAGTCAAGTGATTTGGAATATTTTTTATGATTATAGATAGCTTTATTACTTTGAAAACTACTTGTTCATACTATTTTAACATTTATCAAATGAGGAATGACTTGCATTCTTAAAACTTTGACTCATTTCTTTATATATTTGAGAAATGAGACCTAAATCAAAGATGTTTAATCAAAGTGATATTTTAAAAAAATAATTCTTTCTCCCACATCCCAGTTTCTTGCTTTCCTACTAATTTTGGTTGTATTAGTTTTGTTTGCTCAAAAGCTTTTTAATTTAGTATAATGAAAATTATCCATTTTATATTCCATAATACTCTCTATCTCTATCCCTAGTTTGGTCAACAGTTTTTCCCTTAATCAGGGAAAGTATACCAAGCTTTCCTAATTTGTTTATAGTGTTATCACTTGGGTCTCTACAATTATCAAATGACAAATTACTATAGTGTAATTTATTGTGTACCCAATCTATTCTATTCCTTACCACTTTACCAATTGATTACCCTGCTATTTGTGATCTTTTGTTCTAGGTGAATGGTTATGATGTTTTTTCCCCACATTCTATGAAATAATTTTTGGTAGTCTAATTGATATGTTGTTTGCATAAGTAAATTAGCTTAGGTAAAATTGTCCTTTTTGTTATATTGGTTTGGCCTACTCATAAGCAATTAATATTTTCCCAATTGTTTATATTTGAGTAAGAAAGTATTCTCTAATTCTGTTCCTAAAGTTCTGGTGTCTTTAGAGGAATTTTATTATTAACCAAAGTCTACTTCTATTAAGGCTGGGGATAGAATGAAGGGGAATTTATTAACTAAAATGTTTTACTTAATAACCAGAAATAATAAATTTATTGCTTTAATCTTTTTCAAAGGCATTTTTTCTTCTAATCTCTAAAAGCTCAGCAGGTATAAAGTTATGATGGCTAGTGGCTATTTATGTATTTGTTTAGTTATGTGTTGGTTCTTCATGAGACTATTTTTTTGCCTACAATGAAGTCTGTTCCAGTATTTAAAAAATTTACTAAAACTTAAATTCAGATCCTAAGGGGCTATATATTTAGATTCAGAAACCAAAGAAGAATTTTCAATTTAATCTACTCATTTTATAGATAAGGAAACCAAGGCTTATGGCTCTTTGGCTTGTCCATGATCAAACAACAGAGCTGGAATCTGAACCAAGGCCCTTTTGATTCCAGATTCATCAGGTTTTCCAGGTCACTATCATCATGGCTAGAAGAAAAACAAGTTTCTCCCTGGAAGAGCATTATATCTCTTAGGCTTATAAAGCATTCCCCCCCCCCTTACCAATTTATCACCCTATAGGATAAGAGACTGGGGGCTCAGAAAGCTTAAAACATTTTTCTATTGCTACACATATACATTAAGGGTGAAAATCGAAATCTAATGCTCCTAAGTTTAACACTTTATGACAAGAGTGGGGACCTTCGGGCTCATGGGCTATAATTTGATATGACCCTGCCAGGGCAATCTAAAGCAATGATGAACTGAAAGCTAGTTACAATAACCTCCTACAGTTTTGAGTTTTTAAGCTAATAATTTTGTATGGCCATCGAATAATGTTAAAAATATCCAAATAGCCCTTGGCAGAAAAAAGGTTTTTTTCTCCCTCTACCCCGCTACACACACTCTACTATATTACACTATCTGTGGGATAGGATGAGGAATCAGATACAGTTACAATTAAACAATATGCAACTGAAGGGAAGGATTTTTGTTTTTTGTATTTGCATCCTCTGTGTTTGACAGCACCTCAAATACTGCAGACATGATCTGACTCCTTAATAGAATATAAGCAAATTAACATCACTGAGTCAAGGTAATTGGAACTTCAATGAATATCCTGCTTGGAAAAGGTGCTTAGGTGTATTAATTAAATTAATTGTAGGTGAACACAGATGTTCCTAAAGTACAAATTGTAAATGAGGTTTAGCTACTCTCTCTATTCTATTCAAAAACACAACCACAGTAAGCAGTAAAACAAAGGGAAGGATTTCATCAGATTATCTTAATGGTCATCCTTCTAGCTTTAATATACTTTTTTAAAAATTATATAATTCTTGTTCACTAACTCATACCATCAACTCCTCAAATAAGTTCAAATTAAGATTCTAATATCAGATTCATATTGTATTATAGTAAGAGCCTACAAATTATTTTAATGCAGAAGAGCTAATGTGTATGAGGCCAGTTAGGAAAAAATCCAACATCTAACATGAAAATTTTAACCCAAAAAATTATAGGATTATTGACATTACAAAAGAATCCCCTCAAGAAACAGAAAATTTCTCAACTCACTAAAATGATTTGATAAAAATAAAGTAAACCAAGCAAAATAAACCTATCTTGAGAAACCCCTTTCTTCAGCAATGCTTTAGATTGCTTGCTTAAGAGCACTGACAAAATATTTTTCATCATTTTTACCAATATATTTCTTTGACAGATTTAAAAATCTTAACTCATTTAAAAACCCAACTCACCCTCAAATTACTCAGTAGTCCCTGTTAGCACTAAAATATGGGTTTTTGATAGTCTGAAGATCTTTAGCTCCTTCACTCAACTAATTTATTAAATGCCTATTATATGAATATAGTACAATGAAGTAGGAGTGGGGGTGATGATGCAAAGATAAATAAGATAGGGTACCCTGCTCTTATTCTCTCTAAGGCTCTGTTTTTCTGATCTATAAGAGAAATAGATTAAATGATGATAACCATCACTAAGTAGTATGTGAATTGTGAAACACCTACATTAATTAATTCATTCATTATGTTATCACAAGACATAATCTTCAGGTAAAGCTATAGATTTGTTTATAACCTAAAGGACTTAAAATTGAATCACTATATTTTGCATGCAAAGAATGAAAGTCTGGAAAGAGAAGAATATTAAAATTCTAGAAATTAAGACTACTTATCCTAAAGCAGCGTTGTTCTTGTTGAGGGACTGTGACTGCCCCAATCCACTTACCATAGAATTTATAACAATTGATATATTATATCATGGATAGGAATATTTCTTTCTCAAAAATAAAAATAACAGTAAGGTGAGTCACAGAAAATTATGACCCTTTTCCAGAACATTAAATAGTGGGTTTATTATGCCTGTCTCTCAACCAACGACTAACAACAAACAAACCAAGGCCCATAGCCTTCACTGGGTAATAAATGCATGCAAGCCTAAAAATCTGTTGATCCAAGATCTGAAACTGGCCTCACATCTAGCATTTATTTTCTTAGGCAGGTCAGTACTAGATACCATTCTTTCTAATCTTCAGAATAGGGAATATCATTTTTGATTCTCATGCTTATACATATTTCCATATATGTATATATATACATATTTCCTCTATCTTCTCCCCATAGTAAACAGGAAAATTCCTATTTGCTGACAAATTCCCATTTATTCCCAAATCTTTTACTCAAACTCAGCTCTGACTTCTCACTTCTATGCAGTAGTTGGTTTCCAAAGAAGGGTGAACACGATGCAAATCTTACTAACTCTAATACATACCTTCTTACTCCTTACCTACTTGCTCAAGCAATCCTATTCTATCTTGTCTCCTCCAACAGATTACCTCCTCTGTCCTACCTATTTGGATCCCTTATTTCTAAACTTTCCCTGTCCACCTGCATCTTGTTTCTCTACTGCCCACAAACATGTCCATATCTCCTTCCACCGCTACACTTTGAAAAACTTTTCATCTCCTGTTCAACTCCTTGAAATAACCATTTCCAGCTTCCATTATTATTCCATTAAAAAGGTTCTCTCTCCATATGATCTTAGTTGCTGAATTCAACATTCTGTTTCCCAATCCTCATTCTCCTTGATCTCTGTACAGTCTGACACTTTAAATCTCTTTCCTCCTAGATATTCTATTTCTCTAGGTTTTTGGGACACCACTTTCTTTGGGTTCTCCTACAAATTTATTTGACCCCTCCTTCCGTCTCCTTATTCAATAACACCCTCACCCCCCATATCCAAAAGCTTAGTTTATCAATTATGCAGACTTTAACTCTAATCCATGTCCTCATCACTTCATACCTATACTGTTACAAATAGCCTGCTTGAGGAGAAGGGAGATTGGGGATCTCCCTGTCTCATCTTCCCACTCCAATCCATTGCCTATTTAAGTAAAGGGATTTTCCTTTTAAAAGCAAAGGTCTGACCATGTCACTCACTACCCAACTCTAAACTCTTGTCCACTGTCTCTAGGATTAAGTAGAAAATGCTGTTGGCCTACAAAGTCCTTCATAACCTATGTTTTTTTTTTTTTTTTAATCTTCCCCAATCTTTCTTTTACCTTATTTACATAAGTTTTCCAATCCAGTGATACTAGTTTTCTGCCTGTTTCAGTATATAATTCAGATCCTTCATCTCTTGGCTCTGGACATTTTTCTTTGGTTTTCCTCCCTCTACTCCTCAAATGCTCGAAGTCCCAACTAACATCTTATCTTCTAGAGAAGTCTTTCCTAATCCCTCAGTGTATTTTTTCAAATATTTCCTATTTATCCTTCATATAGCTTGTTTGTACATTTGTTTATCTGTTGCCTTTCCCATTGTGAGGCCCTTGAGGGCAGGGTCTATCTTTTTCTCTTTTGTATCCCCAGTACTTAGTACAGTGCCTAATCCATTTTACTAAACCCGGGACCTTCCCTTCATAGACAAAATTCCCACCAATTTCACACCTGAATTTCAAGAAAAATATTTACCTTACTCAAGGATAGGTCTGAAAAATAAGTAATCTTTTTTTTTTTTTTAACATAGGCATTAAGACATTAAGCTAAAATCATTAAGACCAAGCATCATAATAAACAAATTCAGAAGCACATCTTTTTTTTTTGCTGTATCACAAAAGTATAAACTCCAGTTTCTTAAACTATGGTTCATGTCACCATATGGAGTTTTCACAAATGGAAGTGCGGATTTTGAAATTATAATTTATCATCAGTAAATGTTTTATTTGTATACCTATTTTATACAACTATATTCCCAGGATCATATAAAAATTTCTTGGGCGAAAAGAGATCATGAGTAGAAAAAGTTCAAGTAGTCCAGGTATAAAAGGGACCCACATTTGCAAAAATGTTTGTAGCAGCCCTTTTTGTAGTGACAAGAGACTGGAAACTGAATGGATGTCCATCAATTGGAGAATGGCTGAATAAATTATGATATATGAATGTTAAGGAATATTATTGTTCTGTAAGAAACGATCAGCAGGATGATTTCGGAGAGGCTTGGAGAGACATGAACTGATGTAAAGTGAAATGAGCAGAACCAGGAGATCATTATACACTCTCCTAAATTCTATTATTGTATATTATACATATGTAGGGTAGCAAGAACATAATTTATAAGTATGTATTGATTATACACTATGAAAAGTTTAGAGACTATTGTGCAAGGCACTTAGTGCCTCAAAGATTTAAGACTCACAGAAGTAACTAACTTTGGTGCCTAAATACAAATTGTAAGAGATAGTAACACTGAGTCACAAATAAATGTATCTGTTTAACAAAACTTATGAAATGAATTATCCTATTTGTTGAGAAAGACCAATGGCGGCTGTGTGATAAATCTAAAGGCTATTTAATAATAACTGTAAGTACTTAAATATTCTACAGAACACTTTAATGATATCTCATCTGTTAATTATATTACGAATTATATATATATACATAAATTTTCCTAAGAATTTTTTTTACTTAAGTATATTTAATTGCAAATATTTCTCTGCTTTGAAAGAATTCTAGGGACCAAAATGTGATGCTTTTTTAGACTGCAACTTTTAATGGGAAAAAAAAAAATTTGTCTTTCTTCACTATCAGGCTCTGTTATTAACATGTCTACCCTCAAGAGTTCTTCCCCACACCTGGAAACTGAGGGGAGGAGGAAGGAGGGGAGAAGGAAGGAAGAAAGAATAGTTTACTAGAATTTTAGGCCAGAGGAGGCTCATCTAGATATTTTTTGGTACATTAACTTTGTGACATCTGTTTTGGCACTTGAATAGAATTTCAAATAGGACGTCTGTAAACACAATATCTAGCACATAGTAGGTGCTATTTTAATAAATGTTTCTTTCCTTTACTTTCGGGGGGGGGGGGGGCAAGGGGAAGGGTCAGGAAGGCTTCTGCTTCTCAAAAATTAAGATTTGTTACCTCCAATGGTGTAAAGCAAGATACTGGGAAGAGAGAGAAGAAAACTATGACAATTTAAAAACTACTTAGAGGAACTAAGCATTTCTGAATAAATCATGTGCTAGCTACAAATGTATGCTATTTTCACAGACCCATTAGGATCTATCCTTATAAAACAGCTCAGTTGCTACTTAAGTTAAATCAATAAAATAGCATTTACTTTTAAATATTTCATTATTAATAGGGACTGTATCATCTTATAATCATTCCACTGAAGCATAAATGTTTCTTGAAGTTGTCCTTTTAACTAATCTAATACTTAACTACAATTGGACAACAGAGAATAAAATTATAAGCTAAACAATCTTGGTGAAATTTGTTCATGTTTGTTCCTTTGCAAACTATTATATAAAATAGAGCCATTTACTGTAATATATTAATAACATGTATATACTATACCATTCTGAAATTAATTATGAATTACCACAAGTCAATTCAACAACTATTTAGTGAGAAACTATTATTTGCACAAAGCTATGTCTTAAGGGTACAAAATGAGAATGGAATATAATTTAAAATCTCTTGGGGAAAAGACTTTACAAAAATAAGACAACTATAAAACAAGACATTAAAATGTTAAACAAATTATCAAATTAAATGATCAAGTGCCAAAATCTAGAACATGCAAACCCTCTCCCCAAATTATATTCTATTTATTTTTAATTGTTTTCATTCTCCTAGCAGGATACAGGAGGACTCCCTGAATAAAGAGACACTTTCATTTTTTCTTTATATCCTTGGTGCACAGTGATCTACAAACAAATGTCTATTGAGTAAAAGAATGTACAAAGGTACATGTAGTAAGAAATATAAGTTATTTTTAATACTGTCCAATTTCTTTAATACTAAAAAAAAATCATATGGGGAGGAAGGGATATTTGTTTCAATTAAATAGACCTAATTTTTTTTTAATCTCCCTATTTCCAATTTTTCAATAAATTAAAACACATTTATTTAAGCACGTGGGGATACTAAAAGGAAAAGGCAATGAGGCGATAACACATATAGGAAGTTTCTACTACATGCCAGATGGAAAGGCCACACAGTATTAAAAGTACAGCAGAAAAGCATGTGGTAATGCTCCTTTATTGAAATTTCCTTTGATAAAATTTTATCAGTTTCTGGTGTTGAATCATTTGACAGTATCAAGGGAGCAAGAACATTCTGTTTTAGGTACACAGTGTGACTGTAGCACCTGCAGAAGCAGTTGCTAAACCACATCTCTTTAGGGTTTGCTTTTACAAGTTTGGGGAGAGGTTTAGCTACCCACCCCACCAAAACTCCTGAAATTACTTACAAGATTGTAGCAGTTAATCTTGCTCTCTCTCAAAGATAATCCCCCCTTTTATTGGGGGCAGGGGTGAGTCGACAACAATGACACATTGCTAAGGCTTTTGAGTTGCAGGCACTGGGAAATCTCAGTCAAGTGGAAAGAAGTTGTGATCAAGATACTGGTGGGAAGGGGGGGGAGTTATGCTCTCAATTTCTGAGCATGAACCACCCCCACCCCCCTTCAGAGTACCCTTCCAGCTTTGGCTATGCTGATTTGTCTGCCCAGAGTTAGCAGTTAATCAGCAATGGCAAAGATGGCTGAATGCTTCTCCACAGAAATTGTTTCCTAGGATGACAGCTGGAAAAGACTAGGTTGGAAGCAAGACTAGTAGGTCTTGGGGTGCTATTCAAGTCCAGCACTCTTGGACAGCAATTTATCAGAAATTAGTACTAATTGTAACAAGAAGTCTGGGTCCCTTCTCTTCAGGGGGGATTGTTCCCTCCATTCCAGGGGCACAACCTTCAAAAGCCCAAGGTTAGGGGCAGCTAGGTGGCGCAGTGGATAGAGCACCAGCCCTGAAGTCAGGAGGACCTGGGTTCAAATCTAGTCTCAGACACTTAACATTTCCTAGCTGGGTGACCCCGGGCAAGTCACTTAACCTCAATTGCCTCAGCAAAAAGAAAAAAAAGCCCAAGGTTATCTATCTACATGCCATAAGATGAGGCATCAGAGTAATATTATTCTTAACAAATGTCAATTATCATTAAGAGAAGTCATGAAACTAGGATTGAACATTGATGACAGAGACACCATTCTCAAAAAGCAAAACCAGCATGGGGAAGAAACTGTTAGGGCATTTACATAGGCAATGAGAGGACTCACCTAAGGATAAGGTAATATATAGTAGAAAACAGGAGGAAATAGGGTCTAAGATTAGAATTCAATGCAATTAACAAACTTTTATTGAGCACCTCTTTGCAAGATAAGCAGCAGCAAGGCATAGCAAACAAGGGAAAAAAACAAACTTATGAGTGGGTCAAACTCAAACACATGGCCCACTTCTAATATGTATCTTTGCCTCAGTATTCAGGAAGTCACTTCACTTCTCAGGACCCAAAAAGGCAAGAAATAAAGCACAAAAAGAAATAATGAAAAGAGGAAATTCAGACACTTAGAAGATCTTTATAAATTGATACAGCATAAAGAGAATTGGGACAGCGATTTCTGGGACACCTCAAAAAGCCTTAACTATTAATAAAAACAATTATCTCCTTTTTTCCCTCTTACACAGTCAGTACTCCCTTCATACCTTAGACTACTATCAGAGCCTCCTGGTTCTACCTACCCTCAAATCTCTCCTCACTCCAATCCAACCTCCATTCAACCACTAAAGTGATTTTCCTAACGTGCAGGTTTAATTACATCACTCTCTTTAATCAATAAATGTCAATAGCTCCCCTACCGCCTCGAAAAGGCAAAAAAATTTTGTTTGGCATTCAAAGTCACTTATAATCACTGGAATGTGAACTCATAACAGCAACATGCATCATCCCATTTAAGAGGAAAAGCCTACTGGAAGCTACAATCTGGTAGCAATAGCATGGCAAAGCTTTCAACTGCCAACACCAGCAGACAACTCCACAGCACTAGCCAGGTGGCTCTCTGTATGAACTGCTGAAAGGGAACTGAAAAAGAGGAGAAAAGGGTCAGAGTCCTGCAGCTGTAGAGAATTTTAGGAAGCCTGAAGATTAAATAACATAGCATCTAACAGGGGTCAGTTCTAAAAGTCAGAGGTCTACACTGGTGAATCATTAATTACCTAGCATAGGAAAAGCCTGAGACACTGAGATCCATTCTCCAAGCACTATCAGAACTATCGGAATAGAGTTCAGAAAAGGAGAAAATGGCAAGAAAATAGCAGGGGGTGGGGAGAAGAACAGGAAGAAGACTGAAAAAGTACAATACACAAGATGTTGAAGCCCTAACCTCTGGTAGAAGCCTTGTGACTACAGAGAAAGGGAAGAGATGTAAGAAAAGATAATTTGCAAGTGGGATCAACAAGATTAGGCAAAGATAAGATTCAAAAGATGATGGAGAAAAGAATCAAGGATGATTTCAAGGTTATATACATAGGCTAGGCTGTGCCATTAACAAAAATGGGAACTTTTAAAAGGATGGATTTGGCAGAAAATGACAATTTTTGGACATAGTAACGCATTTAAAAGGTAGCAAGTAATACAAGACTAAAAACTTTAAATGAGTTAACAGAGATAGATATGGAAGTCTTCTGCTTATAAGATAATTGAACCCTTAAGAATACAAAAGCTCAACAGGAGAGGAAGAACAAAAAAAAAAAAAAAAAAAAAAAAAGAGGAGACTGAGAACAAGGTATCAGATAAAAATATCAAGAAAGGACCATGTCATGAAACCTAAGGATCAAGGAGAATATGTATTGGGGGCAATAGTTTTAACAAAAGGAGTAACATTTATTAAAGGTTATTGGATTTAGTAGTTTACAAATTATTGGTCACCTTGAAACTCACAGAGAGTAGTTTCAGTGTAGTTATGGAGCAGAAAAACAAATTACAAATGAATGACAAATGACAAGAAAAGTAGGAAAAGTATACACAAACAGCACAGCTTTCTCAGAAAGCTATGATTCTGGAGAGAAAAAGCTTAGAAATATTTTGTAAGCAACAGAGAGCCACAACAGACTTTTGAGTAAGGAAATTTTGTAATAAGAAAAACATCTAAAGATTAGTCTACAGCAGGATGATTTCAGAGAGGCCTGGAGAGATTTGCATGAACTGATGCTAAGTGAAATGAGCAGAACCAAAAGATCATTGTACATGGCAACAACAAGACTATATGATGATCAATTCTGATGGACATGGTTCTCTTAAACAATGAGATGTTTCAAACCAGTTCCAGTTGTTCAGTAATGAAGAAAACCTATTATACACCCAGGGAGAGGCCTGTGGGATCTGAGGGTGGGACCACAACATAGCATTTTCATGCTCTCTAACGGTATTTGCTTGCATTTTGTTTTCCTTTTCAGTTTTTTTTTTTCCTAGTAGATCTACTAACTGTATAAATGTGTGTCTCTGTGTGTGTGTATATTCGATTTGTCATGTATTTTAACATAATTAACATGTATTAGACTTCCTGCCATCTAGGGGAGAGGGTAGGGGGAAGGAGGGAAAAATTTGTAACAGAAAGCTCTGCAAGGGTCAATGATGAAAAATTACCCATGCATGTTTTGCAAATAAAAAGATTAGTCTAGCATCAGCTCTGTGTAGCAAAATTGGAAGGATAACTGAAAGACAAACTGAATAATTAAAAGATAATTATCAGTCCTTAAATGAGAGATAGATAAAAATCAAGGAAAAGCTTCAACCACAGTTTATTAGTATAGTAGTTGTTTTAATATATGGTATGTACTCCAACTGATAAATGGTCAAAGGATATAAACAGACAATTTTCAGATGATGAAATTAAAACTATTTATAATCATATGAAAAGGTGCTCCAAATCCCTATTGATCAGAGAAATGTAAATTAAGACAACTCTGAGGTACCACTACACACCTGTCAGATTGGCTAAAATGACAGGAAAAGATAATGATGAATGTTGGAGGGGATGTGGGAAAACTGGGACACTGATAAATTGTTGGTGGAACTGAACGGATCCAGCCATTCTGGAGAGCAATTTGGAGCTATGCTCAAAAAGTTATCAAACTGTGCATACCCTTTGACCCAGCAGTGTTTCTATTGGGCTTATATCCCAAAGAGAGCTTAAAGGAAGGAAAGGGCCCCACATGTGCAAGAATGTTTGTGGCAGCCCTTTTTGTAGTGGCTAGAAACTGGAAACTGAATGGATGCCCATCAATTGGAGAGTGGCTGAATAAATTATGGTATATGAATGTTATGGAATATTATTGTTCTGTAAGAAACGACCAGCAGGACGATTTCAGAGAGGCCTGGAGAGACTTGCATGAACTAATGCTCAGTGAAGTGAGCAGAATCAAGAGATCATTATACATGGCAACAACAATACTATATGAGGATCAGTTCTAAGGGACATGACTCTCTTCAACAATGAAATGCTTCAAACCAGTTCCAATTGTTCAGGGAAGAAAGCCATATACACCCAGAGAGAGGGATGTGAAATGTGGACCACAACATAACATTTTCATGTTCTCTATTGAGGTTTGCTTGCATTGTGTTTCCTTTATCGGATTATTCTTTCTTGTAGATACGATTTCTCCTGCACAAAAAATGATGTGTGGCAATAACTATACATATATTTGATTGCTTAAGTATTCTAACATAATTAGCATGTAGTGGATATCCTGCCATCTAGGGGAGGGGTGGGGAGTAGGGGGGAAAAATTTGTAACAGAAAGCTTTGTAAGGGTTAATGTTTAGGAATTACCCATACATATGTTTTGCAAATAAAAAAGTATTAATAAATTTAAAAATATATATATATATATGGTATTTACATTTCCCTAAAATCCTACTCCAATACTTCAGGCTATAGCAATATAAGCTCTAGTGGGTTCTACCATGTTAGAATCCTTCAAATATGTCCCCAGCAATAAAAGAATCCATTTCCTCAAAAGCAGCTTAGCTAAAAATAATAAAAAGATCAATTGGCAGACCACTTGATGATCATTTTTTTCTCATGAAGAAAAACACAAAATGGCCCTCAGATCTGAGAGGTCTTCTTACACTTCTAGAGTGGCGGGAAAGTGGGCAAGTGGCACTAAGAATCAACAATGGTCATGCATAAATTTAATTTGACTATTCGTATTCTAAATGTGAAATCCAGCTAAAACAAAAAATAATTCATGGATGTTCCTTGGAGAGGCAAAAAGAGTATTAGGATGAGTATTTTTTATTGTACATTCAAAGACAACAAAAACTATTATTTACTGGAATATTTGGTGTATTTGCAATTCCACCGGCCAAAAAAATATTTGCATCAACATCAACTGCTAAGAATGAAGAAGTAGAAAAACCTATGAAGACTTTTCAAATTAAATCATAACATGTGATGATAGAAAAATACAGGAAAGCTTTAAACTTAATGTGCATTTTTTAAATCTATATGTAAGTTTAGTTTGATATACAACTTTTTATATGTTAAAATATTTATATTTTTCAAGTTCATGACAAAAAAGAAAAAATAAAGGTGAGGATGGGGGGAAATATGAAAAAGCATGGTTCAGAAATAAGAAATGAAGTCTTTGTATTATGAATACTTTCTTCAAGTATAGAATTTAACAGATTTAAGACACAATGAGCATCAAATGAAAAGGATTATATGTTTTAACATAAAAGTAAAAACATTTCATAAAAATGTAAAAGAGTATGTGTTTTAACAGAAAGTAAAAACTTTTTTGTAGCCATCAGTTTGTAGTTAGTCCATCAACCTGCATAGCTGACTGGTAAGAAAGAAAAGTATCAAGAAGCAGAAAGGGGAAAGAAAAGAAACATATCTGAAACAGTCCCAAACTAAGAAAGTAATTCATAATCATAATCAAAAATGAGACAACAAAAACAGCCATCTATAATTATATCCAGAAGTCTAACCAAAAGTAAATTAATTGCCAACAAGAAGGAGATCAAGAACCCAGAATCACTTTAGTCAGCAAACATCTAATGTCTTATATGGGAAATGGAGATATAGCTGCCAAAAACAAGACCAAGAAATGTAGATCAGTGATTAAAAAAAAAAAAATCTTTCAAAGTAAAACATCACAAATCAGTAAGCAGCAGAAAGTAAAACCAGTTGAAAGAAAACTTGCCAATGCATCTAAGCTAAGCCAAACCACCCAAACGTTTTAAAGGATATAAATGAAAAAAATAAAATTTGTAAAAATTTAACAAATCCATCATGTCCTCCTCAAAATCCTCTTTAATGACATGAAACAATTGGCATCTCAGCAGAGAACAGAACATATGAACAACAGCTTTTAACTTGATTTTTTAAAATGAGTTTTTTAACACTTGGGAGAGAAAAGTAACATCAAAATTTCCCACACATCTATACAAGTATCACAAAGTGCTATGCAGATAGTCCATAATCAATATTCAATGCAAAAATTTCACTTTTCTCTCTCCATATATTACTTTTAATAAACTTCAAAAAAAAAATGAAGTTCCTTGTTCCATGTTAAGTCCTATTATTATTATTAAGACTTCAAAGAACAACTAAAAATCACAATATTTGGAACTTGGAAATTATCTCACTCTTTCCCCATATTTTATAAAATACAGAAAACTTTTAGTAAAATCTTCCAGTGAGAACACAATGCTAGCTATCTAAGTCCGCTGGACAGAAAAATCTATTTTTGGCAAAAAAGTCATGTGACTATATGTATTACTCAACTACTGACTTACCACTTTTCCAAGCTACTTGATTCTTCTTCTTCTTCTTTTTTTTTTTTTTTTTGCTGAGGCAATTAGGGTTAAGTGACTTGCCCAGGGTCACACAGCTAGGAAGTGTCTGAGACCAGATTTGAACTCAGGTCCTCCTGACTTCAGGGCTGGTGCTCTAACCACTGCGCCACCTAGCTGCCCCTTGATTCTTCTTTTTTGAGAGAATATTTTTAAGTCTTTGGGGAATTTAGTTTGTTAGTTTGTTTTTCAAGGGGACAGAGATACAATTTTTGAAAAGTCAGCATTAGTTTGGTTGGATTTTTTTTTTTTTTTAAAGAGGCAAGAGTAAAACTGTGATTGGGCAGATGGGAGTCTTCATATTTAGATGTTTAAAGTAATAAAACTCTAAACTAAAACATTAAGTTTCAGCCCTTGCCATCTAACAAAAAGATACCTACTTGTGGTGGATAGATTTCGATGAGGGTGGGTGGGGTAACAGGAGGAGGAAAGGTCTATGATCTTGGATGTGAAAAAACTAATTACAGCTTCCATATAACTGATTCCTATAGTAATCCCATGCATCCCATGAAGAGATCTAGACACACACACAAAGTTAAGAATACCTATCTTGAGGGTAGTGCTATGAACAATAAATGGATAAAAATCAATAAAGCATTTTGTATTGGCTTAATCACTGCAATGAACACATTTAAACCATCACACATAAAAGTGTCCTGCCAAGAAGACTAGGAAATAAATAGCTTTGTTAAACATATTCCTTTTTGTAATGTTCTTCACTTACTGGTATTCAGTTGAACTGTATTTTCAAATACACTAAATAAATATTGGTAACATACCCACTATGTGGTATAGAGAAAGGAATAGAAAAGACATAGATACCATACAGTGCTTGCCCTTAAGTATGCATCACAAGTTACTAATAGTCAATGAAAAAATACAGAATGAACACAATTAGAGAAGTGCAAAACAAAAAAGCTCCATCAGGTATGAGTTGGAATTAGGGCTTTGGACGAATGTTTCCAAAGAAGAAGTAATATGGTCAGAACTGGGGCAGCTAGGTGGCGCAGTGGATAGAGCACTAGCCCTTTAGTCAGGAGGACCTGAGTTCAAATCTGGTCTCAGACACTTAACATTCCCTAGCTGTGTGACCCTGGGCAAGTCACTTAACCCCAATTGCCTTAGCAAAAAAAAAAAAAAGGTCAGACCTGGAAAATGGTAGGGAAAAAGAAGGATGTTTCAGGCACTAAGATAACTACATCAAAGGCAGAATTGTAGGAAAAGTAGCCTCACTAAGAAGATAAAGAGTAGTGTAGTGTGGCTAAGGTATATAATACACAATAGCTAGCATTTATACAAATATATTTGTATATATTGCATTGTATACAATATATTTACCATCTGATCTTCACAACAATTCTGGCAGGTGGGTATTATTTACTTTAAATGATTTATCCACAGTCAAACAGTTAAATAAGTATCTGAGGCAAGATATGAATGTAGGTCTTTCCTGATTCCCTTCATTTAATCTCTCCAAACCACAGTATAAGATAATGAGTTATAGGTAACATAAAGAGTAAGGTAGGGTGGTCAGTCCCAGATTATACAGAGGCTTTGGTAATATTTCTGATGTAGTCAGAAATAGAGAACTATTCAAAGAATTGGAAAATGAGTGGATGCTCCTAAATTGGGGAATGGCTGACCAAGGTGTGGTACACATGAAGGTAATGGAATATTATTGTTCTATAAAAAAATGATGAACAAGCTGATTATAGAAAGGCCTGGGAAGAGTTACATAAACTGATAAGTGAAACAAAGCAGAACCAGGAATATATTATACACAATAACAGCAAGAATGTGTGATGAGCAATTATGTAAGCTTTGGTTCTTCTCAGGGATTCAAAGCAATCCCAAATACACTTTGGACAGAAAATGTCATTTGCATACAGAAAAAGAATTAAGGAGACTGAATGTAAACCAACATATGCTATGTTCACTTTGTAATCTTTCCTATGGTTTTTTCCTTTTTGCTGATTTTTCTCTCCCAATGATTCACAAAGCAATGTGTATTAAAAGTAAAAGAACTTAAAAAAAAAAAGAAATAGAGAACTATTAAAGATTTTTCCAGAATGATAAACATGGTCACATTTATGCATAAGGAAAATTTATCTGATAACAATATAAAGATTGGATTAGACCTATATAGGCCAATTTAAAAAGCTAGAACAATCTAGATAAATGATAAAGAAAACCAATACCAGGGTGATGTTGATGGGAATAAAAGAGACATATATTAAGGAAACAGAAGCAATAGGGGCACTTAAGCAACTATATTTGGAAAGAAAAGCATAAAATAAAATATACCAAAATTTCCAATATAGTAAATAATCATTGAAAGAAATAGTTGAGTCACCAATTAGTCACCATTTCCTATACGCCAGGTTATTCTGCTAAGCAATGTGAATTAAAACAATCCCAAGTATTCAAAAAGGAAAAATGTTGGAGAAATGATATATAAAAGGAAGATTCAAAAAGGAAAAATGTTGATGGAGAAATGATATATAAAAGGAAGATGAAGGGGAAAGAGAGAAAAGCCCATGTCAATATGGTGGAATAAGAATCGTGGAGACTCAGAAGCAGAGCAATGAAGGAAGCTGTTACATGGATAGCCTAGATCCTTCCCTAAAATGTCAGCTCTGAAAGAAACTGACCAAACAGACAAAGGTGTTGCAAGGATAGAAGGATCTTCCAACATGAGAAAGCTGCTTTCTAATCGTGGCAAGGCACTCCCAGAGTGAGAAAATTGCTTAGGGTGGACAAAGAAATAGATAGAATCACAAGTAGAGCCCAGAGTGAAATGAAAAACAAAAAATAAGTTTATGGTAAAGAGAAATATGCTCACTTTTGAATGTTGAATTAAGTTCCAAAGAAATATATCCAGATAGATAATTTGAATGACTTGTTTTTATCATTAGTTATTTCAAAATTATTTTTCCTAAGTGGTTGGCTTTTTAAGTTTAGTTCATGAAAAGGAAAATGGCACCAAAAGGTGGCAGACACAAAACTGAACTTGGAACAAGACGAGTGTCTCCTTTTGCTAGCTGGGCTCTGGCCCAGCACTCTCATTAGTTAAATCAGACACTTCAAGCATAACTGACAGGCTGTATCTGGCTTCAAAGGAAAGACCATAGTTCACAACCTTTCCAACAACATACCAGGACAAACCACCTTTAAATATTCCTGTGAAAACCTCTACTTAGGGGAAAACCTCAACATCTCCCAAATTTTACCTTTCAACAACTGTTATGGAGTTTTTCCTTATTTTGAGTTGAAATTTTCCTCTCTGGGATATTTCAATTCATTATTCCTCTCCTCCTAACTTGCTCTGTTTCATTCAGTTATTTGTGGAGACTTGTTATTTTCATGATGAAAAGTTTCATTCAGTTATTTGTGGAGACTTGTTATTTTCATGATGAAAAGTGATAGATCAACAAATGTTTATAGTGTCTCCTAGATACTATTAGACATTAGACAAGGCCCTGGGGATTGGAGTTAAAGACTGGATCCTATTATTTCACTGGTGTAGACTCTTCCCACCAAGTAAAGAAATGCCCTCTACATTTTCTCTGCAACAGACATTTTTAGAGACCTGTCTAAAATACTGAATTGATTAGTGTCACACAAACCCTTTGTAGTATGTGAGATTTGAACCTAGTTCTTCTTACCTCTCAACCCAGCTTTCTAACCATTATGCCACTTTGCCTCTCACACTAGAAATACCAAGACACAAAGCAATGTATATTAAAAATAAAAGAACTTTTAAAAAAATCGAGTTATTGAAGACTTTCGAGAATAATTTTTTTTTATCTCATAGCAATGTAAAGAATGGATTAGATCTATATAGGCCAGTTTAAAAAGCTAGAATAGTCTAGATGAATGATAAAGAAGGCCAATACTAGGGTGATATAGGTGGGAATAGTGTTGATAGTCACTGTCCTTGGGGCACTTATATTTTCCTAGGGAGAAACTACATGTTCGTAGTAAATTAAATGAACATTAAAAACATAAACAAACCTAACAGCCCAGTAACAGGCAAGGAAGGGCACAGGACAATAACAACTGGAAGAATCAGGAAATTCCTATTGAAGGAGATGGCAGTTGCAACTTAACTGAATCTTGTGGGAAACTACAGGTTCCAAAAGGTAGGTGAAAAGAGAAAGAATTCTAAGCACAGCAGAGAAACAGTCAATGCAAAGGCATAAAGAGAAGACTGCCAATATCATATGTGAGGAAGAAGAAAGGAACGAGTAGTATATAATCAGCCTCTAAGGGGAATACAAAGCCAGAATGTGAAGGATTTCAGATCTTAACAGGAATATGTATTTTAACCTGAAAGCTGAATGAGTAGTCATGTAAACTTTTTCAATCATTTAAGAGTGGCATGTGAGATCTACACTCTACAAATATCAATTTGATAGGAGTATGGAGAATGTACTAGAAAAGATAGTGACAATGCTGAAAGGCCAATTAGGAAGTTACAGTAATAGTGAGGAGGTGGGGGGGGAGGGGCGGGATCTGAACTATAAAGACTATTATAAGGGAAAGGGATGGACACTAAGAGATATTTGAGAATATCAGAATCAACAAGACTTTGCACCTGACTGGATGGGTAGGGAGAAGGAGAATGAACACACTCAAACTTGACTCCTAAGTTTGAAACCAGATGAGACAAGAAAAATAATAGAGCTCTTGACAGAAAAATTAGTTAAATGAAAGAGTAGGTTTAAAGCAAAGAAAGTATTTAAGACATATTTTGATGCTTATGGTGCATCCAAATGAAGATAAGAGACTGGAGAATTAAGGAGGGAGATGAGGACTAACTATCCAAACTATGACAGTTCAATCCATGGCAGTTAAAGATAACCAAAAGCAGAGAGAAAAGAAAAGCTTATCATAGCCCAGTGATTTAACTAAGGAAAAATTGCTTTACTAGAAAACTTTTCCAGTAATATATTCCAATGAACATCCAAAGAGAAGAAAGGGAGAAGGGGGTGAGAGAAAAGATAGGCAGGAAGGGCAGTCCAAGTTCTGAAAGGACAAGGGACTGCCATGAGAGAGCTAATCACCAAAATTTTATATTCATAAATAAAGAAATGAAAATTTAATGGCTTAAATGGAAACATCATTTAAAATCTAAAACCTAAGAAACTCATGTTGCCTAGGCTAATATGCAGCATCAAAAGATGTACTTTTCAAAATAGAGTAAATATATCTAGAATCATCATTTATAATCAGTAATAATTTTAAACAAATAATTTTTAAGTTCTACTTACTTATGCAGTAACATGATTAATTCAAGTTTGATATGGTCAATCCTGAGCATATACCCTAAGGAGATCATAGATTAAAAATTGGGACCCATGCTTGACAAAATATGGATGAGGTACTTTGCAGTAGCAGAAAAACAGAAAACAGTGTTATGTCCATCAACTGGGAAATGACTGAACAAATACATCTTTGTAAAAGCACTTAGCACCCCAGCTTTTGGGACAAGTATTCACTATTTGACAAAAACTATGCAAACTTTTTGACCCAGCAGTGTTTCTGTTGAGCTTACATCCCAAAGAGATCTTAAAGGAAGGAAAGGGCCCCACATGTGCAAGAATGTTTGTGGCAGCCCTTTTTGTAGTGGCTAGAAACTGGAAGCTGAATAGATGCCCATCAATTGGAGAATGGCTGAATAAATTATGGTATATGAATGTTATGAAATATTATTGTTCCAAGAGAAACAACCGGCAGGATGATTTCAGAGAGGCCTGGAGAGACTTGCATGAACTGATGCTGAGCAAAATGAGCAGAACCAGGAGATCATTATACATGGCAACAACAAGACTATATGATGATCAATTCTGATGGACATGGCTCTCTTCAACAATGAAATGTTTCTAACATTCTCATGATCTCGATTGATGTTTGCTTGCATTGTGTTTCCTTTATCTGATTTTTCTTTCTTGTAGATACGATTTTTCTTGCACAACAATGATAAGTGTGGAAATATGTATACATATATTCAATTTGTCAAGTATTTTAACATAATTAACATGTAGTGGATATCCTGCCATCTAGGGGAGGGATGGGGAGTGGGGGGAAAAATTTGTAACAGAAAACTTTGTAAGGGTTAATGTTGAAGAATTACACATGCATGTTTTGCAAATAAAAAAAGAAAGAAAAAACGAAATGTTTCAAACCAGTTCCAATTGTTCAGTGAAGAAAGCCATATACACCCAGAGAAAGATGAAATGTGGACCACAACATATAACATTTTCATGCTCTCTATTGATATTTGCTTACATTGTATTTCCTTTCTCAGATTTTTCTTTTCTTGTAGATACGATTTTTCTTGCACAACAATGATAAGTGTGGAAATATGTATACATATATTCAATTTGTCAAGTATTTTAACATAATTAACATAGTGGACTTCCAGCCATCTAGGGGAGGGGTGGGGACTAGGGAGGAAAAAATTGTAACAGAAAGCTTTGTTAGGGTTAGTGTTGAAGAATTACCCATACATATGTTTTGCAAATAAAAAGCTTTAAGGAAAAAAAAGCACTTAGCACACAGTGCTTGGCACATAGTAGGCACTATGCAAATAATTATTTCCTTCCTTCTTTCCTCAAATCCAAGAGAATGATAAAACAAAACAATGAATTCATTAAAAGCACAGAACTGTAAACATTAGTGGAATGAAATAATCAGGACCAGAAAACTTAATTTAAAGAAAATGAAATAGTAAAACAAAACCAAATTATAATAACCAATGTTTGTCCAGGGGTGGGGGGCGGGGGAGCAAGAAGGTAATCCCTACTATCTACTTCCCACCATTCATCTTCTTTAAGAGGTGAGAAATATAAGTACAAAATGTTACATATGTAGTTTGAGCTGGTTGTTTGGGAAGGCAAGACAGAAACAGTATCTAGAAATGACAATACTGTAAAAATATAAAGTAACAAAAAAAATTTACACAACACACACCAACACATATTTTGTCACACTGAAGGAAGTTCTTGAGGCAGAAGCAGGACACCTTAGTGAAGCCAACCACTCAAAACAGTGAAAAATATGGAAATGAGAAATTCAGGAGGAAGAACAGAATTGAGTATAAAGATATAGGAATTATCTAAACAGATGGGATAATGATTCATAGAAGCAGAGGAGATTACCAAGAAGAATTTAGAGGAAGAAGAAAAGAAGACCAACATACACACTTTGGGGGAAGGGAGAGGACAGGCAGGAAGATGAACAAATAAGGCAGTGATTAAGAAATAAGAATCATTTCCTCTTCTATGAAAATATTGTGATCTCTAAATTGCTTTAATCAAGACTCCAATTTAAGACCCAGCTTCTTAAATTGTGCTTCACAACCCTAAATGGGTCTTATAGCTGAATGTGGGGGGTTGCAAAATTGTGATTTATTGTCAGTATTTGATTTGTATACCTAATTTTATATATCTATTATCTACCTATAGATAAAGACATCTGGGGTTACGAAAAAATTTCTCAAGTGAAAATGGGTTATGAGTGGAAAAAGTTTAAGCCCTGACTTAAGGCATTAGATAATTAAAAACTTTAAAATAATCTGATTTTGCAGGTTTATCCAGGAAAAAAACAGCAGACGAGAGATGTATTTCTATAGAATAAAATTTACTACCAGTGTAAAGAATCACATAATACTTGTACCTAGATGAAAGAAAGGAGGTAAAGAAATATATCCTGAGCTAAATTTACTTCAATGTTCTTTAATTACTTCAGGTAAACAACACAAAACACTCAATATGACCACCAGGTATGTCCAATACCACTAGCAGCAATCCAGTAACACTTGTTAAACCTTCTTACAAAAGTATATTTTTCTCAATATAGCATAATGGCAGGGAGAGCTAAAATTTCCTGTTATATGAATTAATTTAACATTATGAAAAGAAACAAACTCATAGTCATTGAATTTAACTTAACAAACATATCAATCAGGGGATAGATATTGTAGTACTTAACCTCACTGATGCTAAGGAAAACCTCAACTAAATTTTATGGATTTTTCTTGAAATCACCTCAACACATCTATAAAGATATTATTTCAAACACATCAAAATTACCCTTCACTGATCTGGTCTCTTTTTGCCTTTGCCCAAAAAACTGATAAAACTATGAAAATACATATACAAGTAAAGTAAATCCAGAAACATCTACATGAAATTCTTTAGACTGATCAATGCACCAAGTGATTTTTGCTACTCTCAAGGAAATGAAGTAATTGGTTTTCTATAACCTGAAGTAGATGCCTTCTAAAGTTCCTTCCAACACTACATGAAATGCTATGAATTTCAATTTCATTTGGAATTTTTCAAATCAGTTCATAGCAAAATAATGACACTACCAAACAGATCTATCTTTCCAAATGTCATAACATATCTTGCATACAGCTCCTTATTGACTGTATGAAATCCCTAAGTTAGGTGAAAGATTAAAAAAGGCAACAGAGCTCAAATTTTCACCAACCATCTGTCATATATTATGCCATGTTATCATGGCAATTAGCCAGATTACATTAGAGCAAGGTTCAGTAAAATGGATTAATGCCATCAAAAGACCATGAGAATACTGAAAAACATGAGTTTGACCTAAGAAAAAATATCCCATACCAGCTCAGTGAACAAAACAGCTGAAAAGCAACTTATAATTTATAATTTCCATTTATAAATAAGCTTACTTTTAAATCACCTGGCTACCAATAAATTTTATCACACCGCTAAACTCCTGCCTTAGCTTAAAGATTTCAAAGTTATAGCAAATCTATAACTCCTATCTCATGTAATTTAAGAAAAAACCCTATAAAGTCTAATTCGAAAATTTAAGAGTCATCCAGTTACTGCTCAAAAACCAAGACTTTTGAAACAACCATACAATGAGTGTTCTACCACACCACAATGTTTTAATAAAAGAAAATTTTATTTCCTACCCATCTTCTCTTGCTACAACTGGATCCTCAAACCATGTCCCTTTATCACAATACTTCTAGGTCTTTTTTTTATGGTTCCCCTGATTAAGGATTAGCTCCTTGAGAAGAAGGGGAGGATCTGATTTGATTACTTAAATTTGGTATTCTCCATTCTGTGATACATAAGCCCTTAATAAATCTTATGACGCAGGTAGATCATACAATAGTGTGTTAGTCCAGGAAGACCCATCTTCCTGACTTCAAATATGGCCTGACACTTACTAGTTTTGAAACTCTGGGCAAGTTATTCAACCCTGTTTGTCTCAATTTCTTCATCTGTCAAAGGAGCTAGGGAAGGAAATGGCAAACTATTCCATTATTTCTACCAAAAAAATTCCAAATGAGGTCATGAAGAATCAAACATGACTAAAAATAACTGAGCAACAATAACAAAATTAATCGTTTTATATAGATCCATTTAGACAAAGTCTTAAGGATGTTAGGACTTCACCAGAAAACAGAATACTTTCCCCTCCATATACTCAGCAAAACCCTTAAGTTCTCACTAATCTGAAATTAAGATCAAGAAATATATTTTTAAAACTATAGTAAATGACTGACTTCTATCTCACAACTCAAAAATCCAATCAGTCAAAAATCCCAAAGACAAAAGGCAGCATGACTTCCAAAGGAACCAGACATGAATGAAGGACCCCTATAGTCAGCAAATCTCTATACCTCAGGCTCAGGGGCTAGAAGGACCAGAAGAACTCTATTCTGATACTCTACCAGGGACAACCCCTAAAGAGTTAGTGCTCCAAACATCAAAGATCCAGAGAAGCTCAAACCCTTTAGAGTTGGAGGTCAATTTAGAAACCTAAAAAATCAAGAGTGAGACTAAGCTGAGCCCAATCCACCCCCAAAAACAGCAAGGACAGGAACCTTTTCATAGGCCCCAATTCAATTTATTACCTAGACTTGTGAAGACACACCATCAAAGAAAAAAAAAAAATCAAAATTAAAAAAAAAAAAAACTTCACTAAATATCTTCTGAAAATAAACCCTAAAACAAAAAAGTCCCAGGAATGTTATAGCTAAAACCCTGTGTTATTATGTCAAAACAACAATACTGCAAAGCAACCAGAAGTACTAAGGAAATATAATTAGGAGCACACAACACCTGACAGTTTCTACTAAAAATAAGAGATGTTGGAATATAGTTGCAAAACATAATACAGATTTACAACCAAAAATAACTTACCCTGAAAATCTGAATATTATCCTAATGAGTGGGGGAAATGGAATTAAGAATGCAAAGTATTTCTGACCAAAACTGACCAAAAGACAAAACTGAATAAGAACTCATTTAATGATTCTAGGGAAAACTTTGAAAGGAAAATTTCTTATGGCAATTGGAAGGAGTTATAGTATGATGCAATTCTATTATTCTAATAAAGGAGGGAAGAAACATGTCCCCTTAGAACCTTAATATGTTCAAAAGGGCATGAGGGAACAAGGGGGTTGTAAGGATCAAATGAGACAGAATATGTAAAATGGTTTGCAAACCTTCAAAGCATTTTATAAAAGCTATTACCAGAATATATGCATTTTTAGGGTTTTTTTTTTCCTAGTGATAGTATTCATTCCATATTCTTTCCCTCAATCTACTCTGAACAAAAGCAGGCAGTTTTGTAGTACTTCAATATATTAAGATATGTTCTGATGAAAAGAAACATCTTTGAAGACAAAAACCACAATATAGATTTCGCTTGTATCACATCCTAACTAAAATAATTTTTAAGAAAAATTATTTTCAGAAATGCCCTTAAATTCCCTTAATGGAAATACAATGTGGTGTAAGAGATTTCTCTCTATTAAAATCACAACTTCCAGCTCCAATTCTGTCTCTTAGACCCACTACTCTTTTTTTTTTAACCCTGCACATATAAGTGGCCACCGTTAGATTTCAGTTTTCTCATCTGTAAAATGAAGTTAGAGTAAGATGGCCCATCAAGTCGCTTCCACCTGTCAGATGATTGTCTAATATAGGAATTTCCCCAATGAGGTTTCTCTGACCATTAAATCAGGTCTGGACACCTTAAAAGTTGTGCCTGGAAGCATAAAGGAGAAGTTAGGGCCCAGCTCAGGACAACATACTGCCAGTATCAGAGGCATCACTTGAACCCAGATCTTTTAGGCTCCAAAGGGAGCTTATTCTGTTCCATGACCTTATAATGAAATGATATGGCAGGTAGGAATGCAATGGAATAGGCAGCCTATGAAGTCCTTTCTTTGACTAATAGAAATTTCATTACCTCAAATTTTGGACAAGTCTTTGAATTTGATTTAAACATCATAACTTACAACTTTTCAGTGCTGATAAAAAATCTATTCCAAAACATTCTTCCTTCAGAATGAAATCTAAATTTACCCAACAGTAAATGTCAATAACCCAATTCAATTTGTCAGTATTTAGCACCATTTAATAAATTTAGATATACAATGATAGGCTGACCCTTTTCAATTAATAAATTAATGAATAAAGGAGTAAAATCAGATATCAAAGTACTCTAAATAATAATTATATTAGAAATATGATTCCTACCTTGTGATTATACAATCATGTCAATGTCTGTTTTCTATAAAAATGAGAATTTGACTAAATTCATGTCTCTTAAAAATTATTCCATTCGGGCAGCTAGGTGGCACAGTGAATAGAGCACCAGCCAGGAGGACCTGAGTTCAAATGTGGTCTCAGACACTTAACACTTCCTAGCTGTGTGACCCTGGGCAAGTCACTTAACCCTAACTGCCTCAAGGGAAAAAAAAATCCCATCATCATCATAATGGAAAAGAGAAAGAATATACATAATTTATCCTATCTAGCATGTATTAGATTACCTGTCATCGGGGGGGGGGGGGGGAAGGAAGGGAAAAGCTTGGGGAAAAAAAGTTTTTGCAGAGGTCAATGCAGAAAAATCACTCATATGTTTTGTAAATAAAAAGCTTTTAATAAAAAAAAAGAGAAAGAATATACAATATACTATAATGTGAAATACAAAAAACAAAAAATTTTAAAACAAGAATGTAAAGATTATTTGCTTTACAAAAATAATAATACACACAGAAAATCTAGAAGTGATAGATAACTAAGGTTAAATAAAGAGACCACCTAGTAAGAACTGTTGCTAACATGACATTAATTTTATCCAAGTCTATGATATTGTTAATACACTACACTGATGCAAATCTTAAAGGGAAATGCCTGGAACACTGAGGTTTTACAACTTGACTATGGTCACGGTCATATATGCAGCTAAGTACTATCAGACAGAACTTGAAGCCAGCCTTCTATCCACCATGATACTTCTACTGCCCCCATACAAACATATTATGCATTAATTACCCTGACATCAATTTAAGCATTCAACAGTCTAAAAAACTAGGTCTGCTACTAGTTCTGAAAACACAAATGAAACCTTTTATTAATTATTAAAACTGACATAATAGTTCACAAAAATACAAGTTATATTAACTTTTATGGATAGAAAGCTTAGGATATAAATGATTCCATAAGGAAACTCTAAATTCGGTGCCACAAATTACATTACGTGACAATAAATTTCTCTTTTCCAAATTATAAAAGGGTTGTGAAAGCTATTAATTACCACCCCAAAGTTATTAAGCTATGCATCCCCTGTAACTAGCAATATCAGTACTATGTCTATACCCCAAAAAGATTAAAAGAAAAAAGACTCAAATGGACAAAAATATTTCCAGTAGCTCTGTTTGCAGTGGCCAAGAATTGAAAACACCCAGCAATTGAAGAATATTTGAACAAGTTATATTCAACAATGAATATGATAGATCACTGTTGTGCTCTAAGAAATAATGAAGGGAGTAATTCTAGAGAAATTTGGGAAGGTGTGTATGAACTGAGTCAAAAGTAAAGTGAACAGAACCAGGGAAATGATAAAATAACAATACTATAAAGACTTCTTTTTTTTTTTGCTTTTTGCCAAGGCAATTGAGGTTAAGTAACTTGCCCAGGGTCACACAGCTAGGGAATGTTAAGTGTCTGAGACCACATTTGAACTCAGTTCCTCTTCAGGGTTGGTGCTCTATTATCCACTGCACCACCTAGCTGCCCCAAAGACAAACAAATTTGAAAGACTTAGGGTCTCTAACACAATAGCTAACCACAATTCTAGAGGACTCATAATGCTAGCATGCTAACCCATTTTCCTGTTAAGAGGCAATCCACACAATACAGATTGAAGCTTATTTTCTTTTGGCATGTTCAATGTGGGAGTTTGTCTCATTTTACTATGCATATTTGTAATAGTTTTGTTTTTCTGACTTTCTCAACTGAGGGGAGATAATGGGGAGGGGAGGGAGAGAGAATACACAGAAGAGGTACAGAATTCAGACTTGAAAATAAAACTGATTAACTACATTAAACTACAAAAATTCAGTATATAAAATTTGAGAGTGGTTTTTAATTAATAAGTAATCAATCCTTTGGCTATGGCAATCCATGAAAAAATATACAACCACCTTCAGTCCTGTGCAGGAGAATTCTTAGACCATCTATAAAAAGTAACTTAACTGATAATATTCCAAATACAGAACCTTATCCGGCAATCAATAAATAAGCTTATTTACTCTTTCCCACTAGAAGAATTAAGCCATAGCAATATAGACATGCTAAGCTGCAGTTAAAAAGAACAATAATTCACAGGTTTGGTAGCAAAGTAAATAAAATATTGTTTTCAAAATGCAAACATAGGCAATAATAATTATTCCATGTCACCTTGTATGAACATAAGAAAAAAAGGCATAACTGCTTACAGTAGCAATTATTTCACAAGGTCTTTCTAACCAAATCAAAATGCCTACTTTGATAGGCTATAACTTTAAACACAAAGGCAAACACAGAGAAAGACAACAAACATTAGGTTGGGAAACAGTTTATGGCAGCAGATGAATAGTCAAAAGGTGTGAACAGGCAAAAGAAGAAATCAACCTATAAATCATATGAAAAAAAATGGATCCAATACACTAATATGAGAAGAACAAATTAAAATAGCTAGGTTCTACTTCACACCTATCTAACTGGTAAAGCTGACCCTCCCCCCTTTTTCCCCCAAAAAAGGAAAATGACAATTTTGGAAATGGACAAATAATTGGAACAATGTAGGACAGACATATTAATGCAAAGTTGGTGAAGCTGTGAATTGGTCAAATCATCCTGGTATAACAACCTAAAATTCTATCACCACCACCCCCCAAGGAAGAAAAAGAAAAAATCAGAAAATTGTACATATCCTCTCAGTGACACTAGTCATATGCAATTAATTTATTATAGAACTTTTTGTTGCAAAAATTGGAAACAAAGTGCATTCATGGGGAATGGCAGAACAAATTGTGATAAATGCAAGGGAATATTGCTGCCCCATTAAAAAAAAATGTTTAGATTCAAAGAAATCTGGGTTAATACATATATGAATTAATACAGAATACACTAAGCAGACCGGGGATAACAACTAATAAAATGATTACCAAAAAACTTTGAAAGATTTCGGATCAATTTGGTTACTTAACTTCAGAAGTCTCATTCATCAAGATCATATATTTTATCATGGCCAAAAATTTTATTTGTTTCACTTGACTATACTTGTTACAAGGAAAGAAGGCAGAGAATGAATAGGTATGAAAGTGATGCAAAATTAGAAATTAATATTTCTAAATATTTATAATCATGAGACATTTTTAAAATGCACAGAAAAGCAAAAAGAAGTTCAGAAGAGAACACCAACAAGCAAGGTATTTTACTATCATTTTAAACTAGTTATGAATTTTTAAAACTATATATAATCGAAGTTCACATTTCAATATGGCCTTCCTTTTTATTTTTGGTAAACTGAAATGCTTGCTTACTGATGATTCTTAAATTCATAATATATATACAACACACACACATATAGACAAATGCATATGATTTTCAATAAATTCCAAATGCTTGCTTTAAATACACACACACACACACACACACTATGATCCAGGACTAAGAATGAAGACTAAATGATTTAACAAGAAGCTACCTACCTATAAAGCATTAACTAAGTTTGAAGATACTAAAAAAAGAGAATATAAGCTTCAAAGGCAGAAACTATTTCATTTTTCTGTCTCCAGGATTTAAGCAGTATGAAGCACACCAGTAAGCATTTAATAAATATTTGTTGGTTTAATAAATGATTGATTGTTTACTTTCTGGGCAGATAATAGGCACTTAAAATAATTTTTTTTTCAGATTTAATTAAAAATGAGGAAATTTCACTATAGTAGAGTTCCTCAACTATGTTCCCTAAGGTCTTTTCAGGACGTCTGGAAGAAGGTCAAAGCTGTTTTAATAATAATATTAATGTTGTAATTTCTAATACAGCAAATAGTGAATAGATAAAAACCTCTTGAGGGAAGAAGGAAGGGTGTGTAAAGAGGTCCCAAGACCAAAAAGTTGGGACTACATAAATGGACAGAATCCACTGATCACAAGTAACTCATTCCCAAATCAGTAGATAGACGTTTAGTAAGACCAAATACTAATAATATAATTCTAAAACACCAATCTAGTAAAAAAAATTAATGAGAAGATGACATCGGATCTATATTAAGATGTCCAAAACTTGATCAACTCAAACCACCTCAGAAGAAAACACCACAAAGGAAACAATTTTTCACAGGATCACTGATCTAGAACTCCTAGAGACCTGAGGTCATTCTAGTTCTAATTTCTCCATTTGGAAAGTAGGAAGCCAGGCAGCACTCACAGAGGGCAAGTGACTTGCCAGAGCATATAAGTATTAACTGGCAGAGACAATATCCACACCCAAGTTCTCTGCCTCCTAATCCAGAACTCTTTCCCACTGTATCATACTGTGTCATCATGAATGAAAACATTGATTTTAAGTACCACCAGTCTTACAAAGGTTTAATCAAAGTGAACAACAGCTCAGTAGATAGCCCAGAAACTGCCTCAGATGACAAATATTTGCTCTTCTTGCCAAGCAAAAGAAAAATAATAGCCAGTAACAGCAACACTCAGTAAGAATATAAATCCAGGCTCAGATTTAGAACTGGAAGAGACTTTAGAGATCATCAAGCTCCTCATGTTGTTCAGATGAAAAAAATGGAGTGCCAAAGAGGTGAAGAGACTAGCACAAAATCGCCCAAAGGCAGTTAAGTTGCAGGACTGAAATTTAAATCTAGGTCTCCTAAGGCCAAATTCCACGCTCCTTGCAGCATACCATGTTCCTGGTCTCATTTGCTTATTAGAAAATATCATCAGGAGGATGGAAGATTATAAGCAGCATAATATCACAAAATAGTGACATGGCAAAAGATAAAAATTTGTCTGCAGAAGACTTGAGTCACAACTAAGACTAGTCTCCCTAAAGAATCTCTCATAGAAACCAGGACAACAAAGTTCAACTATGATACAGATATGTCAAAGTTTTATAAATGTTTTAACTTTTTAAAATTATCTTTTAGTGATATCTTTTGATTTTTCCATCACCTACATGTTATTTCCTTCCTTCTGTTTCTCCCAAAAAATTACCCCTGTAGCACAGAATAAAAGGAGGAGAAAAAGTTCAGCCAAACTAACCAATGCATCAAAAAAGTCTGATATACTTCATAGAACTCTGTAAATTTAATGCTGTAAAATTTTAATGACCAAGCTTGGTCCCAAAGAAGAGCTATGAGAAGCCACCTTCCTCTCTAGCCCTCTATCTACAACATCCAAACCTTCTTTGCAGGTGTGGGAGCCTGTTATTGTGGCACACACCAATTTACTTTTATCATTCACAGCATGAGGCCACATTTGCACTCTTCCCAATATGCTATGAGAAGAAATGGCCCTTTATATGAACCAGGCTGTTCAGAAAGAAAAGCTAAATCAGAATAAGCTCACACAGAAGAAATCCTTCATGAGGCTAAAATAATTCTAAAAGCGTTGTAGGATCAATTTTCAAGTTATCTGAAAAGAAAAGGAAGATACCAAATAATGGGTGGAGGGAGATAACAGATGGTATTATTACCCTAAAAAGGCAATCAAGAGAACAGCAGCAACCTAGCCATATGTCTATTTTTTCATCTTCCTATAAAATCCTTATAAATTTTTCACATTTACAAAGGCACAAGATAGAAACTTAAATCAGGAAACATTTTTGCATTCAGTTTTCCACAACACAGCCCCTCTTCACAAATTATTGAAAGACACAGAAAACTCCGAGTGCTTATTATTTGCTGACTATTAAAATATATCTGACACAGGTAGAGCACAAGATAATCTTAAAGGCTCTCCTCTTCCTCCATTTTTCCCATGCAGATGTTAACAATTTTCCTTGATAGCTAACAAGATAGTTTTGTTCAATAAACCTTTGTTTATCAATATTAAGTTAAGACATAAAAAACTAGGATTCATGCTTACACAAGGTGCTCACCACTGTCAAGCAGGTTATTCTACGCAGAGAATAAACAGAAGGATATTTTACATATGATAAAGTGTACTTGGGTCAAAAAAATTTTAACTGCTACAATGAATTTCCATTATTACTAACCTTTGCAACTATTTGTCATCAACCTGAGGAACATAAATGATTTAACATTTTTGCTCATTGCAGAATACGTGCACAAACAATTCTATATTCGTAAGGCTTTTATTCCCTTATTAGGATTTTGTGTATTGGGAATTTGTTTCTCTTCCCCTGTGGAATCTGGGCTAACATGTCACATGTAGAATCATAACTGGAAAGGGAAACAACTTATGAGGGCTTTAATTTCTCATTGAAGAGAATAACCCCAAAGCCAGTCTCCTGAGTATTTAAGTGGAATATCCTGGAAGTAGTAATTATACCTTACTTTTTGCTTTTATCCCTAAAACTAACCAAGGTCTCCCCCAGCTTTTTAAGTAATTAACTTCAGAAGGAAAGTTTCCATCTGCAGTTAAACAGTACTTCCAGAGCACCACAGTAACAAAGACAACACCTTCCACATTTCCCTTGTTACCTTGACTGATCTTGAGTAAATCAGGAAACATTCAAATATGTTACTTTCATTTCCTCTCAACCAATTACAGTACTCATAGATCCCATGGGAAGTTGAGCCAATAGATAATATAACTTTGTTCCTCCAGTTATCACTATCAGGGAACCCCGCATAAAAAACAAAAATATGTCAGGAGGACTTTTCGTAAACAAAAAGGCAAAGATAGGAAGGCTGTGAAGCAGCCACAGAAACCAAATCTAGGGAACTTTATTAAAAGAACATCACTTCAATCTGAAAGAGGCCACCGGTTTCTCTACTCTCCTCTCAGTTAAAAGGTATGTATGCTCTATACTTTAATATTCTAGATATGCTATCCTTTATAGATATTACAAACACACATATTCATAAATATGCTATAATTTAATAAATCTTCTTTGGACACCTAAGTCTTATATTGAATTCCCTTTTCCTCTCCAAAATACTAAAATAAATTGAAAGACTCCTCATTTTTAAATTTTGCAAACCAAGGGAAATGCTACAATATTAATTTATGAGATCTTTCAGATGCTTCTAATGCTGGATAACTGCACCAAGTCTCAATATCAAAAGTCCTCATCCATAATATAATGAAGATAATTATATTACTATACCTGTGATATGATAACGATGACAATAATGGACAATGATAACCTGTGATTTCACTGGTATAGAGAACTCTCAAATAAGGATATTCCACCTCTGCAGGTGGTCACATTCTCTACAACTTAGTTTTGAGACTAAAAGGTTTAGTGGCCTACCTAGGAACACACAGCCAGTATCCACAGTAAGTGTAAATAAAACCTGCACTGAATCATCATCATTATTTATCCATCAATCATAATTTTTACCATACCTGTGATTTCCTCAATGTAAGCAGTTCTAGGTTAGCTGGGGAAGGAGATTTCTCTCTGTGTAAGCTGCTTAAGAGCAAACACTATTTCATTTTTATCTATCCTCAAGCACCTAGCACAGTGCCTAGCTTGGTGTTATGTGCTTAATATTTGTTGCAAGATTTGGATGCAGATAAGACATCTCCCCTACAACTTAAGACATTAAGAGTTGCCAGAGGCACTAGGGGATTAAGTAATTAGCCCAGATGAAGCAGTTAGTATGTGTCAAAAGCAGGACTTGAAACCTTGTTTTTCTGACACCAGCTTTCTAGCCACTTCTCAATGTAGCCTATGATAAAAACAACCACCATGATGATGATGATGATGATGATGGCGGAGGCATCTACTGCCATGATGACAGAGTGGAAGTCTGACTTCCAAATTAAAGGAGTCAAATCAAAACATCTTATTAATCATTATATTTAACATAGATGATCCCTTATCATTTATTTTGACTTTTAATTGTACAACCTTTAACACAACATCAAGGTTTCAAATGCTTAAAGTAAGGAGATCAAACTGAACCTATGGAGGAAGATCATATCACAAATACCCCTGGGGTCTCTCCAAGCAAGACACCTTGAACAGAAAGCTATTAAGCCAAAAGCTGGAGCCAAATACATTATGAAACATTTTATTTTGAATAAAAATTTCAATGAGAAAAACTAATTTAAATCAATTAGCACCCAGAGTACAATTCTTAATGTATACTTTTCAAACTGCAAAATGAACTATAATGGATTTGCAAAGTTTTAAAATATAGGATGACTTGCACCTTCCTTAAGGCAATCATAGAACAGTTAACAATCCTCTCCAAAAAAGAAGATTCTTAAAGCACTCATAGCACAAGATAATTCAAAAACCTACACACTTTTGAAACAAGTAACAACAGAATGAACCACTGGATTTGTCAAATACAAATTAAAGTGCTTTACCTAGGTAAGGAGCCTAAGAAACAGCTAAGATCCAAGAATAAATCAAAAGGCCTTCTATGGTCAGTATCTGCATGAAATCAAATAATAAAATTGAATAAATTACCACACCACATGCAGGGTTTGTGATGGCAAATCAGGACCAGATTTATCACCACCCAAAACTTAGAATTATCCAGAAAGTGTGCAGACTTACAGATTGATATATATTATCATTTATTATGAACTATTATGTGACAATCACTGTGTAAGGTGCCGAGGATTAAAGTCAAAATTCAAAAGTCTCATCTCAAGAAATATTCTATCAAGAAATAAAATGCACAGAAGCATGTTGACAAAATATAGGTACAAACAAATGTTTGAGGAGAGGACACTAGCAACTGGAAAGGATCAGGAATGGCTTCACATTCACAAACAAAAACAACATGGTTTCAAGTAGAAATGCACAGATACAAAAGAAGAGTTGGGAGATGGAGTGATGTGTGTGACCAAAAGATCAACTACACAAAGATAAACCAGAATCTAATAGCATAGCAAGCTGCAAAAATTCTGCATCCTGAAACTGAGCAAGACATAACTAGTAACTAGAATAAAACAGCATAAGATCATGATGGCTCCTAACAGATGATAAATCCCCATATTACAAATTCAGAACACAACATATTCTGGAAAATTCAGCCAGTAAATACTGTAATTTTCATAAAGAGAATTGTTACTTAAGGGTTATCCACAATTATCTGGCTATAACACTGATCATCAATAAAAACTTAAGAACAATATTAGGGGAGATTATGTAGCTCTCCAAGCTACATAAAACAAAAGCTTTTCAAAATACAGAATACTAAAAAAGAATTTAAGGGGCAGCTAGGTGGCACAGTGAATGGAGGAGCATCAGCCCTCGAGTTCAAATCTGGTCTCAGACACTTAACACTTTCTAGCTGTGTGACCCTGGGCAAGTCACTTAACCTCAACTGCCTCAGCAAAAAAAAAAAAAAAAAAGTTGAAATCACTTGGAGAAAGGCTGAAGAACTTAATCACCTCTATCTGCTATTGGAGTTGTCCCAAGGATGCTTTCAGGAAGCCAACAAAAAAAATTACAACCTAATAATTTTATTCAACCACAAAAACAGCAACAGCAATGAAATGGCCTGCCGAGCAGCCATAAAGAAAAATATCAGGATAGCAACTTGCCCCAAGACCATTCCTATGAAAATTCCATCCCATAAATTAAGAATAAACCATTTCTGTAGCACTTAAAAACTACAAAGTCTCACAGACATTCCATGAGGTAAGTCATTTACAGCTATCATCTTAATTTTGCAGATGAAGAAACTAAACAGAGGGAAGGTAAGTGATCTGTGATCACAAGCTGTATATATAATCCTCACCTCAGAGTTTATTCTGCATTTTGTATACATCTTGTATTTGCTCTTCAGTGTAGGCATCACAACACTACTCAGCAGAAGAATGTATTCTGAGATCCTGACCTATTAGTAGGTACTTAAATGTGGAAGAAAGTAAGAACAAAATACAAAAAGAAAAGGAAGTAAATTTAATCTTTAAGAACAGTATATTATTATAATAGTACATTAACATAATAGCATATTAAGTATAATGTATCCACTCTAAGAATGATATAAGGAATACTTAAAAAAAAGTATTCCTAACTAAGAATAAGCTAGGTCTAGCAAGTAAAACTAAAAACAAAAGAGTAATAAAAAATACAAGGACTGCTTCTGGAACAGACAGAACAATGATAAACAAGGCCACTAATTCACATTTTGCTTCTTTTTTTGGGGGGGGGGGAAGAGAAAAAGGAAAGAAAAGTGACTAAATGAAGTCAATAGTCAAAACAACCAGGAAGATAGGAAGACACTTGTATAGAAACTAGCTATTCCAAGAGTTGAGGTGAATAGGAACCAATGAACTACATAATCAAATATTGTTAACAACCATCAGATGTGATTAGTCAACCTTTGAAAGACCACAAAAAAAGTAACAGAATTAAGACAGTACATTTTCCAAAGAGGGAAGGCAATGGAATGTTGCTATGTACAGACCCCAAATAAATAAGCCTTTTAATTTTGGGGGAAATTCTACAAATCTAATAAAACATGCAATCTTTGCCTTTATCTAAGTTATTGATAAAAATGGGATAGACAAGAATAGATCCTTGAAGTAGACACCACTAGAAATATCTTTTAAAAGCTGTTAAAAGGTTAAAGCTGTGAATCATAACAGGTTGGATTCAGCCCTTCAATCAGGTCCAAATTCACTTGAATTGTACTATGACCACTTGGACTTATTTGTAAACATACTGCTATAAAATGTATACAGGACAAGCTATAGTCTTTATTTGATTTTCATTATTCCAGTATATATTACAAAGTACTTAAATTTTCCACTTAAGATTACAAAGTATATCAGATATTTTAAGAATGGATTAATTAATCGATGATAAAAACATACATATATATATTTTTTTTTTTCAAAAGGAAATCATTTCCAATGGTGTAATGGGATACAATGGGAATAGAGAACCTTTTTCCTGGAATGCATTGGCACAATATATTGTGACCACAATTGTTATATATGTAAATGTCTTACTCTAATAACCAATTTCATTGTGATATGAAGATCCAAGTTCTTGGGAATCTATCCTACTAGAAGCACAAGTTCTGTAAAGTTCTGCCAAGCCAAGTAAGTTTCAAATAAAGACAAGGCAATAGCCTGTTATTGTTCAGAGCAGCATGGAAAGGGGCTCATAGGAACAAGCATTTAATCATATATATAACATATATATAAAATAAGTATGTCATTTCAGTAAAGAGGTGTAAACTGGCATCTCTACAGAGTTTTGAAAAAATGTAGTAATTGTAAGACATTGAAAACGGGGAGATGGGAAGACAAGAAAAAAAGGTCAGTTTGGCTGGACCATAGAGAGCATATAAGAAAATTAAAGTTGGAAAGATAGACTGAATACAAGTTCAAAGGACTTTATTATACCAAAAATTGGAGTGTAATATTTACTCCTCAAGGCAATAAGAAGCCACTGGATTGGCTTATGAAAAAAAAATGAATATATAAGAGTTAGCTGTATTATTCATCAATACACATAGATTTGCTAAATCTAACTCATAAAGCCCCCATTGCTTGGTCAAGAAAATTTATCACTATACAAAAATACAAACAAAAATTAATCTAACAGAATTTACAGAAATTTTTCTAAGTTTGTTTTTTGGATGAGACTAACATTTCATTGGTACATGTAAAATTCCCAGTAAAAAAACTAAATCTGTAATATTGATGATGTCTATAGATACTAAATCTGCAATTTATAATCTGAGAAACTTGCCTGAGGCACAGAAGGATAAGTGACAAGGTCTAGATTTACAAAAATACTAAATATATGTCTGAGATAGGGCATGAAGATACTTCTTCCCAACTCCAAGGTTAACTTTTCTAAAATACTTTTCTGTCTTTTTCTTAAGTTACTTACAAATAAAAGGGAGGGGAGGCAAAAATCAAATAAACTATGAATGTATCAGCTTTTAAAATTATAGTATTTTCCTAGCCAGTCTGAGGTTACTACAGAAAGAAGTCTTATGAAATAATTGTTTTTATATTTGAATTTTTTATTATTTTTTGCCAAAATCACAGATCAAATGTCCTTCAAGTAAACTTAATTCCAAGTATGTCATAGATATAGCTTATGCTGCTGTATCATGTACTGTCATTTCTGTAATTTCTGTTCCACAGACCTATCACAACAAAACCATAAACAATATACCTTTTGGCAAATTAGCTCTACAATTTTATATAATTCTTTTACTTTATACACCAAACCAAATAACTTCAAGAAATTTTAGAAGACATCTGAACTCTCCCATTATAAATGAATAAACTGAGACCCAGAAAGTCTTACCTTCCTTCCCTAAGTGGCAAGGTGTGTTATGTGACAGAGATTAAAAGTCACAACTTTTTATTTTATGTCAAGATCAAATCACTTAACTACCTTATATATTATATATGCTACAAAAGGCCAAAAAACCAAGCAAAGCACTTCTTACTCCACCCTTCAGCTACTATAGAGTCCCAACCAGGAGGAAAACAAGCACAAATCTATCCCACATCCTCAAAGCTGAACATGTTTTCTACCCCTCTCCCCAATTTATAAACAAAAATTTGTTTTCATTTTCTCTTCCAAAAGATGTAAGATTTCAACAAAAAATATCAATGGATAGATAAAAATCTTAACATCTTGAGGAGCAGATAAGGTCTTCCTTTAAATATCTGCCAAAATTTGAGTTCAAAGACCTATTCTCTAACTAAAAAAAAAAAAAAAAAAAAAAAATCACATACTTATATTTATTGTTATGGGCCCTGGAAAATTCCTAAATAAAGATCTGAAAATACAAACTTTCACACATTTAAAAGTCAATTTGCTAACTTGGGACCAAATATAAGCTTGACAAACTTGGAAGAACTTTAAAAATGTATCATAAGTAATGTATTAATTATTGATTTTCTGGAAACTAGACTGCAAAAGTTAAAAGACAATACAATACTAAAAATACTAAAAACTACAATCATATGAAATAATATTAAACTGTGTTAAGTTCATATATGGTAGTCAATTATGTATTCATTAAATAACCTCCAAACTAATTAATTAACTATTCTACAAATAAGTGCATGTGGTTCCGCAAATAGCCTAACCCCCATTTCAGTTCTTAGGAAATCTGCTGTTGTTTTCCTAACACAAATTAGCTCTCTAGATACCACATTTCAAAAATATTATTAATAATGCACAGTGGTAATGTTCATTATCTTAAGTTCCAATAAGCACAAAGCACCTCTCCTTTACTTATTTAGGGAAAAAAATTAACCTTATATTACTTGTGAATTTCCAAAATAACATTTGACCACTTCCATGAAAAAAAGAAAATGAATCAAAGACATGCAATTCTACTATTCTTACCTAAGCTAAAAATGAGTACTAAAATTGTGATAACTTTGGGGTTTTAAGGAACTTTTCCCCTTCATCAACCATGTTTTTGTTTTGAGTTCCTCTCATTTGTATTTTTTCTAAATAACTTAAAAATAGTTGACCCCTACTAATTTTATTTTGTTAAAAACCAGTATCTGGCTTAAAATTAAGCATTATCATATATAAAATTTTATTATCCTAACATCTCCAAATACCAATCATTTTCTGTTATTTTAACTCAATTTATATGGCTTTTTGGTTTTTGGTAACATTTCAGGTAAAGGTTTCAAGATACCATTTTTTTGTAGGTACCAACGCTGGAGGTACCTGAAACACTATCAAAACTCAACAAAAAACTAGAAAAGCACTAATACATCTATACTTTACATAATGCATACAACAAATTCATCATTCAATTTTCAAAAAAATTCAAAAATTTTGTATTAATTCACATGAGCATGTCCAATTCCATCAACTGTTTGAACAATCATTTTTCAAACTTTTTTAAAAAGCATCTAAACTCTAAAAGGTATACTTCAAAAACTCTCCAGAATAAAGTTCATAGCTCTTTTTTACAAGATAATTCCATTGTCAATGTACCAATAGAAACATCAACCATAGTAAAACATTAAGGATTAACACATTTATTTAAGCATCAGAGCTCATGGAAAAAAATGTACAGCAATAATAAATGATTTTAATTATAATTCTTCAAATATTACCACCTGTAAATCAAGAACCCCTGTAATTTATAACTGCTGTATGCTATTAACCTGTCTAGGCCAAGAAAACCAGAATTTTGCAAAATGATCGCTTTAAAATCCATTAAACTAGTTTCAAAACCCAGAAAAATAGTTTCTTTAAGGTACTTCAATAATTTTTCAAAAAGGAAAATTTTTATTTGACATACAATACTTAAAACATCTCAAAAGGTGATCTGACTCCACATAAATAGGAGTAATGTTTGACAACATACCAAGATTAAACTTGGAATCCATGAAAATTTGTTGCTAAATAGCTTGATGAAAAAGGCTATCGAGGTACTTTTAACAATTATTCTATGGTATAGATATCCAGATTCCCTATCTCACTTGTATTATACTAAAGCAAAACCATAATTATCCTTTAATTTAGCATTTCTATTTTTATTCAGATGAAAACAAAATTAACCCAAAAGGTTTTTAAAAAGACAAAAAAGTCATAGCTATATTTTTATGTTAAAATGTTTCACATAATTACTTTTCAATTACTCCACTATAATTAAAAAATAAGAATCCCTGAATTATATATTAGATTTGAGTGTCATCGTACTTATTTAAGATTGTTCAAAAGACCCTGATTTAAAAATTTTTGAGTTTTAATACATGTATTTTATTTTATTTTTTTTATTAAAACCTTTTATTTGCAAAACATATGTATGGGTAATTCTTCAACATTAACCCTTACAAAGCTTTCTGTTACAAATCCCCCCCCCCCCCATGGCAGGATATCCACTACATGTTAATTATGTTAAAATACTTGACAAATCAAATATATGTATACATATTTCCAAACTTATCATTGTTGTGCAAGAAAAATCGTGTCTACAAGAAAGAAGAATCAGAAAAAGGAAACAATGCCAGCAAACATCAATAGAGAGCATGAAAATGTTATGTTGTGGTCCACATTTCACATCCCTCTCTCTGGGTGTATATGGCTTTCTTCACTGAACAACTGCAACTGGTTTGAAACATTTCGTTGTTGAAGAGAGCCATAATACATGTATTTTAAAGACCACAGTTTGCCCTAACATATGCATGATTAACCAATTGCAGACTTTTTCATATAACCATTAGCTTTATATAAGAATAACAAATATTTAAAAAGTAGACTGCATCACATCAGAAGAGAAAAAGTAGATTCAATAAACTTATTATAAAAATTGATATATAGTACAAGCATCAAAGGACCTGAGAATTTAGAGAGAAGTATTCTTTGGCTTAACAGTGGACAAGGCACATGGAAGGGCAAAAGAGATGAGAGGAAGGGGGAGACAAGGAAAAATATGGAAAAAAGCTTTTTTAAAAACATTTTTGTAAAACATCAAAGCATGTGTCTGCTTCTGATGATGAAGTTGAGGATGAGGATAATAAAAATATAAAATATATCCATAATCTGAGCCAAGTTTAGAGAACTGCAAAGAGTAGGATGGGGAGTCAGAGATTGGGAGAAGAGACATGATCCCTTGAAGAATGTCACCTTAAGATTTGAGGAAAAACCATTAAAACATTTCAGTAATAAGTTATGCTCTAAGGGTGGGGAGTAACAAAGAGGTGAGGGATGGGGTACTAGAAGGCACAAAAATCATAACTTTTTAGACAGAAGACTAGAAAGTACAATTGATTTTTTCAGTCTGTTAAGTGCCCAGAAAGCAGTTCTAAACCTCTAAAATATCCCAGGACAATGAGAACTCTTGTAGAAGTCTACAAACCAACATAGTTCCAACATTTTGCAAAATACAAAATGCTTCATACTTGCTATAACATTCCTGGAAAAATAACTAAATACTTCCTATACCAGGATTTCAGCTCATTCATTCTGTAGTCACCAATACAAACAGTGAGAAAGGTAATGAGGCTGTACTTTACAACACATATTTTAACTGTTATGTTCAGGCTCACCAGGCTACAACTAAGAATTGCATGACACTGAAACCATACATTCAAGAGTGTTTTACTGCACTTAAAACAGTTACTTTAATGTTATGGCTAATGAAGTCTTGACCTAATCAGGTAGGAACTCACAACCCAATAAGCCTCAAAGCTGACCCATTCAATCATACAGTTTAAATTTGATTTTTTTCATCCTAACTAGATACTAAGTATTTTGTCAAGCTCTAATATAGTCCAAATTTTTATGAAGCTTATAATTTTGGCAATCAAGATTTATCTGCTTGAAAAGGTTGGGAAAGCATTATCTTCATACTAGCATATATGCCTGATGAAAACATTTCCTAAAATTTAAAACATAAGTCTGATTAACTTGGTCACATTTGTAATTATATAACCATATTGCCATCCAAAAGTTACAATCAACTTAAAATCAGGTAAGGCTTAACATAATGCATCAATCAGGTCTCCTTTTCTAAAAAATTAAAATCCATTAAAAATAATCAATGAAGAAGTAACTTAAGTTTAACTGATTTGGCCAAACTTTTCCAAGTGCAAATAGTTTTCAATTCTCCATCCTAGATGACAGAGAAGTGTAACTTCTAAACTGTTGGGAATTAGTTGTTAAATTGGCATTTGATTATAATTCAACTATTTTAAAATAAAATTTAAAATGCCCACACTGTAAACTTCATAACTTAAGACAGTAATTTTTTTGTATGACTAAATCTGATATTAGTACTAATCACAAACCGTTTTTCCAGGATGTATGTTTACTTCTAAGAAAACCTAACTACTAAAAGTTTAATATCATGTATATTATTCTTACTTATCAGTATTTTTTGAAAAGTAATATTTTACAGTGTGATTACAAATAGTGACCTAAGCTAGCTAAAATCAGAATCTCTTCTATTTACTTTGTAGAGAAAGTTAGTATATATGGATATGCAAAAATTATCAGTGCTAAAAAAGAAAAAAATTCAAAGCCCTAAGGACTAGAATGCTGACTGATATTCCTTAGAATTAAAAATGACAAAAAGCAATAAAAGCACATACTAGGTTTTAATTACTAACTTTATAAATGTAACGGGGGTTAGGTGTCAAATGCAAAGTTATTGATCTAACTATGAAAGAGAACACCATATCTCATTGGTGTACTGCCTAATGCACCTACTCTGAGTTTTAGAGGAAAAAAAATTATAAAAGCATACAAATACTCCAACAATTGTTTAGCCCTGAGATGCAAACTGACAGAGACAGACTCTACAGCCTTTGTTCAAATAGCTTACAGATAGGCTACTAAATATGCTACAGGTTGATAAGGATTCATTAAGCTTACAAATGTTTCCAAGACCAGGAAAGGAGTAAATTGTTTGCCACTAGTCATTTACAGTTTTTATGTAACGCTGTTAAGACTACTCTCCTATAGAGAAATCTATTCATCTCTACTATTTCTTTCCATGTTTACCTCTTCTCCCTCCCCCCCAACCCGCCCCCCTCACTTTCTCCTCCCACCCCGTCCCGCCATCTTGGGCCGATAGGAGCAGCCATTACTTAACTAAATGACAGGGCCAACAACTTTCCACACAAATAAACAGGCAGACTAACCCCAAATGTTAGCACGGAGACCTGGGCAAATAAGACCGTAAAAGAGGCTCTGGAAAGAAAAGATATTCACATGCACCCACATACACACCACAGCAATATTTCAGTGGCAGCTGGACCCAAAAAAGTAAACACATCACTGAACTTCAGGTAAAACGTACACAAAATCGGTCACTGGGAGCAGCTTTAATCCAAACTCTTCTGTCTTATACTAAAGTGCAAGGCGCCCAGTCTCTGCAAGCAGGGCCGGGAAAATGCCGGAGCCGAGCCGCGGGCAGCCCTCGCGGCTCCGGGGGCTCGCAGTCTCCACTGGGAGAACATTCATTTCGGCATATTTACAATCACGAGGCGCGAGGAGCCCAGCTCCTGCACAAATTAACAAGCACCACAACCCTTGGCCCCCCCCAAATCCACGCCACTATAGGGCGGGGGTTCGCCCGGAGCCCCGGCTCAGATAACAGGCAGTTTTTTTTTCCACTCGGCTGAGATCAAGCCCAGGGCTTGGCTCCGGGCCGCCCTCACCTCGGACTTCAGCTATGATGTTCTGGGGGGAGGGGGGCCGCAAAGAGGGAGGGGGGACGTCACCATGGGGGGCACCACATTGGGGAGGTCGAGGGGCGGGGGCCCAGGGGACGGAACAGAATTTCCTGCCAATCTCTCCCCCGACCTTTTCTCGGCGCCCCGAGCTGCCCCCTCCTTCTTCCTAGGCAGCAGGGAGTGGATCCGGGAGGGAAAGGGGGCCGTGGGGGAGGGGGCAGGCGAGGTCCGAGGGGGTCCCGCAATCATTCGTCCGAGATCCGGCGGGGGGCGAGCCAGGCCCCGAGTCTCCACACGGCCTCCCCTCCCAGACGCCAGGGAAGGGGTCGGGAAGGAAGATGGGCCGGCTTGTCCGCTCGCTCCCCGGGCTTCCTTACCTTTACCAGCAGGGCCTTCATTCTGGCGCCATCTTCATGAAGCCTCAAAAATCCGAAGAGGCGGCTGCAAGGAAAGACGGTCGAAGAGCGCTTTAGTGTCCCCGAGTCAGCACACCCCCACCCTCACGTCCCCCGGCCGCCGCCCGGAAGGCTCCCACGGAGACGGCGGCGGCGATGGCAGAGGCCGGCCGGCCAGGGAGGAAGGGGAGCGGGTCGCGCCGCACACTGTGCCGCCACCTCCAGCCACCCAGAGACAAATCACCGAGTCCCCCCTCCCTCCCCCCGAGGGAGAGCTGCGCGGATTCCCCGTCCCGGACCAGGCCGGGCCGCGGTCAGTACCTGTCGAGTCCACTGAGCACCTCTCTTTCCTCGGCTGTCAGGCTGGGGAACTCCTCCTCGCTCTCGCCGCTCGCTTTTCCCGCCGCCATTTTCTTTTCCTCATCACCGAAAGCGGCGGTGGCGGCGGTAGCGAGCGACACTCCGCAGGATTTCATGGAAACGCAGCGAATTAACAACTCCCAACAACGAGACCCCCCCCCGGGCCGGGGCCGCAAACAAAACCCCCCAATCTGCGGGCGGACCGACACACCAACTTTATCACCGCCTCCGCCTCCTCCACCCTCCTCCTCCTCCACCGCGAACGGCGGCGGTGAGAAATCACAACGCGGCGGTGGCAGGGGCTGCGGACACCCCGAGGGGTCGGGGTCTGGCGACGGCAGCGGAACCCAATACTGGGGTCACATCGCGGGGGTTAGGTGTGGGGCAGCGGCGGGCAGGGACAGCGGGGGAAGCCGGAGAGCGGCGCTGAGGGGTGCCCAGAGGGGATTTGTTGGAGACACAAACTTCCCCGGCACCAGCACAAAGTTGTTGTAATTGTGTCACAGAGCGAACCCCACGCCGCCGCCGTGACCCCCCTCCCTCCCCGCCCGGCCTCAGCATAACCAATCCAGTCCCATAGTCGGGCCCACGTGACCTTTGTTGACTCACGTCAGCCGCGCCTCGACTCAACTTGCTAGTTCTTCTGACTCCGCCCACCAAGGCCGCCGGCGATTGGTGACGGAGGAACGGGATGGCCCCTGGGCTCAGCCTGTGGTTGGCTTGAGAGTGCGTCTGTCCGGGGGGGAGGGTTGTCAACGTGTAGGGACATTAAGTTAGGTTGTACTCGTTAAATATACTCGTGAAAAGAATGGAGGGTCCGAACCGTGTCACCTCGGGAGCTGCGGGGGGCTTACGAGGGGAGGGAGCTCGGGAGTAGGCGGGGGTAAGAGGGCGAGGTCCGGGGTGTGAGGGTTTGTCCGCCGCGTCTGTCCAGTTAACGCTGCGGCGGAGGCGGAGGCGGGGCGACTCCATTTGATTCCCAAGCAATCCAGCGAGCTTCGGGTCTCTGGGGCTGCCGCCGCCGTGGCTCCTCCTCGGGTGGCCTCGGCGTTCCTGGGGGCGTGGGTCCGTGAGTGCAGCCGGGCTGGAGAGGGAGGGAGGGAGGAGCCGTCACGGGTTCCCCCTCCCTCGGCGCGAGGCGTTGGCTTTTGGCACCGCTGGGTAATAATGGCTTCCCCAGTGCACACACCCCGGAGCTTGAGCGGGAGGGGGAGGAGAGGGCGCGGCTGCCACCCCACCCTTGGGCTACGGGGCCCACCCTTGGCCGTGCCGGCCTTACCCTGGGCCCCAAGCTCCCCCGAAAGTGGAGATGCGTGTAGAGGGAAATAACCTCTTAGGTGAAGGAGGCCCTGGTCGAACCGCGCCGCAAGGGAGTGGGCAGCCCGGTTGGGCTCTGCGGGAAGAGTCGCCACCCTGGGTCATCGATGCCAGGCTGGAGGCCGCCGTCTAGTTACGTCAAACGAGCCCAGTTATGCGTCCACCTTTTTCTTGCACATTCGAGAAATTCTCATTGCTCAATCACCTCTTAGAGATAAAATGATGGAAAATTGGATGATGGATGCCCTTCCCCCCCCCCCCATCTTGGCTCATGCTACATAATCTTCAAACAACTCCTGGAGCCCCGGAGACCTCGGCCGGGGCAGGAACTTCGAGGGGCCGGTCGGCTGGAACAGCTGGGGTGGTGGGAGATCAGGAGAAAACTGTCTTTAGAAACATTATGCCACACAATAGGTTGTTAGAGTTGAGAAAGACCATTTCGTCCACCCCATCTCCCTACTTCATTTTACCTGAAGTGGGAGAAAATGAGAACGAGAGGTTTAAGATTGCCCAAAACTTGGAAGCAACACTAGGAATAGAACCCAGATATATTGACTCTTCCAAGATCCTACCAGGCTTCCTGAGCCCCAATAAATAACCTTACTGACAATTATTGTAGCATTTGTTAAGGTGCTGTTTTGATAGCTAATATCATGGATAAATAAACACCTGTAACTTAAAAGACCAAAGACTAATGGGGAGAAAATGGGAAACTAAAGAACAAAAATGAGGCTTACCTCATTTCCCCCGTTAAAATAAGCAAGACTTGAAAGGTAGTCTCTGAGCAAAGATTTTTTCCTAGGTAAGACCGGCAAACATTGATGAGAAGGAAATAATAAAGTATATTTAATGACCAATAAATTTACCCTTTAATTCCTTTTGGCATGTATTTTAACAGGATTCTATGTATTTCAGATACTATCAACAATTGTGTCAGTTCTACATTCTGAAAGTACAGGGAAGACATCATTCACTAGTAGGTCTCAGAAATTAATATTAGGTATTAAGTTTTAAAATCCCAATTGCAGTATAAACACATTTCCTCTGAGACTAGAAACTAAACTAACATTCCAGTTTTCTGTAGATTATATTTCATATTTGGTCTACTATGCTTTCTCCACATCTTCTTAGTCCTTGTGGTTTATTACATTTCATTTGTATAACTATAAGAGGTCTGGATGTCTTCTGCAAATAGATTGAATTGATATATGAGAGTTGGGGTTTGTAACTGCATCTACAAAAGTCACCATGTGACTGAAATTGTCCTGGAGACATCTCAAATTTGTGTCCAAAACAGAAGTCATTATCTTTCTCTCCAGATCCACCCCTCTTCCAAGCTTCTCTGTTTCTGTTTAAAGACACTTGTTATTCTTCCTTGTCTCATGGATTTGTTACCTTGACTTGACCTCCACATCTTGTTCTTGCCTACCCAATATATCCAATCAGTTGTCAGATCTTGCCCTTTTCAACCACAACATTTGTATCTGATCCCTTCCCTCTCTGCTAATACAGCTACCATCTTAGTTCCAGCCCTCAATACTTCTCCTCTAGATGAGGAAATAGAGGACCTCTGATTAATCGTCCTGCTTTAAGTCTAGTATCTTCCACAAACCTGCCAAAGTGAACATTTTTCCTTAAGACTTGATCTAACCCTACGTCTTCTAATAAAATATATTGTATATCCATTCCCTATTCAATCCATATTTTAGCATTAAAAAATAGAACTCTTTTGTTCAGCTTTTACCCTCAAAACTTGACCCCAACTTATCTTTCCTGCTTAATTGTACATTATTCCCTGACTACTCAGCAATCCAGCCAACCTGAGTTTTCAGGAATTCCTCACACATTGCATTCCATATCCTGGAAGCTTTAACTTTTCTATTCCCTTCACCCACTCCATTTCCCAAGTCTGGAAAAACTGTCTTCTCCTATTGACTCCTTAAAATCCTTCTCTTCCTTAAAGACACAACTCAAAGGCTACCTCTTAAATTGGGTCTTTCCTGATCCCTGCTATCCCTCCCAAATTGCCATATATTTAACTTATTTGTATTTATTATATAAGTATCTTATGTTTATAATGGTTGTCTTCCCCATAAGAATATTAATTCATTGACAGGGATTGTTTCATTCTTTGAATATTGAGAGGCTAGCCCTGTTCTTGGCACACAAATTTGACTCCTAATCCACTAAACTATGCTATTTCTCCAAATTTCAATAATCCCTACTAATTTCACTTTGTCAATTCAAGCATTTATTATCTAGTATAATTCAAGGTATTATCCTAGACATTGGATGATTCAGTAAGAAGATTCAAAAAGAAAAAAAAAAGTAGTCATTGACCTCAAATAACTTGCATTCTTCGGGGAGTAAAACAAAATATATGCAAAATAATATCCAGGAGAAGCCACGGGGTTAGGAGGGGGAGGGAAGATCCAGAAAGGCTTTGCATCTGCAATGGGAGCAGATGTAGAAAGGAAAACATTTCAGTCCTGAGGAAATAATTATGCATAGGCAGTAATAGGCAGGATATAGAATGCTGGGTATGGGAAACCACAAGTAGAACAGTGTAGTTGGAATATAACATATGAAATGTCCAAAAAAGTGGGAGCCAGATTGTGAAGGATATTTTTTAACAGCCAGAGGAGTTGCATGCTGGATCAGACTGCATGTTGAGAGTTCTATTAGGGGTGAAGAACCTTTTTTCTATCGAGGACCACTTCGATATTTATAATATCACTCTCCAGCTATGCAAAATTATCACCTTAATTCCAGGAGTAGGAGTTAGTGGTATCTAGCTTTGAGGTCTTGGTGGCTTGTGGTTGCCTTGACCTCAAGGATGTTCCCTGCTCTTGAAGGTAACTTTTGAATGGGGAAAACTAGGATTCAAAGTCTTAGACAATACTTGGCTTCTAATGGGATAGGAGGGACAAGATATTGCAAACTTTTTTGTTGTTAATCTCTCTCCTCTCATCTGTTGTTTCCCTCCTTGAGAATATAGGTTCCCTGAGGATAAATTTCACTTTTGTATTTTTATCCCTAGCATACTTTAAATATGCTAATAAAATAGCTTTCATTCATTTTTTTCAATAATTATTAAGCTCAGGCTATGAGCCAAGGACTGTGCTAGTTTTTGAGGATAAAAAAACTAAATAGGAAAATTGGGAATAAGGGTGAATTTTAGAAATTCATTTTGAACATCTTGAATTCCAGTTGCCCACAGTACAGGAAGTTTAACTTGAAATGTAATGAAATTCTTAAAGAAATGTGATAATGTGGAACTAGAACTCTAGAGAAAAGGGTTGAATATATAGATTTGGTAGTCCTCTGAATATGTTAAGTGCCTCCTATGTTCCTAGAACTGGGCTAAGTTCTGAAAAGTAGGGAAGTCGAAATAAAAAACAGTTCCTTGCCTCAGGAACTCTGCCGCAATTTCCTTCACTGTAAAATGGAGAATCATAAAAGCACCTATCTCCAAGGATTGATAAAAGTATCAAAAGAGATAATATTTATAAAACACTTAGCACATAGTAGGTGCTTAATAAATTCTTCCCTCTGCTGCACTCTCAGGAGACAGAAAAGGAGGGAGAAAATATTCCAAGCTTGTAGTACAGACAGGGAAAATGCTGGCAATCAGAAGTGTCTTGGCTGAGAAACAAGGGAAGCCAACATCACTAGATCAAAGAGTATTGTTGGGGAAGGGGCCCCCCCCCCCCCAAAGATATAAGAAGACTGGAAAAGAAAGACTGGGTTATAAAGAACTGAATGACAAAACAGGAAGCATTTATTAAATGCCTCCTGTGTGCCAGGCTGCTGTTTGTCCATTCTGGAAGAGGAACATAACATGCAAGTGAATTGGATTTAAGTGAGGGAGGGCTGTGCAAGGTCACCTGCCTCACGTAATGTGCCAGACACTGTTGCTAAGACAAATACCTCATTTGATGATAACCATAACAACCCTGGAAGATAGGTGCTATTATTATCCTCGTTTTATAGTTGAGAAAATGGAGGTAGAAGTGACTTAGGACAGATTTAAACTTAGATCTTTCTAATTGTAGGCCCAGAGTTCATTTACTTCATCAATGAGGTACATCCAGGAGATGGTTAGTGGCCATAACTAGAATAAGGGAGACTGAAGAGTCACCAGACAGTTGTGGAGCCAAGAAAGAGCAGGGTCAAGATAAGCAGGAAATGGTGTCATTTGAGTGTCAAAGATTACAGAGAGATCAAGGCAAATAAGGAGAAAAGGTCATTGGATTTGCAATTAAAGATCACTGGTAACTTTGAATATAGAAATTTCAGCTTGTTGATGAAGTTGGGAAGCCAGAATGCATTGAAGGAATGAGGTAAAGAGTAGAGGACTGGAGAAGAGAAAGAACAAAATATACTGTTGTTTCAAGAGAGAGATAAAGAAGTTTAGAACAGATGCTGTCCAAAATGTTTTAGGAAGTTAGAGAAGAGTAAAGACAGGTGTGAATCAAATGAGATTAGATAGTATGTATCTATAATAAATATGTATGATTTCCTACAGCTCTATTGATCAATTGTAGAGAAAACATGGGTAAGTGGGGAGTAAATAAAGGTTGGACTTTGATTTGGAAAGGAACAAGGAATTTAGGATATGGGAAATCTTTAAGTTGAACTTGCTGATGAGATTTTGAAAGAAAGAACATAAAGGAGCAATAATTGAGACAGTAGACTACTGGTTGTTCTATAGAATTTGCTAAGGGTAGAGTTCAAAGAGTTGATTCTAGGAAAGAATTGGATAGGAGGTTATAGAAAAATTTCAATCATGAATCATGGAGCTGGAATACTGGTTAGTGATGATGAAATAAATAAAAGGTATATAATCTTGGGACAGCTAGGTGGTGCAGTGGATAGAGCGCCAACACTATAGTCAGGAGGTCCTGAGTTCAAATGTGGTCTCAAATACAACACTTTCTAGCTATGTGATCCTGGGCAAAGTCACTTAACCCCAATTGCCTCAGGGGAAAAAAAAAACCATGAGAGCTGAAATACATTGTATTTTGTTGTTGTTGTTCAATCATTTCAGACTCTGTGGTCTCATTTGGGATTTTCTTTGCTACTCCACCTTATTTTATAGGTGAGGAAATTGAAGCAAACAGAATTAGGTGATTTGCTCAGTCACACAACTAGTAACTGTCTAAAATCAAATTTGAACTTCTTCCAGATCCTACCATCTAATCCACTTTAACACCTTGAAGCCATAGCTGAAGTATGGAGTGAAGGTATTAAGTTGATACTGGAATTCTGAACTGGAACTCACACAGAGCAAGTGCTCACAAGATGTTCAGAAAAAGCAATGTAAGGACACTCTTAAGGTCTCTCTTAATAATGTTAGAATTGATTGTATTGTACCATCCGGACTAGTTCTCTGGAGGATCTCAGTACCAGCTTGAGTCCTTGGTGGTAGAAGAGAATTGATGAGGCAGGAACCCACATGGATAGTCATATATGGAGTCCGTTTATTTCAGGTTCTCTCAGCCTTAAATACCTTAGTAATTACAACACCACAGCACACTGAGCATGTGCTAACTAAAAGCACCTTGCTATTATTATGTAAATGCATCTCTAAGGTAAGTATCTCAGCTTCAAGTAGAACACTGGTTGTCACTGACTTCTCCAAGGAAGGCTGAGTTCAAATCTCCCCCAAGGGGAGATGAGAATTGTACCAGAAATTGTCAGTAGGTTCCCTCTAGGCTGAAGGATCTTACACCAGAGTTCCTCTCACTGTCTGTGGCCCTCTACCTTGTATGACATGGGAGATCATGTCATACCACCCAGGACCACCTATCATGGCGTACCCTCATCAGAGAAGATTCTGTGCTCTGTGAACAAAGCCAAACTCAATTAGCTCAGAAGAAACAATGAGCAAAGTTAGAGAATCCACTCCAAATGTTCATAGGGACTACTTGTGTCCAACATGTGGCAGAGCATTCTGAGCTCATATTGGTCTGATCAGCCAGTTGGACACACTGTAACTCAATTTTAACAGGGTGATATCATTTTGGTCCTCTTCAAGAACAAAGGACAACTACTAATTTAAATTAGCATGAGATATTCAAAATATAATTTTCTGTGTCTGTCCTCTCCCAGTTCTCATCTCACCTTTCTTGTCAGCTTTGTTTCTTGACTGGTTCTCTTCCTGTCCAGATAGCATGATCTAAAATAGGGCTTCTTAAACTTTTTCTATTCAAGATTGCTTTTTGCTCTAGAAATTTTTACATGACCCTGGATATATAGGTATATGAAATAGGTATACAAATCAGACATTTTCTGATTATAAATCATAATTTTGTGACCCCCACATTGTTATGAGATTTTACAGGGGGTCTAAAATATCCTCCCCCATCCTCAAATCCTGAAATTCCAAGCCTTTAATCAGTAAGGCTCAGCTCAAATGACTTCTATGAAGTTAGATCTGTATCTGGATGTGGAAATAAGCTCACCTTTCTATGGACTTTCCTAACATCTTGCTTATAAACGCTCATTCACTTTTTTTTTTTTCTATTTTTGCTGCAAGGCACTTGGGAAGAGTGATTTGCCCAAGGTCACATAGCTAGCAAGTATTAAATATCTGAGGTCACATTTGAACTCAGGTCCTTCTGACTTCAAAACCAGTGCTCTAACCACTGTGCCATTTGGTTGCCCCTCCTCTTTTTCATAGTATGATTATGTGTGTGTATATAGTTTCAAAACTCCTTGAGTGCCAAGGCTATGTCTTATTTTTTTTTTTAATATCCCCCACTATGTCTGGTATAGCGCCATGAATATAGCAGTCTCAATAAGATGTTTTAGTGATGTAATATATAAATAAATTAATGTTTTTCTTAGGGAAAGTTAAGAGGGAGTCAGAAGTAGTGGTTATATCATGCTATAGTTAGTATTTCATGATAAGGTTCATGCTAGCTATTTAATTTCAAATTTCAGTAATTTCTACAAGCTTTACTAGATTTAAAGACAACTATATCAGTAATTTTACATAGTATGCTTATAATGAATTACTTTTAGCAATGAAAAATGTTTTCTTATAGTTAGAGAAGAGATATTTGTAGCTTTGGCTGTATTTCTATTTCCTATTCCCTTGCCTAACGGTAGTTGAACTTTTGTAAATGTTTTTCATTCTTTTCTGTTTTCAGGGGATGAGAAGAAGGGAGGAAGTGGCATATTACATGTTCATCATTATATTATTCCTTTATATTGTAAAATTGAATATAATAAACATTTATTCTTACTTTGTACCATAAATCTGTTACTTGATGTAAAAATTTCAGAAAGTTAGAATTTTAACGAAATTAATTAAGATTAGTCACTTACATATAATTTTTACTCTGATGCCTTATTGTGATATTGAGGCTACCCCACATTGCCAAATACTATACCCATCCTGTTTCAAATCCTACCAAACTAGAAAGTCTTAGGCTTTGAAGTTTCTGTACAAATAAAACTAATGCAGACAAGATTAGGAGGGAAGCATCAAATTGGGAAATCATCTTTACATTTAATGGTTCTGATAAAGGCCTCATTTCTAAAATATGTAGAGAATTGTCTCTTATATATAAGAATTCAAGCCACCCTTCAATAGATAAGTGGTCAAGGGATATGAACAGACAATATTCAGATGATGAAATTAAAACCATCTCTAGTCATATGAAAAGTTGCTCCAAATCACTATTGATCAGAGAAATGCAAATTAAAACAACTCTGAGGTACCACTACACACCTGTCAGATTGGCTAAAATGACAGGAAAAGATAACAATGAATGTTGGAGGGGATGTGGGAAAACTGGGACACTAATACATTGTTGGTGGAACTGTGAACGGATCCAACCATTCTGAAGAGCAATTTGGAGCTATGCTCAAAAAGTTATCAAACTGTGCATTCCCTTTGACCCAGCAGTGTTTCTACTGGGCCTATATCCCAAAGAGATCTTAGAGGAGGGAAAGGGACCCACATGTGCAAGAAGGTTTGTGGCAGCCCTTTTTGTAGTGGCAAGAAACTGGAAACTGAAGGGATGCCCATCAATTGGAGAGTGGCTGAATAAATTATGGTATATGAATGTTATGGAATATTATTGTTCTGTAAGAAACGACCAGCAGGACGATTTCAGAGAGGCCTGGAGAAACTTGCATGAACTGATGCTGAGTGAAATGAGCAGAACCAGGAGATCATTATACACAGCAACAGCAATATTACATGATGATCAATTCTGATGGACATGGCTCTCTTCAACAATGAAATGCTTCAAACCAGTTCCAATTGTTCACTGAAGAAGACCATATACACCCAGAGAGAGGGATATGAAATATGGACCACAACATAACATTTTCATGATCTCTATTGATGTTTGCTTGCATTGTGTTTCCTTTCTCTGATTTTCTTTCTTTTTTTTTTTTTTTCTTGTAGACAGGATTTTTCTTGCCCAACTTGTCAAGTATTTCAACATTATTAACATGTAGTGGACTTCCTGCCATCTAGGGGAGGCGAGGGGACTGGGGGTAAAATTTGTAATGGAAAGCTTTGTAAAGATCAATGCTGGGGAACTACCCATACATATGTTATACAAATAAAAAGCTTTAAATTTAAAAAAAAAAAAAAGAAAGTCTTAGACTTTGGGCTAGATGATAGACTTTCTAAGGAACAGTCTAGCTAAATTCAGAGAGGCTCATAACTAGGTTGGCTGCAAAGTGATGAATGTTTCAATCAGCAGGTCTCAAAGATGAATTTTCAATCTACCATATTGGAGTGAATACATAGACATGAACAGAATTGTAGATTTTTGAAGTTAGATTAACCAATATATTTCTATGTTTAAATTATCTAGTTAGGAAGCAGCAGCTAATTCAATAGCTATGTTCTTAACTAAAGCTTTTCCTACAAATGTTATCAAATATTATAAAATTAATAGTTATTCTTATATGTTGTAGAAATATTATACTTCCAACAGTTTATACTTAATGTTTAACAACCTGACAAAATTGTAGAAACCTGAGTCATATAGCAACAAGCTTATTTATAGGGTTAATATCAAATAAAATTGTGCTCTAAATGGGTGTTGGTTTTGGCTGCTCTTTGTCAAGGAGTTTAAGAGTTTGCTGATTAAAGTAGTTTTGTAGTTCTAGTTCTTCTAGCAAAGGTTTTGCAGTAGTTCAGTTTCCCTAAGAAAAGGCAATCAAGTCAGTTGGTACTTTTATTTTCATTTGTTTTCCTTTTTTTTGGAGTTGAATGCCTGAGTTGGAGTTACTTTAATTGCATATTGCTTCTTCTCACCTTTGTCTTTTTTGCTAAGGTGAATTTACTTTGATCTTCCATTTATAAGTGAGTGATATGACTTCACATAGATACTTCTGAAATGATTCCCTTATCTGTTGCTAATCATTTTATGTCAATAAATAATCAATTTCATTTGGCAATCGATTTTCATTGACTGGGCTGATTACTACTACTCTGATTCCATGGAATTAACCATGGATTCTTGAAGCCTATGCAAACAGAGCACAAGCTCTAGTGCAGCTTCTCATTAGAGGGCAAGAAGATGGAGCAATGAACTTGTCCCAAGATCTCTTTCCACAGAGAGCTCAGATTTTTCAGTCTAGTTTTATTTACTGTCAGCTGCTAAGGCTTGGTTTTGAATCCACTAATAAATTGTTCCAGCATCATTCCCCAAGCCATACATCCTCTAGGGTCACCTCTCTGTCTCTGTCTTTTTCTATCTTTCTGTATCCCTGTGTCTGTCTGTCTATCTGTCTCTTTCTTAAACACACACGCACACAAACACACACACACACACACACACACTATTGATCTCAGTTGCCTTTTGTGTATAACTTTTTCCCCATTAAATTGTAAGCTCTTTGGGGGTGTTTATTGTCTGTTGACTATTGACTAAGTACAGACAAGTTAGAAAAGCTTTTAGAGTAGTAACAGGCCAGTAGTGAAAGACTTTATGGTAGCACAAAACTGGTGATTAAAGTTTTGGATTTGGAGTTAAAAGTTCAATTCTCCTTCAGAAAATTATAATTATAACTTCTATCTCAAAATATATCTTTAAACATTATGTAGTATTCCTATTTATTTCTTATAATCAAATCTATTTTTATTATTGCTTTTTCTGATACTATGATTGATACCTCCTTTTTTCTTTTTTAGCTCACCCGAAGCATAAGAGAATTTGCTCTTATTTAAATTTTATGTGAATCTTTGTGTTCCAAGTATATTTCTTGTGTGGTAAGGTTATGACTTGAAAGGAGGCAGGAAGAGATACATCACTAACATCTCCTTCTCCAACTCTTTTCCAGGAGAGACTGTTTTTTGCTAGGAAGGGAAACAGAAGGTTGAAGTTAGACTGGCCACTTTGCTATCCTCAGAGAAAGGAAATGTGGGTCTATAATTATACTTTTCTTCTCCCTTTAAATATTGTTAGTCTAGGGCAGTGATATCAAATTAAAATACAAGTGGATCCTTGTGGGTTGCATATTGAGTTAGAAAACCACAAATTAACATTATGTTGTATTTTGTTTGCTTTGTTAAACATTTTCTAATTAATGTTAGTTAAAAATAATAGCTAACATTTATATAGTACTTATTTTTATGTGCCAAGTACTCTGCTAAATATAATCTTTATAGTCACTATTTTGTTTGATCTTCACAACAATCCTGGGAGATAAGTGCTACTATCACCCCCATCTTACAGATGAAACTGATTTGAACAAATTGGATTCCAGGTCTGGCACATGGAATCTGTTCTGTTCATCTGCTGCTATATTCCTCCATTTTATGGGAGAGTTGATTCCATTCATGTTCACAGTTATGATCTTGAATTTTTCTCTCCATCCTTTCCTATTGTGTTGTTCTTTGCCTTTGCCACCTTTTCACTCCTTAGAGAAAGAAAGAAAACATTAGTGAGCTAAAAGTGATGCAATCTGCTGCTGTTCCACTACTCTTCTCTGAAAGGGTTCAGCCAAACAAAACCAACCTGATATCATAGGGGAGGGAAGCCTTTAAGCACAGGGACCAAGAAGAAGCCTGAAGCCTATGGCTGCTGAGTGGAAGGAGATAGGATGTGGAACAAGGGCCTAGACAAAGATGCCTGGAGGCTACATTGGGTAGCTCTGATTCCTAACTAGGTTCAGAATTTTTCAAAGATAGAAGTAGAGCATCATTCAGAATGCAATCTGAACCATACCACCCCATTACAGACCCTTTGTTCAGAGCCTGGTTGCTCCAGCATTACTCCACACAGACCATCTCAGCACCATATACTGGCTACAATCATCCACTGAAATTCTTAAAGAACATATAATCCAGATCCTAGATAATAAAAATCTGTAATAAAGAAGGTCTCACCATTTCTTCCAGAAATACACAAACTCTAGCCCTGACACAGTCCCAATTCAGAAAAGGTTGGAAAAATTAGTAAACCTAAAAAAATACCTATGGTAAAGAAATATGGAACCAGCAGTGTTTGAGATACAAATCCTCCAGAAAATAATAATTCCACATGAACTATAAACAAAGTTTTAAATAAGATCTATTGGCTTTCCTAGAATAAAGGATTCAAGAGTTTTGCTTTGTTTTTTAAAATGGTAGTATAAATGAAATGAAAACACTAAAAGAATTAGAAAGGGAAGAAACATTAATATAAGACATGCAAAACCTTTCTCAAGCCACAGACTTCCTGAAAATTATATTGGATCAGAAAGAGATGAGTGTCTTTCATTAGACATCAAGAAATATTGGAACAAAATACAAAAACAAAAAAAATCTGAAAATCTAAGTAAATTTTTTCTTATAAACACAACACAACTGTTAAACAAGTCAAGAAGAGATTACCTAAGATTGATCATATTATTTGAAAATCTTGACCATAAACAAGTGTAGATATCTTTTTTCCCCCAGGAAAACATGTATGAAAACTGCCTCAGACTTATTAAAATCAGAAGACAAAGTGAAAATAGAATAAAGAAATCCACTAGTCACCTACTGAAAGAAACCCCCAAATGAATACTCCCAGGAATATTGTAGTCAAAATCCAGAACAGGAGAAAAAGAAAAATGTCACAAGCAGTTAGAAATGAAGATTTCCAAATGCTAATGAGATAGTCAGCTCTAAATAAAATCTGCAAAACTTGAAATATGATATTCCAGAAGGTAAAATAGAAAGTAATACCACTAAGAATAGTGTATTCTCCAGATCTGAAAGGTAGAACTTTAGTGAAATTCCAAGCATTCTTAGCATTCCAAGAATTCTAAGCATTCTTAAAGCTGAGCAGATTCTGAGTATGTTTGGACAGTTATAAGAAACTATATAATGACATACTTGTATGTCATTATATAGAAGATTTAAAATGTGTCCCCTCAGAATTTTAGTAGTTTTGCCATTTTTTGATGGTCATAGAGAAAATGAAAAGGAGGAAGGGGTTTGTCAAAATATAGGGAGACTTCTTATTTTCTAGAGCTAAGATCCAGCCAGAATGCATACCCTGAGTTTAGCACAAGAACAATCCTTTGCATTCAACTTCTGGATGATATCTGCCACAGCAAAATCTCAGAACTGGTCATGCACTCCTGCTAGGAATCAAATGTGTCACAATGTTGCTGTTACACCCTCTACCATTGTTCTCCTCCCCTTCTTTCCCGTCCAACCCCCACTACTTAGTCATTGGTATAGGTATTGAGATCTCCCCACACTAAAGTGTCCTGATCACATTAGGGGTGGGGGCTCCTGCACATGAGTCCTTGCTTATAAACCATTTCCCTGACTTTGAAATTAAAATTCTGTTTGATTCCTGACTCTCTTAGCCTGCTTTGTCCATCTGACTCTGACCACCCACAAGTTAGAGGCTGGTTCTGGTCCAGTTATCCTTATTACATCTACATCCCTCCTTTTCCTTTTATGGCAAATTTCCAAAATCAAGAAGTTTTCTAAGTACGATATTAAATCTATTAAATAATAGATTGATACTAAAACATCTCTGAGTTAACATAATGCAAGTCCTCAAAAGTGAATTAAGGCTTTATTAATTAAGGATTTAATAATTAAGGATTAAGAAGTTATAGATAAGTTGTACTGATAATGGTAAAGACAGTGAAATTATTTTCCCATTTCAAAGGTATCTGTCTGATAATTTTAAAGGGTAGAAGAATAGGCTTTATATAAGCTTCCCGAGGAAAAAATCACTAGGATCAGACAGATTTACAAGTAAATTCTATCAAACATTTAAAGATCAACTAATTCCAATATTAAATAAATTATTTGGAATAATATGAAAAGAAGGGATCCTACCAACTCCTTTTATGAAACAAATATAATACTGATACCTCTAACCGGGAAGAGTAAAAACAAGGAAGAGAAAACTATAGATCAATTTCATTAATAAAAATGAATGCAAAAATCCTGAATAATATCCTAACTAAAAGATTAGAACAATATATTATAAATACTTTAGAGTATGACCAAATGGGATCTATACCAGGAATGCAGGGATGATTTAAAAATTTTTACTAACATAATTGATTATATCAATAACAATTAAAAATCATATGATTATATTAATAGATGCAGAAAAACTTTTTTTATAAAAATACTCTTCTATTAAAGCATTTGAAAATATTGGTATAAATAGGTTTTTCCTTAAATTGTTAAAAAAGCATGTTTATCTAAAACCATTAACAAACATAATTTGTAATGAGGATAAGCTAGAAGCCTTTCTATGAAGATCAGGTGTGAAACAAGTATGCCCATTGTCAGCAATATTATTCAATATTTTATTGGAAACACTAGCAATAATTATAAGAGAAGAAAAAGAAATAGAAGAAATAAAAACAGGGAATCAGGTAATAAAACTAACTCTTTTTTCCAGACAAAATAATGCATGAGCATTCTTATATGTCACAAACAAAATTCTGCAAGAAGAGAGGCCCCTTAAAAACAATTATAAAATCTAGACAGTATAAAATGCCTGGAAGTACATTTGTCAAAACAAACCTAGGAACTATATCAGATTTAAATAATTGGAGAAATATAAATTATTCATGGATAGGCAGGTCCAATATAATGAAAGTGAAGAGCAAAAAGTCAAAAGTAGTAAAGGAACTAATAAAAATATCAAGGAAAAGGGGTTAGCAGTATCAGCTCTTAAAAAAATATTAGTCAGCAATTATCCAAACTATTTAATGTTGGCTAAGACATAGAAAAATAGCTCATAAATTTGAAAAAATTCTTATATTACATACAAGATTTAGATAAGGATAGAAACAGCAAATGGTATAGGAACTGAAATTCTCTGATATTTCAGAATTGGATAACTAAATTTAAGTATTATTAGCAAAATTATCTAGCAACCTTTATGTCTGGAAACAAAGAAAGAGAATCTCTTTTAGAATCTTAATATCCAAGAAAAGTTACCTGAGGAGACAGAGAGACATTTGGGACTCAAAACTTGTTGGTTAAATGGACATTGAAAATGAGTCACTAGAATAGAAGGAGATGTCAGCCAATATTGTTGATAACTATTGTGTTGATTTGGTCTTTTGTTTCAAGGTATTTATGTTTACGCTTTCTTAGTTACCTTGGTGACTTACTGTAAGTCTCCCTTCTCAAATATAATCTATTGCAAACCCTTTAAGTTTTTTGATCTGTAATCTGACATTAATATAACCTGACTTGATATAATTATGATTATGAATTTATAAAAGAACTTTATAGATTTGCTTTATAGTAGATTAAGGGGATTAGAACAGCACATCGTTAATTGTGCAAATTGCGTGAACTGACTAGGTCTTGGAACTAGCTTAGTACCAATTCAATTATAGGTCTAGTTCAACCTCTGTATTGAAAGAAAACTTTATGCAATTGTGGGAACTGGAAGAAAACTTTATTGCATTGTTTGAACCTACCCCTGCATGACTGGGAAACTAGGCCATCTCTATGTGCTATTTACAGACTCTTAAACCAAGGTTTTTATGTTATGCTGACAAGAAACTCAGATCCAAAGATTGAAGCAAAGAATTTTTCTCAATTGTACATCTCAAGTAATCCATATGTCTTATCTGAAAACTGGAGCAGTATTGATAATCAATCATTCAGATAAGATAGCAGTTCCAAGATTCTGGACAAGGGCTGTTTATTTTGTCCTAGGTTTTTTTTTTGTTTGGGTTTGGTTTTGTTTTTTGTTTTTTTTTCCCCTCTTCCCTTTTACTAGGTGCCCAAACATCAAGGTCCTGTTTTCAAGCTTGTATTGGTATTTTCTCCTTCTGGATTCTTGCCCTTCCCCCCTTTTCTGCTTGCAAGCAGTGGCCAGCAATGATACTTCCTTCCTGCACTGGCACATGTTCTTGCTTGCAAGCCATTTCTCTCATTTTGAAATTAAACTTCTGTTTTGATTTCTGACTCTCCTGTTTCTAGTTTGCTTTGGCTACCCACAGGTTAGAAGCCAGTTCTGGTCCAGTTGACAGAACACATTATGGAAGAAAGAAAGAGCACAGTGGTGGAATTTATTATCACTAGTAGGTTTCAGAAATTAATATTAGGTATAAACACATTTTCTCTGGAAATATATATATATATAAACATGGAGGGGAAAAGTGAGAGAAGTAGGCTATCTATGAAGCTCAGTTGCATCTGAATTGCTCAAAGGAGAATTGAAGACATGCATACAGAGTTTGGAACATAAATGAAATTCAGCATGGAAACATGCATCAAAGAGAGGGGTAGGGATTAATAAAAAAAAAGCAGATTCCATCTTCAGAGGATGAAATATAATTTCTATCTTCTTTCTTTTTTTTTTTTTTGGCAAGAAATTGTGGGCATTTTGCTAGTTTTTCTAAAAATCTTGGATATTTTCTGTCCTTAATTCTGTGTTTCTCCAATAATTTTTTTCTCAAAAACAGTCCAGTGTTTCTGAATGGGCCTACCTGAGTAAACCTTTTAGCCCAAATTGCCTCAGACTTTTATTGAATGGCTACTGAAAAGTTCCAGCTTTCAATTATATAAAACCCATTGTATTAGTTTTACTTATACTTTTGCTAATTTAATGAGTTTAAACAGAGATTATTTTCTACAAACCACCTGTTTTACATTTTGTATTTGTAATTGGAATTTTTTTTTTTTTGGTGAGAAATTTTAGTGACAAGGTATTTTTTTCCAAACTACTTTTTTTTTTTTTTGCCATAATGAATCCTAGAATTATCTCCTTTGCCTCATTTCTAACCCTTTTCATTTATATTTGTGTTGCCTCAGGTAAATAAATATTAAGTTTAAAAACTTCATTGACTTAGAAAGTCAGTGTAGTAGATTAGGTTCACAAGACACAATAGTCAATGACTATAGTAATTTAATGTTGGATAATCCCAAAGATTCCAGCTTCTGGAATAAGAACTCACTATTTGACAAAAATTGCTGAGAAAATTGGAAAATAGTATGGCAGAAACTAGGCATTGATCAACACCTTAGACCCTAAACCAAGGTAAACTCTAAATGAGTTCATGATTTAGATATAAAGGGTGATATTATAAGCAAATTAGGAGAATAAAGGATAGTCTACTTCTTAGATCTATGGAGAAGGAAGGAATTTAAGGCCAAAGAAGAACTAGAGAACATTATGAAATGCAAAATAAATAATTTTTAAATAATTATTATAATCATAAATAATAATTTAATTTAAATAATGGAGTGCAAAATTATAAACTAAAAATCTTTTGTATAAACAAAACCAATGCAGCCAAGATTAGAAGGGAAGCAGAAAACTGAAAAAAAAAAATTACATCCAAGAATTCTTAAAAAGTTCTCATTTCCAAAATATATAGAGAATTGACTCAAGTTTATGAGAATATAAGCCATTCTCCAGTTAATAAATGATCAAAGGATATGAACAGACATTTCAAAGGAAGAAATTAAAGCCATATCTATTCATATAAAAAATGCTCTAAATCACTATTGACTAAAAATGCAAATTAGGACAACTCTGAGGAACTGCTTCACACCTCTCAGGTTGGCTAAAATGACAGGAAAAGATGATAAATGGAGGGAATGTGGGAAAACTGGGACACTAATACATTTGAACTGATCTAACTATTCTGGAAAGCAATTTGGAACTATGCCCAAAGGGTCATCAAATTGTACATACCCTTTGATCCAGCAATGTTACCATTGGATCTGTATTCCAAAGAAATCATAAAAAAGGGAAAAGGACCCAAATATGCAAAAATGTTTGCAACAGCCCTTTTGTAGAGGTAGAGAACTAGAAATTGAGTGGATGCTCATCAATTGGGAATGGCTGAATAAATTATAGTATATGAATGCAATGGAATATTGTGCTATAAGAAACAACGAACAGGCTGATTTTAAAAAAAGGTGAAGAGATTTATATGAACTGATGCTAAGTGAAGTGAATAGACCTAAGGGAACATTGTGCACAGCAACAAGATTATGTGGGGATCAACTGTGATGGACTTTGCTCTTTTCAATGGTCAGATGATTCAGGCTATTCCCAATAGCCTTGAAATAGAGAGACTGTGGGGATTAAATATGGATCACCACATAGTACTTTCACCTTTTATTGTTGTTGTTTTCTCGGTTTTTTTCCTCATTTTTCTTTCCTTTTTGATCTGATTTTTCTAGTGCAGCATAATAAATGTGGAAATGTGTTTAGAAGAATTGCACATGTTTAACCTATACCAGATTACTTGCTGTCTAGGGGAGGGGAAATATGGGGAGGAAAGGAAAAAAAAATTGGAGCACGTTTGGCAAGGATGAATATTGAAAACTATCTTTGCACGTATTTTGAAAACTAAAAAGCTATTATAAAAATACTCTGCATTTATTAATTGCATTAATATTTATGTATTGATATGCACATATATGGAGCAATCTCTTAGAAAGAACAGGAAGTAAAGTTACTTGAGGGGTACTGTCTTTCTTTTGCAGTTGAAAAGCATAAAGATCTCCTTCTATTAGAAGTAGACCCAGACCTTAAGAATGAGAACAGTTTAAAGAATATTAGGCAGAAAGAAAAATGGAAAGATTGGGAGATTGTATAATTAAGGCCATTGGCATTAAGGCAGATAAATCAACTCAGGAAAATTTTCTAGTTCTTAAGAATTTTGACTATAGGGATATACCTGAAGAATTGATTCTAGGGAAAAAGTTCTTGGGAATTCCAGACATGTCCACCTCTAAAGATAAAGTATTGCTTAAAGAAATAGATGGCCTCCTAAAGAAATGAGGTATTCCTATAGGGAGACTAAGAGTCACAATTAAATCAGGACAGGCTAGAAGTGTACATGGCATCCTGAAAGACCCTCCTGAACCAAAGTGATGAGCCTGACAGATAGCCTGGGAAAATACTGTAAAAAGCAGTAGACAGAGACCGAGAGGCAAGACCAAATTTTACTCAGCAAGAATGTACACATTTTTTTAGCTGTGATGCTTGAAAGGTGGGAGTGGAGTAGGGGGAGGATTGAAGGGCTGGATTAAAAGGCCCTTTTGTTAATTTGTCTCTAATTCTTGTGTGGCATAAAGAAGAAATCTTGTTGAATTGCTCCTAAAGATAGAGGGACATGGGAGCAACTAGTTGGTGCAGTGGATAGAGCACTAGCCCTGAAGTCAGGAGGACCTCAGTTCAAATCTGATCTCAGACACTTAACATTCCCTAGCTGTGTGACCCTGGGCAAGTCACTTAACCCCAATTGCCTCAGCAAAAAAAAAAAAAAAAAAATAGAGGGACATGTACAGAAACACATAAACAATGAGAGTATGGTAAAATTTACATTGCAAAAATTATTGATATTTGACCCTTATACATCTAGTGTCATCAGTTATGCAAAAAATGTTGCAAACAACGGGGTTCCTGAGTTTGAAGGATCAATACAAAAATTCATAGAGTTCAGCCACGGCAGGCTCCAGGCCTTCTTAAGCACAGGTCATGGGAGCAAAGCAGATACACAAGCAGCAGCAGCAGCGTCCAGCGAACCTGAGGCAATCAGGTGAGAGATGAATCAGTGTCCAGTCCCATTCTCTTTGAAAGGATAGAAGCCTCAGGGAATGGAAGGCCTGAAAGCATGATGCAAGAACATCTTAATCAGGTAATTTTCAGAGTAACATCCACCTTTTGTTACTGTGGTATACTTATATTGGATTTAGTTGCAAGGAGAATGCAACCTTGGGTATGAAATTAAATTGGATCCAGCTTAGGGCAACCAGAACAGTCAGGACAGGGGATTGGTCTGGTCCCCAAAGACAATCACATTTTCCTCATTCATCAATTCCATGTGGAGCTTGCTTGCTTTCTTTCTTTCTTTCTTTCTTTCTTTCTTTCTTTCTTTCTTTCTTTCTTTCTTTCTCACTTTCTTTTTTTCCTGAGGCAATTGGGGCTAAGTGACTTGCCCAGGGTCACACAGCTGAGGCCAGACCTGAACTCAGGTCCTCCTGACTTCAGGGCCAGTGCTCTACCCACTGCCCCTGGATCTTTCACATGAAATATTTTTCACTATTTCAGAATCCACTCTGATGAAGGTAGAGACTTTGAGGGCTAGCTATACAAGGAAATAATCTTGGCCACCATCAAAAAGTCCAGGACTACTCCTTACCATTGGCAAGGAAACCCACAGGCTGAACTTTAACCTCACACTGTTGAGAACTTTGAGACCTGAACCATAGACTCAGAAGAGTCAACAGGTATCATCTGTAGTTATGGCTGTTCGTGTTCAGTCAATCGGTTGTATACAACTCTGATCCATGGGTCAGAAGACATCAGTACTGTCCATAGGCTTTTCTTGGCAGAGTGATTTATCATTTCCTTTTCCATGGATTAAAGCAAATGGAGATTAAATACCCTAGGGTCACACAGCTAGTGTGTAAAACTGGATTAGAATTCAGAACTCCAGGCCCAGTGCTCTAACCACTGAACACCTTTCTCTGTCATTTCTAGTACACATATACAATTTCACCAGGAATGATCCTACAGGATTTGTATCATACTCGCTCATGTCTGGGTGAGAACCACACCCGTCTATTGATTTGTTTGGAGGGACATTCAGAGAAGGAGACAGTTAGGTGACCTATAGTCAAGAAAAACTAAGTTCAAAAGTGGCTTCATTTACAGCTAGTGACCCCAAGGAAGTCACTTAACCTTGTTTACTTTTATACACTGGATGAGAAATTAACAAACCATTCCAATATTTTTGCTGAAAAAACCATATGTATATGTGTGTGTGCACACACATACATATGTATATGCACACATACACATTCACACACATTCACATATACACATGTGTTTATATACACATGCATACAAATATATGTACATATACACATATGTATGTATATGTGCACACATACACAACACACACATATATATCAATATACACATACACACACACACACACACACACACACACACACACACACATATATATTCTTTGAACCAATTCAATTAAGAGTGAGGTTCAAGTGTTGCTTGATCTCTACCATTTTCCCTTTCATTGTAAAAGTTCTTTCTTGAGCTCCTCTTTTATTGAGATAATTTCCCCCTTCTTCCTCTCCTCCTTCCAGTGCCTCCCTCTTTCTCACTTATCCATATTATTTTTTTAATTAAAGCTCTATATTTACAAAGCATATGCATGAATAATTTTTCAACATTGACCCTTGCAAAACCTTCTGTTCCAAATTTTCCACTTCTTTCTCCCATTCCCTCCCCTAGATGGCAGGTAGTCCAATACATGCTAAATGTTAAAATATATGTTAAATTCAATATATGCATACATAGTTATAGTTAACTTTTTGCACGAGAAAAATCAGATCAAGAAAAAAAAAACTGAGAAAGAAAACAAAATTCAAGCAAACAACAACAGAAAGAGTAAAAATGCTGTGTTGTGGTCCACTCCCAGTTCCCTGTTCCACACACAGTTCTCTCTCTGGGCATAGTCCAGTAATTCTTAAATTGTGTCTCTTCAATTTATTTTTCAGGTCAATTGTTTTTTACACTGAGATATTTCACACTTTCTTCTATTTTTTTTCATTTTAAAAATTTTGTTTTATTCTGTCTTAATGCCTCATGAAGTCATTAGCTTTCACTTGTCTAATTCCAATTTTTAAGGAATTATTTTCTTCAGTGAACTTTTCTACTTCTTTTCTTATTTGGCCAACTCTGATTTTTAAGGAGTTATTTTCATCAGGGAAGTTTTGTACCTCTTTTTCCATTTGACCAATTTTAGTTTTTTAAGATGTTATTTTCTGTAATATTTTTTGTGTCTTTTTAAGCAAGCAGTGTAATTTTCTTTTCATAATTTTCTTGCATCACTCTCATTTCTTTTCCTAATTCTTTTCTCGATCACTCTTTTTTGATTTTTAAAAAAATATTTTAATACTTACAAAATTCTTGTCAGGTTTGGGTCCAATTAACCTTTTTTTTTTTTCTTTCTTTGAGGTTTTGCTTGCAGCTGTTTTGATATCATTGTATTCTTCTGAGTTTGTGTCTTGATCTTCCTCTTCCTCATCAACATAATAGTTTTTTATGATCAGGCTCTTTTTGTTGTTGTTATTTGCTCATTTTCCCAGCTTATTTCTTGACTTTGAACTTTATGTCAAAGTTGGGCTCTTTCCATGGTGGAGAATGGGGAGTCATCATCCCAACTTTCAGGCTTTTTTCTCATTGATGTTTTCAGAGCTCATTATGGAGGGTTGGAAGTTTTGTTTCCAAATTAATATGCTCCAGGGAGAGGAGTGGCTACTGCTCCCTTCACACCTGGGACAGCAAGCACTTTTCTTCACTATGGAACTGGATGTGGGCCCTGAGCTGTGCCCTGTACCAGCACAGGGGAATTTGCAGCCTCTTTCTGACCATTTTCCTGACTTCTTACTGTGGGTTGGTTGAGAACTCCCAAAGCTGCTGCCATGGCCATCTCCAAGGCCCACAGCTGGTGCTGAAGACAAGGGAGCTCGAGGCCATCCTCCAGGATCACAGATTTCTTCTTCCAACCTCCAGAGTTGTCTTGGGCTGGAAAAATGTCTCACCCCGACCTTAGGTTGGCTCTTCAAAGTCCCGAATTTGATTGGAGGAGTTATTTTAAAGTGTTTGGAGGGGAATGTTGGGAGAGCTCGGCCCTTTTCCTTCCTCTACCATCTGCATTTGTTTTCTTTCATTTTCAGTGATTCTGAAGATTAATCACTTGGGATGGCAGAAAAATCCTATTCATTGTTTTAAAGTGTTAATCTAACTATACATTATTGTATAGTTCCAGGTTGTGGATTTGCCCCAGATGATCTTTAACAAAACATTTTGGTAACTCAGGTCCCACAACTCATTGATATGGAACTCTCTCCTTATTGGTGGAAATCAATTCCTCCCCTGCTTGGGTGAGGGGTGAGTAAAAACTGGGGGAGAAGAAGTCTGTTCTCCTGCTTCTTTGGGTTCTTTTGCCTTCCAGACTTGAGAGAGATGGTGGATAACACCAATTTCACTTCATTTTGCTGAAAAGAGAATAAGACTATGCAAAGAAGCCAAAAGGAGAGGAACTGACTTCCACCAAGTTTCTATTATCTAACTTGCTAGGCTAGAGACTTTGGGGAGTTTTCCCACCTTGATTGTGATCTCAGCTTCTCTCTAAGTTAAGTTGTGCTCCCAGTGGGAGAGCTCCCTCACTCTAATTGTCTGGCATTTATTCTCATCTGGATACTTTCTTTAGTTCTGTTTTGCTATAAGTTGGATAAATGGATTTCTTTGTCATTTGTTATATGTATACATTTTGGAACTGATACCTGGTGGAAAGGAGTCAAGCCTCCAAGGCCAAGGAGCTTTCCTGACTCCAGTCCCTGGTCCAATCCATTGAGCCAACTAATTCTATGATATACATAGGTACATACACACACTTACCTTTATTAATAGGTAAAATTCAAACACTATTAATCTTTCATTTTAAAAATACCTCTGGTTGTTTTCAAAGAAATACTTGCCCAAGATACAACTGAATGTTTTTCTCCCCGATTTTTATCAATTAATTTCAAATCCCAAACTCTTTCAAAGTTTTCCTGGGACTTGTATATAGTCCTGAAATTTCAACCTAACTTGTCTAGAATTCATTCAGATTATCTCTCAATTACTAACGGCTTTACTTAATCAGGCAACAATCCTCTGGTCTGAAGCTAAGATGAAAGGTCTGACATAGTCTTCCTAGCAATCCTGATCCGCTCTTTGAGTTTTGCTTCATTTCTTTCATGTCTAAAGAGAGAAAAAAGAGATAATCATAAATTTTTAAAATAGAAACCTTAGAGGTCATTTAGTTCAGACTCTTCAATCTACAAATAAAAACGGGGTTAATTAACTTGCCAAATCTTATACAGGTGTTAAGTAGTATGTGTATATATATGCATATATATATATATATATATATAAAATTACTCCAATATAAAGCGATTATAGAATCTGTGGGTTTAAGAATTTAGATCATGGTATGTGTATGCTCTCTCTCATTTATAAATTTCTATGTATATGCATATGTAATAGTTGTATATTAATAGTAATAAAATAATAAATGATATATTAGAAAACAATGGGTATGTGGAGATATATTTATTAGTGTATGTAACTGCTTCAATAGATAGATTGGTACTAAAATATATTTAAGGGGACAAGGTTGTAGTTGGTTTGGATAGTTGAGAAGAAGTAATGATCTGGATATATATTAATATACATATTTATATCTATACATGTATGTATATAAATTATATGTGTGCAAATATATATCTATATATGTTTCTTGTATATACATATAATACACACGCATTTGAATTTTCACTAAAATTCTACTTGTGTGCCTGATTGTGGAATTAGGGGATTCTGGATTTTCAAAAGCTGTCACAGTGGAGCACAAGTTCTAACAGGATCCATCGAACTAGCAAGACTAGAATTATAAACTTAGTGATGCATTTGCTTGAGTTACCTGAGGACCAGCCTAGCTAAGTTTGGAGAGGCTGTTCCCCAGATTGATCTCAGTATGAGTCATTTTGTGGTTACAACTCTCTCTATAGCAAGAACATAGGGGCTGCTATCTGCATTAGTAGAATACATGTCTAAGTCGACAGAACCATAGTTCCTTAAAATACATATAATTTGTATATTATTTTTGGGAAAAATATACATTTGTACATATATATCTACATGCACACATACATCTATCTATCATCTATCTATTTATCTGTATCTCCCAAACTTTATTCTACTTTTCCTCACAAATACTTTCTATCTTCTCTTTCCAGCCTCACTTCAGAGTCCTGACCTATTCTCATTATCTTTTATGTACTTTTGGCTATTTCCATCACCATTTTCATTTTTTTTCATATTTATGTGCAGGTAAACATTTCTACCTGCTCTATCCATCTTTAATTTCTACCCTAGCTGTAATGTAAGTGAACCACTTGCCTCTAGGCTAACCATTTAAATAAAGGTCTACATATGATGTTAAATACATATCCTGTTGTTTATAAGAGAACCAAAATTCACTAGCCTGAGATTTCACAAACCTATTCTGAATCTTATGGTTTCTCAGGTTTTGAACCTTCCCATGAAAGAGCTTCCCCACTCAAAGACCAGTGTCTAAATGGGAAGGTCAGATCTGTATGCTCTTGAATGTTTTGTTTTTTAAGATCTAACCCTGTTAATACTAATGTGCTATAAGAAATGAAAAGCAGGCTGATTTCAGAAAAAAAAAAAAACCTGGAAAGACACACATGAGCTGATGCAAGATGAAGAAAATCAAAAGAACACTGTACTCAGTAACAGCAAGGCTGTACAAGGATCCCCGGTGAATGATGTAGCTATTCTCATCAATACATTGGTCCAAGATAATTCTGAAGAACTCGTGATGAAAAATGCTATCTACTTCCACAGAAAACATGGACCAAATTCTTCTTCTACTAATAAAATAAATATGTCAATCACAGTGATGATATTTCATTGTCAAAAACTTTGTTAAAAGAAGTAAAAATTAAAGAAATTATAGCATATTATGCATACATATATTGGATTTGTCAAGTATTTTAACATAATTAACATGTAGTGGATATCCTGCTATCTAGGGGAGGTGTGGGGAGTTGGGGGGAAAAATTTGTAACAGAAAGCTTTGTAAGGGTTAATGTTGAGGAATTACCCACACATATGTTATACAAATAAAATTAAATTAAATTAAAGTTAAAAAAGCAAGATGAAAAAAAAAGAAATTATAGCATATTAGAATTGGAAGGGATTTTATAGATCATGTAGTATTCTCTAATATTCTTTAGTCATTTATTGTTGGTTGTCCTTTGTTTTCAAAGTGGACCATGACTTCAGGAAGGTAATTCCATGACTTGCAGGTAAATTGGATTTAAATGAAGATGAGTTGTGCAAAATCCCTGGCTCTCCCTCCAGAGCCATTTGAGCCCAGTGGCAAGTTACAGGTCAGGGTGACTAGAGATGGCCTTGGATGGAATGGGAGATCTTGGCTTTTTTAAGCTAAAGTCTTCAACAGGTCTCAGTTTGACTGAGGCAGTACCACTTAGTGATTAAGGCTAGGTAGAAATTGAGGCAAAGAATGTCTTTTTTTAACCAGTCAGAAAATAAGAAACAAAAAAACAAAATCAGTCTGGAATTTTTCCAACCTATGGTATTAATTTTAACTCGGGATTATTGTAGGCAGGAGGACAAAACTATTATTGACTGGGCTTGGCTAACAGATTTTATCCTAAGAATTGAAATTTAGAAGCTGTAGACAATATTTATTTATTCTTTTTTCAGGTGGAAACAACTTAGCTTAGTATCTAATTGGCAAGAATAATTAATGAAAATGGAAAACTATGGCCAAATCCTCTACAAATTCCCTCTACAACACAGGTATCTGTTTCCAAGAATCTGAAATTTTGAACTTGAATTTGTTATATCAAGTTTATTTGAAATTATCTTTTATATCTTTCCTAGGTTCATCTTCTACATCCAGACTTTAGAATTGCTAATTATGTCTCTTTATAAGTCTATATTCCAGAAGACCAAAAAGAGATTTTTATTATGGAAATAGTACTAAATCTGCTGTAATAAATCAACTTTGTTGAAAAACATTAAAAAAGTTGACTTTCTAATAGATCTTATAATCAATAATAGTTTATAGCTTTAGGATACTATGATCCCTCTATTTACCTACTGAATTTCTGTTGTGTCAAACTCCATCTGACCTCATGGACTTTGTCCATAGGGTTAAAAATAATCGAGTGATTTGACATTTCCTTCTCCAGTGTGTTCTCGCTTCACAGTTAAGAAACTGAAGTAAATAGGGAGTAAGTGTCTAAGGCTAAGTGTCTCAGATCTTTCTGATTCCAGGTCTGGTGTTCTACCTACTGAACCACCTAGTTCTTCCTTTAAAGTCTAACTCATAGAGCACCAGCCCTGAAGTCAGGAGGACCTGAATTCAAATCTAGTCTCAGACACAGTTCCTAGCTGTGTGACCCTGGGCAAGTCACTTACTTCCAATTGCCTCAGCAAAAAAATAAATAAATAAATAAATAAAAATTAAATAAAGTCTAACTCAGATTTCATCTCTTCTATGACTTCATATCCCTCTTCGGTAATAACCATTTCTTCCTTGGACTTTATAAAGTACTTTTGTTCTGCTTCCTCCTAAAAGACTAAGGACATATCATTTTGCATTTTATTTATTTGTGTATATGTCATAACCCTCTATTATATTATCAGATCCATGAAGATGTGGGTCTATGATTTATTTGAACCCTTTATTTACTCAGTTTTCAGGTAGTATTCTATACACACAACTACGTGATATTTAACTATTTTGAATGTTGTTCAAATTCAGAATGTTAAATGTTATTGAATCTTGTAATATTTTCAAATTTCACATTGAAAAAACTCAACAGAATCATTTGTTGAGGAAGATAAAAGACTATGTCCTTACTATAACTTTTCCTGGGCAACGCTCCTTTGTATTACTAGAAGTGTTAGTTGAATGGCCAAGTGTTTCTCATTACAGCAGCCAGACTTAGAAGTAGTAGCTCTTCCATCTGAGAGGTGAGAGGCAGAAGATAAGATTTCTTTTACATATGACACTTCTCCTCTGTTCTCTGGCCTTTGAAACTTAAGGTTATATAACTTCAATAACTTCACGGTTATTGGATCGTTTGAAATTACTTAAGCAAGCAGAGCGCACAGAATATTCTGTGACAGAAGACAAAAGATGGAAATAGTTGTTTAAGCAGAAAGAAATGGGAGCAATGCCTGGAAGTTGGATTTCTACTTAAAACCTCCTAGAAAAATTCGTGAGAGTAGCTTCTGATCATATTAAGGTTTTAGCTGGCAACCTAATGTCATATTTCAAGGAAAGTCAAGCAAACCTCTTAGAAATAAAGGCTGAACAGGAGCCCACAGTTACTGACATCCCACTGTTGCCATTAGAGTTAGCTGCCAGAGATACCAACAAAAACAGCAAAGAACTGAGAAAGTAGTTTTTGCCCAAATATGGATGGCAAAGGGAATTTTTCAGTCTACTAGTATCATATATAAATAAATTCTAGTTGATCTCCTCATGAGAAGAAAAGGTAATTGAGCTGAGAGAATGCCTTTCCACTTTCCAGGTTATAAGGGAAGAGGAAAGGTTCTTTGAAAGAATGAAAAAAGTACTTGTAAGGGAAACAAAGAACAAAAGAAAATGAAAAGGCAGAAGGAGCATACTTCCCAGATCAGGAAGTTAAAGGGTGAAGGAATACATAAGACACATAAAGAGGAAAGGAAGGACTTCTGAATATTCAGACCATATAATAGGTAGAAAGATGTTTCATAGAAAATAGAGCTGAAAAAAACAAACCCACTGTAAAATTAAATTCAACAATGTAAATTTAAAAAAAGAAAAGAAAGAAAACAGAGCTGAACCTGAGGAGAAAGAAAAAAAGCTTTTTGTGGTTCAAGGAATTAAGTTAAGCATCTACAGGTGGTTCTTGGAGGAAAGGTATACAGAATTAGTCAGAGGAAAAATGTACAATGCTGATAGTGGACTCCTTGCTAAGGAGTTACGAACCAGCTATCTTTCAATCTGACATGAACATTAAAGAGCTACATCATCTTCTTAGAGCATGTATGGAGAGACTGCCAAGTCTTACTGAACCTGATTAATACACTCTTTTTCTAATGATTCATGTGAAGACTACCACCAGAAGGAACCTAGGAATCATTGTTAAGAGTTTGAAGATGCTGAAGACTTTAGCACCATAGTGAGTAATTTAAATCACTTCTGCTAATTGAAATAATGAATTTTGGAAGAGAATTTTAGATTTGGGTGATGAGTAGCTGATTAAAAAAGTAAATGACTTTGCCAGTCTGAGAAATATGATCATCCACGACTACTCTGAAGGACTTATGATGAAAAATCCTTTCCATATTCAGAGAAGGAACTAATTATGTCTGAATATGGATTGACCCATTCTTTCCCTCTGAGTCTCTCTCATTCACACTTAATTTTTTTTTTGAGGGTTTTTATTTTCATTAGGTTTGGAGATCTATAAATAAATAAATAAAAATATTCTCAGAAAAATTCTTTTTTAAAAAAAGAAGCTGTGTAAGAATGAGGTGTTGTTTTATCTGTTTGTTTTTAATTATGACTTAAAATAGAGGAACCTTGTTTTTTGATCAGAGAGAGAGTGTGCACTAAACAATGATAAAAATACACATTTTTATATAGTCTTATGAATCTGATCAAGGCTTTAAAGGAAGAGGGTAAAGAGATATTTGCCCATTTTTATCTGCCAAACCAGAAACCACAAATAATAGCAGGTACAACAAAAGCAGAATCTCAGTAGAGGAGTGGTAATTCACTAGAGACAATTGTCATGAAGAGAGCCAACAATTAAAATCATGGTCTTAGATATCTCTAAACAAGGCATCAACACAAATAGATAACTTAACTTTATAGTTTTCTTTGAAGCTTGATAGATTTCCTTTCTATTTCTTTATATTCTTTTGCTTTTTTTTTTTCCCTTAGAATTCTTTTGTTCTTTCAAGGAATCTTTCATCCTTCCTCAAAACCTAGAAAATTGAAAGTCATTCTTTCAGCTCCATTATCTTTTCTTATCATGGGGAAATCAACTTCCATTTTATGTGTATGGAGTTCTTTGTACTAGTGAATTCTATAGCTATCTTATTCAAAGGAAATGGAAAAGGATAGGAACTGGAACTTGTGATTTCACTGATACAGGGAAATTTCCATGTGAATTCCTGGGGAAACCGGGAATTACCTACTAACATAGGTCAGCACCTTCTTTGTGACTTATAATCTTAAGAGAGGTATTTTAAAAGACTGATGACTTCCTCAAGGTCACAAAGCCAGTATATATCAAAGAAGGAAATAAATGAAGTTCAAGGAACAGATCTAAATATGCCATAAAAATAAATGGTGATCTCAGATTGGCTAAGATGACAGGAAAAGATAATGACAATGACGAGATTATATGATGATCAATTCTGATGGACGTAGCTCTTTCCTACAATGAGATGATTGAGACCAGTTCCAATGATCTTGTGATGAGGAGAGCCATCTAAACCCAGAGAGAGGACTATGGGAACTGAGGGTGGACCACAATATAACATTTTTACTCTTTTTGTTGTTGTTTGCTTTTATTTTATTTTCTTTCTCATTTTTTTTCCTTTTTGATTTGATTTTTCTTGTGCAGCAAGATAATTGTATAAATATGTATGCATATATTGAATTTAACATATTTTTTTTTACCACATTTAACATATATTGGATTGCTTGCCATCTAGGGGAGGGATTAGGAAGAAGGGGGTAAATTGGAACACAAGGTTTTGCAAGGGTTAATGTTGAAAAATTATCCATGCATATCTTTTTGAAAATTAAAAATCTTTAATAAAAAATAAAAGTAAATGGTAATGGGAGACATCAATTACCTGGACATCTGTTGGATCCAGCCTTCTCTCTCTACTAAAAACAAAACAACCAATAAATTCTTGATTTATCTTAAAGACAGTTTCATTCTCCAAAACATAAAAGTGGTAGCAAGGGAAATTGTTACTCTGGACCTGACTGGCACATAAGGAAAACCTGTTGGCTGAAATAAAAATTATGAGGAACTGAGGAGGAAGCCAAAGCTTAATCATAGAACTTATGACAAAGAAGGAAAGGAATACTAGTTTTAGCATGTATTCTAGATTTGGGAAGAATGGATTGCAGAGAGTTCAGAGAAAGATAGGTTGTATCTTTCTCCACAAAAAACAAACTGAATTCAACAGATTGCAATTGAGGCAGATCAAAAGAAAAATTATTAAGGGCTTCTCTGGCTAATTATGGATCTCTGATATGAGGTTTTTGTATCCTGTAGCTAAAACTTCCTATCTTTTGTCTCCATCATTAGAACGTGAAATCATTGAAAGCAAAGGTCATCTTACTTTTCCATTTGTACAGAGAAAACATGGTACTTGGAACACAGAGAATGCTTAATACATACCTTTTTTTTTTTTTTTTCCCATTCATTCACTCATTTATTGCCACCGGGACTATTATAAAAACTGAGACCCTTCAAGCTAAAGTTTATCAAAAAACTAAAGGATGACAGCAATGGAAACCCAATTCAGTAAAATGCTAGCAGATGGCAGGACAGCAAGTGAGAGGCAGACAGACAGACAGACAAAGACAAAGATAGAGAGTAATGGGATATCTCAGTAAATGGGAATAGAGAAGGCTATTCACAGCCTAGTGACGTTATCAGGCAACATCAACATCTCTGTGGGAAAACAAACAGCAGAAATAAAAGCATAGATGAGTTCCAGTGGGGATTTAGCTCTAGGGGAAATGAATTGTCTGGCTGTGTATATTCCCTGGGTACATGAATTTCCCAAATGTGTACCTCATACACACATGTACTCTGGCCACAAATTTTGGCAATGGGTGTTCTCCCTTCCACTGGTGGTATGAGAACTGGGGATAGATTGTATTTCTGTGTGTAAGGTAGAAGGGGCATGGCAGAGAGGGAATTTTTCTCATCATTTATTTTGCTATGCTGTTTAATTAAATGTATTTTTCTTGGAATGACTGTGTTCTCTAGTTCATCTGGCAAAATTAAAATGGGTAGGAAGATAGGGGGCTCATGATCTGTGGTTTTAATTAGAATTAATTTATTAAAATTTATTATTAATATATACTTATTAATTCATTAAAACTAATAGAATAATAAGGATTACAACCTTAAAACCATGATTTGAACTTTGGAATAATTTTTAGGAGGCTCCTAACTAAGGGGAACTTGGACAATAAATAGATCTATATCAAAGTCAAGCGCACTCTAAAATGGAATGCCAGAGATATGTCCTTAGCTATATCTGTTCAATGTTTTAATCAATGACTTGGGGTGAAGATATCTTTACCATAACTGAAGATGACACAGTGTTGAGAAGGGATAACTAACACAATGGATGACCAAATTATTATATTCAGAAGGATCTTGCCAGGCTAAAATCATGGTCCAAATCTAATGATATTTATTAAGATAAATGTAATGTTTCCACACTTGGGTTCAAAGAATTGACTGCAGAAGTATAGGATAGGGAAGATGCATCAGACAATAGCTTGCATAAAAGAGATAAGGGCAATTAAATTAAAAAATGAAAGCCCAATATGAGTCAGTGGTATGATATGGCAGACAAACTATCAGGGGAGAAGAAAAGCACATACGTATATCTAGAGGAGCTAGATCAGAGCTGTTCCTATTCAAATAGGGGAGTTTTATTAAACAATCTGATAATAATATAAGGCATCAGCCAATCAATGAAGTAAAATCAGGGCCCAGGCAACTTCTAAAGACTGGCTCTGAAAATCTACCATGTCACTTGAGACAAAGCAAGTTGTCTTCATTCTGGAATTGTTTAACTCTTAAGAGTCAGCTCTACAAGAAAGGCTGAGGTCATGAGGATTTTGAGGACTTTTTTGCATCTCTTATGGAGTACAGCAAAGGGTGAAAGAATTCTCTCTCATCTCTCCTCACTGGCAATGGCATCTTGTTTGCATGCAACCTGAGAGGAGACTTTCCAGGGTACATCCTCCTCATCCTCAGCCTCCTAAGCAGAGGACAGGAGAACTCTGAATTCCCTGAGTGAGATATTTTCATAATTTAGTGTGCTAGGAGAAAAAAAGCATTCTGTGCAGCAGTACCAGCCCTGAGGATTGTTTCATAGGTAACTCCCAAATGAATCTGAGAGAGCTCTAGACACTGGGTTTTCTCAAGAGACAAAATTATCCTCATGTATCCTCTTCCTTTCATAAGGAAGATAATTCAGTTAATCAATCAACAATCATTTGTTAAGTCAATGCTATGTGGCAGATAGCATGTCAAGCATTGGGAATATAAAAAGGTCCTTGTGATCAACAGCTGGGTAGTGAGTGGAGAGAGCACTGGACCTGGAGTCAGGAAGTCCAAATGTAGCCTCAGGTACTTATTACCTATGTGATCCTGGACAAAGCTTTTTATTTCTGATTGCCTCAGTTTCTCATCTGCAGAATGGGAATAATAATAGCACCTCACAGAGTTGTTGTAAGGATAAAATATAATAATATTCTAAAATGTTATATGTTGTTCAATCATGTCCAACTGTTTGTGGCTCCATGGACCATAGCTCACCAGGCCCACTTTCTCTCAAAGTCTACCCAAGTTCATATTCGTTATTTCCACGACACTGTTTATCCATCTCATCCTCTGCCATCTCCTTTTCTTTTTACCTTCAATCTTTCCCAACATTAGATTCTTTTCCATTGAATTCTGTCGTTATTATTATTAAGAAGTTCATATTCTAATGGAAGAAATAATAGGGACATAACCAGACACTTATAAGATATATGCAATATAAATGGAAGATAATTTGAAAGGAAAGGGAATAGGAGTGAAGGGGGACCCAGGGAAGGCCTCCTACAAAAGGTGGGCTTTGCACTGTGTGGTATTTTTTTAAGCTTTTTATTTTCAAAACATATGCAAGGATAATTTTTCACCATTGAACCTTGCAAAACCTTGTTACAATTTCCCCCCACCCCCTCCTCTAAATGGCACTCAAGTAATCCAATATGTGTTACATATGGAAAATATATATGTAAATCCAATATAGGCATACATATTTATACAATTATCTTGCTGCACAAGAAAAATCAGATCAAAAAAGGAAAAAAATTAGAAAGAAAATAAAATTCTAGCAAACAACAACAAAAGTACTGTGTTTTGAAGGAAGCAAGGAGTCAGAGGTGACGATGAATAGCATTTCAGACAGGAATGGAAAACAGTGCAATACATGGAGTTTAGATAGATTGGAGTGGAGATAATTTCTTACAGGAAGATCAATTATAAAATTTTTATAGCAGTCTAGAGAACAGTTTCTTTTGAATTGACATGTGAAACCCAAAGTAGACATTTCTTAAGGAGTTTAGCCAGAAAAGAGAAGAGAAATCTAGGAAGATAATTAGTGAAGGATGGTTAAATCAAGTGAAAATATTTTAAAGATGGGAGATATATGGATGTATTTGAAAGCATTAAGAAAAAATGAACTAGTATATAGGAAGAAATTGAAGATAAGAGAGGCATTGGGATTGGCAGAAGAAATCTGCAGAATGTAAGTGATGGAAACAAGAATTCATGCAGAGCGGTTTGCCTTGGCAAGGAGGAATATCACATTTTCATGGAAGACAGAGAGACAGAGAAATGATATATATATATATATATATATTTATTATATATATGCACATATATATACATATGTATGTATATGAGTGTGTGTGTGAGAGAGAGAGAGAAAGAGAGAGAGAGAGAGAGAGAGAGAGAGAATTAAACATTTAGAGTTGTCATATATTCTAGGACTGAAATGACTGAACAACCACAATTTCAATCCAAAAGAAAAAAAAGAAAAAAAAAAGTTTTCTGTAGTAGATCCCTGTAAAATTATATATCAATAATAAAATCTCTGGCAGGTTCCTTCAAATGTAGGTAACTCACATAAATTTTAGATCAGTGGTGTCAAATTCAAATAGAAACCATATATAATATTAATTTCACATTGACTTAGAAAAACATAACATTAACATTATCTATGTCCTATCATATTTTTATTTATCTTGTTAAATATTTCTCAATTGTACTTTAATTTCCTTCAGATTGAACTTGGGAGACTACACTGAACTGTATAGGTGACCCCTGATCTAGATGAATCTCTTCTGAATTCACTTAAATTTTTATTGAGTTTGGCAGATTAGGTCACTAAGGAATAGGTGCCACCTAAAATTCTAGGGTTTACCCTCTTAAAAGAGTCCTTCTGAGTTCTATCAAAAGCCAACAAAAAAAATTATTTGGTCAAGTCCAAGATTTCATAGCCCTTGTGGCATTTTCTTGGCAAATATATTTAAATAGTTTGTCATTTCCTTCTCCAGCTCATTTTACAGATGAGGAAACTGAGGCAAATAAGGTTACACAGCTAGTAAGTTCCTGGTCTAGATTTGAACTCAGGAAGATCACTCTTCCTGACTCCAAGCTCAGTGCTCCATCCTCTACTCCACAATCATAATCTGAGAAAATATCTTCCCCATGTGACTTTTCCCCAGGGACATCTGACTAGCATAAAAACCAGAGTGGGCAAATCCTCATTGTTTTTCTCTTTGGAAGGCAATGCCTTTTGTATAGAGCTCTAGTATAACTTCACCATAAAATATATTCCTTTAAAAAGAAAAGTCATCCTTGAGAGCATTAAGGGATGAAAGTGAAAAACAATTTTTTAAATTGAAAAGACTTAGAAGATTTTTCTAATAAATTTCTTTCACCATCAAATGAAAAGTGGAATAATCACACAAACTTTAATAACAGTCTCAGAGGTGCTTATAGAGGAGATTGGAATAGCATGAAGGCAACTAGATGCTGTTAGATTTAGAGATCTGCCCTTTATGAAAGCATTAAGGCATCCATTCACAAAAGTATCTGAAGAAAATTAACACCTGGTCTCCCCCCTACCTTTCAAGTCTTTTTTTTTTTTTTTTTTTTACCTTATATTTTCCACTCCAAATACTCTCTGAGCCTGAAACACAGCCCTCTTTACTATTCCTGGAATAAAACACTCTTTCCTGCCTATTTTCTTTTTTCTTTTCTTTTTGGAGGCAATTGAAGTTAATGACTTGCCTGGGGTCACATAGCTAGTAAGTATCTGAGACTGGGTTTGAACTCAGGCCCTCCTGACTCCAGGGTTGGTGCTCTTAGCCTATGGCTTCTTAAACTTTTTCCATTCTGGACCCCTTTTCACACAAGAAAATTTTTATGCAATTCTGGGTATATAAAATAGAGGTATAAAAATCAAACATTTAATGATAATAAATCATAAAGAAATTTATTTTAAAACTCTTCTTTGGGATACATATAATTTGATCAAAGATGAAAGTAAAATTGTACACTAATGAGATGCAAGTGCTTGTTTATTTTTATGTAAAAAATTAAATCTTAGTGAAATATATACTTTTTATTTTGCCAAATTTTTCATGACCTTTTTTCCCTTTGATCTGATTTTCTTTGTGTAGCATAATGAATATGGAAATGTTTAGAAGAATTATATATATATATATATATATATATATATATATACACACATATACATGAGATTTATAAAACAGTACATAATAAGCACTGAATAAAGGCTTTCTCCCTTCCTCCAAATAACTCCTATTTGAACTTTTCTTGATAACCTACTCAAACCTACCTAAAGAGATATATTGGACTGAATTTGTCTTTTTCCCCCATTAATATTATTTATATCCCACCTGTTCCTTTTCCTGTATCATCCCTGGAATGTCTGACTACTGGCTTTATTACAAGACTCAGGTTTCTGTTATTTGTTTGAATTTTCAGGCCTTCATACACTTCTAGATTTGGCTTTCTCCAGTCTGACCCTCCCCATTGCCAAGTGACCCCAGGTTTGCATTCTACATTTTATGAAATTACAGAGCTGGAAAGACTTCAAGGAATTACATAATTCCTATACTTTCCTCTAAATGCAATGTACCCAAATAGCCCCAGAAGAAAGGCTTCTCTTAAGAATCATCAGAAAAAGGAGTCCAGATTCTTACTTTATAATTCATACTAATGTTTTTTTAATTCTTAAAATTTAGAAGTTTCCTTAATGTGTAACAGTCCTGTGCCTCCAATTTATTTCCATTTTTTTCATGATAATGGATAAAAAATGAGTTATGCATATTCAAATATAATGAACTTTGATACATGATCTGGACACCAAAGTTGGAGGAACTCCTTCATCTGTGGAAGATCTCAGGGATTGTTTCTAGGAGAAGACATTCCCCTACCCTGTGGGTGAGAGAAACCTTTTTTCATTGCCTGTATAGCTGGAACTCCCTGCATCCTAAAATCCACCTCATAGAGATACAATGTTTTTCTCATTCTGGTAGTGTCCATTGGTGAAGGTCTTGTTCCCCCACCTCCTAGACACCATGGACTTGAGAAAAAGGCCCACCTTTCCTTTCCCCTTAGGCCTTATGGCTTCAAGAAAAAGGCTTGGGGTTTGAGTCTATTTTATTTGTCTTTTTCATTTCTAGGTGCAAGGAGCACAGAGGCAATTCTAGATCTAGATCAAGTAATTCTGACCTTAGAGCAAGAATTACAGTCTTAAAAAGCAAGGGTGTCAATATGTAAACCAGGGACTGATGATACCTTTGGACTTAAAACTTGGTGCAACTAATACCAATCCTATTATAGGATTAATCCATATACTCATTACAATTAATTAATTACACTAATTAATGTTACTGTATTTCTAAGAAATGTATACAATACAATACAATAAATGTATAAGCTCAGATGTGAACCTAATATCTTTTCCTTTCCCTGTACATCAATAAAATATAATATAACACAAATTTGCTAAGTGCCTGCTATATGCCAGGCACTATGCTAAATGTTGGGGATACAAATAAGAAAAAGAAAGATAGTTCCTGCCTCAAGAAATTTACAATCTAATGGGAAATGATAACAAACAAAAGGAAGCTGAAAGTGAGGAGCTGGGGAAGAAGGTACCCAAAGTGATGATTGTAGAGTTCAGTGCAGCTGGTAGGAGGATATAAGTTGCCCGGTTTTCTAAGCCTTCTTTAAAGGGAGACTTGGAGAGGACTTTTTTTGCTCCATATTCCAGTCCTCCAATAAGAGGCACTGAGGTTCTGAAAAAGGTGTAAGTACCAAAGGTGATGCAGTCTCCATGACGATGTGTTTCCTGGTGATGAGCTTTTTCATGAGGGGGCAGAGGCAAACCTGATAACATGGGGAGATGGATTGATTTTCCTCCTCCAGGTGTTAGGATGGGGAATGTTTGTTCATTATGCATATATATATGTGTATATTTTTGAGACAAATATTCCCTCTTAAAATCAGATTTGACTGTTAAGTAATTAAATGGAACTGGAGGGGGGGCCTTAAAATTTAGGGGATTAAAATCAGTGGTGTCTTGAAGCAATGGCAGAAACCAGTCACTATCCCGAACTCTCTTGAGTATAGTGAAGAATTCTGGGGGAGGGAGGGATGAAATGTAACAACACATCTAGTCCTCAGGGAGTGGGGTCTAGAAGTAGTCACTGTTAGACATACAGCATATAATAAAATTATGTTACATAATATATATGTCTAACAACTTCTACAAAGGCTTTTTTTCTCCAGGCTAAAAAAGCCTATTTTAAAAAGTATTTCCTTACAGGAGCCATTTTTTAGTCTTTGTGATTATTTTTCTTGTTCCCTTTTGGACCTTTTCCAATTTCTGAATTTCATGCTTCAGCTGGTGGATATACTAAAAACAGTACAGTGGAATTCCTTAATTATGTTGGGATTGATGCCCAAAAGATTTTACAACTGTGTATGCCCTTTGATCCAGCAATACCACTGCTAGTGCTATATCCCAAAAACATCCAGAAAAAGGAAAAGGACCTATTTGTACAAAAATATTTATAGCAACTCTTTTTGTAGTGGCTAAGAATTGGAAATCAAAGGGATGCCCAGCAATTAGGGAATGGTTAAACAAGCTGTGGTATATGATGGAAATGGAATATTATTGTGCTATGAGAAATGACAAGTAGGATGATTTCAGAAAAACCTGGAAAAACTTACATGAAATGACGCATAGTAAATTGTGCAGAACCAGAGTATTGTACAGAGTAACAGCAATATTGTTTGATTAAGAACTGTGAATGACTTAGGTATTCTCAGCAATACAATGATTTAAGAGAATCCCAAAGGACTAATGATGAAGCATACTATCTGCCTCCAGAGAAAGAACTGATATTGATTGAATATAGACTGAAGCATGCTATTTTCACTTTCTTTCTTTTTCTTTTGAGTGTTCTTAAATAAAATAACTAATATGGACATTTTTACATTAAAAATTATGCTGGAGTTGGGATTAAGCTTTTTAATCTATCTTATAACAAATGGAATAATGTCAATTTTTTTTCTGCAAGGTAATCAAGTAATTCTCTTTCCTTCCTTCCTTCCTTCCTTCCTTCCTTCCTTCCTTCCTTCCTTCCTTCCTTCCTTCTTTCCTTCCTTCCTTTCTTTTTTCTTCCTTCTTTCCTTCCTTTCTCTTTTCTTTCTTTCTTTCTTCCTTCCTTTCTTTCTTCCTTCCTTTCTTTCTTTCTTTCTTTCTTTCTTTCTTTCTTTCTTTCTTCCTTCCTTTCTTCCTTCCTTTCTTCCTTCCTTTCTTTCTTTCTTTCTTTCTTCCTTCCTTTCTTTCTTTCTTTCTTCCTTCCTTTCTTTCTTTCTTTCTTTCTTTCTTTCTTTCTTTCTTTCTTCCTTCCTTCCTTCCTTTCTTTCTTTCTTTCTTTCTTTCTTTCTTTCTTTCTTTCTTTCTTTCTTTCTTTCTTTCTTTCTTTCTTTCTTTCTTTCTTTCTTTCTTTCTTTCTTTCTTTCTTCCTTCCTTCCTTCCATCCTCTCTTCTTTTCTCCTTTACTTCCTTCTTTCTATATTGGGGGACATTGTTATGTTATATGTGATGAACTACTATGTTTAAAGAATGGTTATTTTCTCATAATTCTTTATATTATTAGCTATCATTCTACTGCAAATCCTTATTCTGTGTTATACTGCTTACTAATGACAGAACTATGTAATATTTTAGCAATCTGTATTTTTTTTTAATATGGACAAAAACTAACTACATTAACCAGGTTAGCTGCATTGCAGATCATTTGTCTTGTCAAGTAAAGACATACCCTAAATGTTTCATGCCTGGATACTGATTTATGACTTCTATGATTTGAAACAACCTCCCATATCATCTTAACTTTTGTTTTTCTTTAAGGAGAAAATCCAAATACTTAAAAAAACAGTAAACTGCTTTTCCTACCACTGTTTTCTTCTTTCCATAGTACTTTTAAACACAGGGATCAACATAATGTCATGTAGTAAAGCAGAAAATTATTAACCATAATAATGGCTCTAGAACTTTATCCATCTCTTTTCAAGTTTCCATAGAGCTTGAAATGATAACTATAAACTCTGGTTATTAAATCATTCAATAATTAACCTGAGGTCATGAAGTAGCCAAAAAAGATCATTCCTTTCACCTCCATTCTGCCATTATCCTGGATAATGTGTTAAGGGATGTTGTGACTAGGAATTATGAAAGAATAGAAGCTTATTTGTTTATTAATGATTCAAATAATAATAGACTTGTACAAGGGTTGGGTAAGGTGAGACACTAATATAGATGAAATTATGCAAATTACTGTGTTTCCCTTTTTGCTTTAAAGCCGGCAAACTTAAAAGTCAATTTAGGTGACCAATTGGAGTAATCAGCTTATCTTAATTGATTGCCAGTTTCTTTTCTTCCATTATAGGATAGTTTGAGGTCTGTTACTGCTAGGCCCCATTCATTTCCATTCCCTCCCCCTTTACCCATTTCCTTTTGGAGATTATAGGCCTTTGTTCCTCCACATGAATTTTGTTATTCTTTTATTCAGGCTCTAAAAAGTAATCTGTTGGTAGTTTGATTGCTACAGCACTAAATAAATAAAGTTAGCTAATATTGTCATTTTTATTATATTGCCTTGACCTATCCTTGAGCAGTTAATATTTTAAAATAATTTTTCTTTTCATCTCCACTTGCTGGGTCGTGTTGGTGATATATAAAATTACTGATGATTTATATAGGTTTATTTTATATCCTGCAACTTTGCTGAAGTTAATGTTTCAATTAATTTTTATTTGACTCTCTATGGTTCTTTAAATCAATATACAAAAAGTGATAATCTTGTTTCATTTTTGCCTGTGCTTATTCTTTCATTTTCTTTTTCTTGTCATATTGCTGTAGCTAGCATTTTTAGTACTATATCAGACAGTAATCTCTGTTTTGTTACAGGTTTTGTTCTCTTTTTATCCTTAACACTTGGATTTAGTATTGTTTCATTTGTTAAACTGCTTCATATCTTTCCTGGGAAGAATTGAAGGGTCTAAGTCTTAAGTGACTAAATTTAATATAACTAACACAATATTTCCATGGTGCTAAAAAAAAAGGTAAAATGTTTCAAACATATATATATATATATATTTTTTTTTTTGCTTTTTGCTGAGGCAATTGGGGTCACACAGCTAGGAAATGTCTGAGACCAGATTTGAACTCAGGTCCTCCTGACTTCAGGGCTGGTGCTCTAACCACTGTGCCACCTAGCTGCCCCACATATTTTCTTTTAATGTTTAATATGCAATGAAAATGATAATTCAGGTTCTATAGCACACCTTATATATAGTCAACAGAGAAAGGGTTCAAGGACAGTTATTTCATGAGTATAAAATTGGATTCTAGGAAACTGGTGATGTCATTTTTGTGGGTATTTTCTCCATTGATGCAGACTGTAACCCAATCTATGCCTTTCAACCTTATATAATTCTAATCAATCCATATCAATCGTGAAGAGATTCATCAACGTTTTGGGAGGGACTTTGCTCTCTTGACATTAGTGAAATCCATTAGGTGATCATAATTTTCAAATATATGTTTCTCTATTTCATACAACTTGTCCCAACTAATTCCTCATTTTATAATGTATTGCATCATTTTCACAAACACTATCTATGCACCTCTTCATTGCCCTTTGGGTACTCTTCAGTTTTCATCATTTGAAGTTCTTTGGAAACTGTAATATTCCATGACTTTTGGCCACATAATTTCACTGGAGGAATACTTGTGTCAAAAAGGTGGACTTCTGTTTCAGGGAGGAATTCTGGTCATTAAAAGAATTGTGTAATTTCCCCACAATAAGGTAGACAAAATTGGTCAGAGCCTAAAGGAACCTTAGAAAACATTTGATCGAACTTCTTCATTTTCCAAATGAGGAAATTGAGGACTAGAGAAGTTATATAAATTACTAAAAACCACAGGGTTAATAAAGCATTGTGCCAAGCCTAGAATTCTGTCTTCTCGGTGTTTTTTGGGTGGTACTATACCATGGTGAATTAAAATAAAATTGTTCTACAGACTAATCAAAGACAGGAACATGGCATATGTTGAATTGGTCTAGAGTGGAAAAGAATAAATGTTTAGGCAGAAGACTTGATTAAATCATAACATTTCACTTTGATAGTGATTCAATATGAATAGCTCTTTTTTTTGTTTGTTTGTTTTTTTGTTTTTGTTTTTGATTCAAGAAGAAATAGGACAGTTAGAAGTTAGGTCACTTCCAGACCTTTTTTGTTTCCACTTTCTCTGCCCTTCTAGGGAAAATGTATAAAAACCTTGCTGCAGGACATTCTCATTGCATCACTTTCCTATTACTATCCTTGGAAAAGGAAGTCCAAAAGAGAATCTAGGTTGCTTAGATTATATTTTAAAAGTTTGCACTATAAGATTCCATTTATAATAGAAGGAAAGAAAACAATAAAAATGATGGATATGGCAGAAATATGGCTAAGGCAAATAAAGTAGACTTTATAACAAAGATTACATGAAAAATTGCATAAGTTATAAAAGAAATTTAAAGCAGTTAAAACAAATTTATATTTAAACATAACCTCAAGCTCTCTTGTATTAAACTAGGCATACTAATCTAACTGAACATTCATGATTTTTTTTTTTTAAAGTCAGCTGCTTTTACTCCATTGCATATAAATTAACTTTGAAGATCCTCTGCAAATGGACTGAATGATGTCTGTCACTTTAAAACCTCCCATTTCCCCACTTGAATTTGCTATAGGTAGGCTGGTCTGCTCACTGTCCCCTTTGTCCATATCATTCTTTCCATCTTGAATATCTTTTTTTTTTTTTTTTTACTCTCTGTCTATTGTTCCTATCCATCCTTCAAAACTCATTTGAAGACCCATTTTTCTGAAACCTAAGCACTCCTATCCTGCCATGGTTGTTCTATTTTTCATTAATTTGGGCTTTATTTAAGCTGCTGTGACCCATCTCTCAGGTCAGAAGTATCTAGGTAACACTGTGTATAGAGTTCCAGGACTAAAGTGAAATCCAACTTTCAGACATTTACAAGCTTTGGGACCCCACACAATGCATTTCTGTCTGCCTCAGTTTCCTCAACTGTAAAATGGGATCAGAATAGTACTTACTTCCAAGAATTGTTATTAGGATCAAATGAGATTTTTGTAAAGTGCTTAGTCCAGTGTCTGGCACATACATCAAAATTATTGTGTAATTTCAAAATTATTACTTGAAAAAATTAAATCAAGTGGAACTTATGCTTTAATTATTGATATAAGTTGAAAAGAATATTTTCATATTAATAATTATCCTATCCCTTAATGAATGCTTGCTTCCATTTCCTCTTTCAAAATGCTAATGATATATGAATTTCTAACTGCAGAAGGGAGTCTTGGTGATGAATTAAACCAGTATTATTATTGCTGCTATTGGTATTACTATTATCATTTATTTCTAGGGAAACTATAAGTGGAATCCCCTTTTGGGGAGAATTCTTTCCTAAGTAGAAGAAATACTTATATTACATTTATATGATTACCTCTTTGTTTACACATGAAGTTAATATCTTAGAAGCATAGTGGTTTGTTGCCTCATAGATTGATTTGTAAAAGGTGCAACACTATGTGACCCTGGGCAAGTCACTTAACCCCTATTACCTTAGGCCCCCCCCCAAAAAAAAAAGGTGCAACAGGTTATGTTTCTTTTACATTGTGCTATATCCTACTCCCATTTGGAGTATTCTATAGGGTGTACAGAGGCCTGGACATTTTTTTACAGGGTTTTTATCTGTATAAATAATTTGATTACAAGTATATTACAAAATTCATGAGCCCATGCGAGTTATACTGATTTATAAATGAAGATTTAGAATAATCAGCTTTCAACACATACCTTTTTCTGTGATTAAAATACTGAACTGTATGAAGCCAAAATGGTTATCTAAATTTGGAATATTATTGTAATCCATACAATTGCTCTCATTAAAATTCCATAAATTTCAATGATATTCTTCAGATACTCCAGGAAAATGGTTACTGCAATGTCAGCTCATCTCTTTTCCATATTGCTTATAATCCCTTTAAGATGTTGCAAATGTTCATACTTCATTGTCACAAAATATTTTTAATACCATTAGATAGTTGATATCTGGAAGTTAGACTACATTAAAAAGCCCTACAACACTCCTCAGTAATTTACATCTAAGAAAAATAGAAAATGAAAACAAAAAACAGCTACTGGGACTAAGATAAGGGGAAAGGGAAGGAACAAACTGACCTATTTCCTCTATAAATGGAGGCAAGCTGAAAAATTAAATTCAAAATAAATAAGAATCATTAAAATTAAAAAGATTTTGAGTTAAAAAGTTTAGAGAGAAACTATAAAGTCCTAAAAGATAACCTCCTGTGAATTCTTTTTCTGAGGTTATGACAAGCTACCTTTATGAAAAGTATTTATTTTATAGGCTCACTTAAATGCTTTCTAAACTTTGTTGAAAAGAGACTACAAAGGCTGAAAAAACAGACTAACCTGAACAATCATTTTAATTTGTCACTTAATAGGGCTTGAGGAGTTATATTATCCCAGTTATGTGACTTATGTGATAATTTTAAAAAATTGTATTGATATGTTTTTTAAAATTTTGCTAATATGGAATTCAATCATATGTATGTTTTCTAATTTAATCATGCTTTTTCCTCACATCTATTCTTTATTGTTATTAGATGGTGATTTTATGTTTATATAAGGCCACAGGTAATCATAACTCCAGAACTGTATTTTTGAAGAAATTAAAACTTGATTCAGAAAAATCTTCTGGCCCCTCTAATAAAAAGCTGAACAAGCAGTATTTTGCATTATTAGAATTATATAGAATGCATTATCTATACAAAAAAAGAAAAACTTAAAATGTTTCTCTTTTTTGTAATAGTGTGTGTCAAAGAACAAAATACAGAATATAAAAATTTTATCCTAGATCAGATGTAGTTTCAGAATTTTTTGTGACCCAGAGAGAGGACTTTGGGCCACAATATAGCATTTTCACTCTTTCTGTTGTTGTTTGCTTGCTTTTTTTCTTTCTCAGTTTTTTTTCCTTCTCGAGCAGCAAGATAACTGTATAGCTATGTATACATATGTTGGATTTAACATATATTGTAACACATTTAACATGTTTTGGACTACTTGCCATCTAGGGGAGGGAGTAAGGAGGAGGGAAAAATTTGGAACAGAAGGTTTTGCAGGGGTCAATATTGAAAAATTACCCATGCATATGTTTTGTAAATAAAAAGCTTTAATTTAAAAAAACAACAACAGAATTTTGTGAGAAAAAAGATCCTTCACAGTAGATTCTAATTAAATGATATTCATTTTCACAAAAGAGATAATTTTGTTTTATTTTTTACCAAATTATTTTATATTTTATTTCTCTCATTCATTACATGGCAAGATAGTTTTCAACATTCATTTTTGTAATATTTTGAGTTCTAAATTGTTCTCCCTCCCTTCTTTTCCTTTCCCTTTCCCAAGATAGCACGCAATCTGGTATAGATTATATACATACAATCATGTTAAACATATTTCCATATTAGTCATATTGTGGGGGAAAATAGAACAAAAGAAAAAAAGTGAAAATAATATGCTTTATTCTGCATTTACTCTTTATACTTCCTTCTCTGGATGTGAATGGCATTTCTATTACAAATTGAAATTGTCATGGGTTACTGTATTGCTGAGAAGAACTAAGTCTATCAAAGTTGATAATCATATAACATTGCTGTTACTGTGTACAATGTTCTCCTGGTTCTGCTCACTTCATTCAGCATCAGTTTATGTAAATCTTTTCAGGTTATCATTTCTTATAGCAATGATATTCCTTTACATTCATATACAACATCTTATTTAGACATTTTCCAATTGATGGAAATTCCCTCAATTTCTATACACCATAAAAAAGTTAGTAGAAACTTTTTTTTTGTACTTGTGGATCCTTTCCCCTTTCTTTTGTAGTGCCTTACATTAAATTTTGAATGATTATTTTTAATATTACTTGTTATATTGGCAGTATAATAAAGCAGAGAATGGTATTTTAATATTGTCTTTACATTTCATGTAGTCCTGTTTTTGAAAGATCAAGTATAATAGCTGTTCTTGAAATTGAAATAATAGTAATTTCATCATATTAAATATAAACATACATCAAAATTATTGTTTGAAAAATGAAATCAAATGGAACTTATGCTTTAACTGTTGATATAAGGTAATAAGAATATTTTTATATTGAAAATTTCCCCACCTCTCACTTTTTGGCACTATTGTTTGCAACAGTTTAAATATAAATTGACAGAAAAGTTCAAAAGTAAAATACTCCAGTCAATTATCAAACTATGCAGACTCTAACCTAATCTTTAACAGAAGCCCTATATAATATATGATGAGTTATCACATATGCATCATAATGGCAACTGTCAAATCTGTCCCTTTCTTTAGACATGAGAATTTTAAAATTTAAGTTTCTTGCAATGATAATACTAGCATTAATGGTTATGATATATTATATATAGATATATAAACATATATATGTAATATATATGTATGTTAGGTTAGGATATATTCTAAAACAAATTTGAAGAAATAGAGGCTTGTTTTATGAATTATTAAGAATTTAGGTAAAGCACCTAGAATTTTTAAGCAACAACCATTGTGAGACACAGTAGAAATTCTAAAAAGCAAATAGAGAATATCTAATCAGAACATAAAGAATATGCTATTAATGTTGAGCTTGTTTGATCACTTCTGACTGAAAACCCATTTGGGGTTTTCTTGGCAAAGATACTGGAATGGTTTGCCATTTCTTTTTCCAGCTCATTTTGCAAATGATTAAACTGAGGCAAATAGGATTAGGTGATTTTAACAGGGTCATGTAGCTAATAAATGGTATGTTAGTAATATCAATATCTAAAAATCAAATGATCTATATTTTAACATGTATAACATATATTGGGTTACTTGCCATCTAGGGGAGAGGGTGGAGGGAAGGAGGGGAAAATTTGGAGCTCAAAGTTTTGCAAGAGTCAATGCTGAAAAATTATTCATGTATAAGTTTTGAAAATAAAAAGCTTTAATAAAAAAAACTAGAAAGATAAAAATATGTATGTAGAACAAATGCAAAAAAACCCAACTATAAAGTAAAAATATTTTTTCTAGTAAAAAATAAATAAATAAAAATAAAATGATCAAGCTTCAATATAGGACAAAACATCCCAATTTCTTTCTCCATCCTCTATGTCTGGCTTTCTCTATCTCCTTTTTGCTGCTTCTTGAATTTTTAATATCCTTCAGTCCTAAATCTGAGAGCCACCTTCTTCAAGAGACTTAGTTATTAGCCCCACTCCAAATCATTGTGTATTTATTTTGTGTATAACCTGTGTGTACTCTGTGAATATATTACTTTTTCCTAGTAAACTGTAAGGTCCTTGAGGACAGGGACTGATTCAGTGTAACTGCAGGACCTAGCACTAACACATACCAGGCTCTTGTGCTTGTTCATTAGCCACTACAAAAATAAAGGTACGTTCCCTGCCCTTGTGGAGCTTGCATGTTGTTGCATGTACATAAACAACTTTACTTAGCTCAAGAAACATTTGGCTAGGAGAATGAGGAAGTTGCCCCTAAGCAGAACCTTGACTCAAAAGCAGGCTTTGACAGACTTGAGATGAAGAAATGCATTAAGAGGACCGAGAGACAGATTGTACATAGGAACAGAGGCAGGAGACAGCAGATGAAGTTTGGAAAATAGTTTCTAGTCCTGATGGGCTGAATATAATTGTATAAAACCAGTTTGTTATGCAAACAAAATGCAATCATAGCAATGCACAATTTCAAATGAAATATGGAATGAAATAGTGTCACCAAAGAAACCACATAAAAAGCAGCAAAAATTATAAAGCAGTGTGATAAAGTAAATAGAAAGCTGGCACTGGAACCTGGGTTGCCATTCCTTCCTCTGACATATATAGATGTGTGACCCTGGAGAAATAGTCCAGCCTCTTAGTGATTCAGATTAGTAAATTCTTTAACTGTAGGGTTATACAGTGGTAAAGAGAATTTCCTCACCTTAAAGTTATCTATGCCAAATGAACTCACAGAATCCTAATCCCTAACCTAAAAGTGATTATTTGGACCAATAGAAAAGTATTCACTGACTTATGATCTATTATTGATTGTTGTCTTGTGATTTTTAAACAGCCACAAAAATTCATATGCTGAATTTGTAACTATGTAAATCAAATTAACTGAATAATCAATTCATAAAACAATGATTAATTATGGCTGCCTTTTCTGCCAGGATATAGTTTTTTAAAAAAAATAATAATAATATTTAATTTGATATTTAATCACACTGCTCTCATTCTCAAATGTTCAAATTCTCAAATTTGTAAAGTGCTTAACATAGTGTTGGCCCACAATTGGTACTTAATAAATAAAAATGTATTAATTCATATTTTAAAAAATTAATATTTCCACAAAAGCAAAAAAGATTTTGTAACATTAATAAACTATTTTTAAATTGTTTGTATTAACCTTTACTCCTTTTAATGTCTATTTTTGTGTATGTTGCATAATATAATACAGTGTAAATACATACATGTAACATAAATAAATGACTTTTTTACTGATAGGGATGCACTGCCAAAAAGAGTTTAGAGAATACTGATCTAGGATCCTGAGGATTCATATGACTCCCTTGGTCACATAGCCCACGAATCAGGGGACATCAGCTATCTCTCAGCAGCAGATGAGATTTGCCACCTTGGCAGATGAAATCCACTACTGCTTATAGCAACAGAATAAAAAAAAATTTCCAAATATTAACTTAACTTAACTTAAACCTTCCTCAGCCTTAGTTTTCTCATTATAAAATGGGGATAACAATCATATCTATCTCCCCACCATGAGACACCTCAAAGACCAATAATGAATGTGCAAAAGGCTGTGTACAAGCCCAGGCTACTAAATAGTTTTAAATCTTTAAGGATATCTCAAGAGCAGGGGTCTTACTGATTGGCTTGTGCTCTTTTGCTATACCATAAGCAGGAACAATCTAGCTTTAAATTGCATTGCTGCTGAAGGTTCATCGTTTGACCTTCACAAAGTTAATGATGCTTGTATTGGGGTGGAGAAAGTTGCACAGGGACAGAAACACTAGAAACCAGAAGTGGTCCTCAATCTGGAAGCATCCACTGCAGGGTCTGCATCAACTTTTGTGATCCTGTTACATTCAAGGTTCAGCTGGTGGCAACTTTCTGCTGACTGTAACTTGCAATAATTTATATTATCTAGTACTGTGTGCTTTGGGTTTTTGCTTTTACCTTTTAGGGATTAGGAAGTAAATATTTACAGAGGCAGTTAAAAGGCACAGGGAAGAGAGCAATGACCCTGGGGTCAGGAGGAGCTGAGTTCAAATCCTGCCTCAGATACACTTAATAGTGGTGTGACCCTGGGAAAGTCCCTTAACCCCAACTGCTTTACCAAAAACAAAACAAAACAAAAACATCCTCAAACAAAGTAATACTTATTACATAACTATTCATTTGAAGATCATTTGCTTCTAAGTGTTGAAAAGCAAACAGGAGAACCTCCTTATTCCTTTGAACCTTGGAATAAGACTCACAAATTTAGAATATCTGGTGATGAGGATGGATAGTTTTCCTAGCAATTTACCTACTCCCACAGCTAAAGATGGACCATATTCATGAGAATTCTTAAACTGATATTTCAATTGTTTTAGTATTTTTTAAGGAGCTTGTTATTTATTTTCATAAAGATCATTTCTATGCAGATGATTCACAGATCTATGTAAAAAAAAAAGCTTAGTGCTGAAATGGGTGCTTGAGTTGTATCTCAAAAGAAGAGATAGTCTATTAAACAGAGATGAAGAGAAGAGTACATTTCAAGCACACTGGATGGCCATTACAAAGGCACAATTAAAGGGACATGGAGTATCTGCATGTGAAGAACAGAAAGCAGACCAGTAGAAGTAATGTCTAATGAGTGTGGAAAGAGGTTAAAAATTTAAACTGAGGATTTTATATTTGATCCTAAAGGCTGCAGGAAACCAGTTTAGCTTATTAAGTTGAGATGCATGGTGAGATCCATCCTCGAGTTATGTCATTTTGGCAGCATTGTATAGGATGGACAAAAGGGAGAGGCTTGAGGCAGGGAGCCTAATGAGGAAGCTCTTAAGTGAGAGGGGTTGAGGGCTTGAACTAAGATAGTAGCTATGGGAGTAGAGAAAATTGTGAAAGACATTGTGAAGGTAGAAACAGCAATATTTGGCAACTGGTTGGATATGTGGTATGAGGAAGAATGAAAATTCAAAACTAATGCTGGTTATGAACCTTGGAAACTAGAAGGATGGTGGTGACTTTGACACAAAGAAACAAGGACATTTAGAAGATAGATAGGTTTGGGGAAAAAGTAGGGAAGAAAATGAGTTCTGTTTTGGGCATATTGAGTTTGAGATATATCCAATACAAATCATTTGAAATGTCTAATAGGCAATAGGTAACTGATGATGTGGGATTGAAACTTGGGAGAGAATAGGATGGGATATATAGATCTATGAATGATTCACATAGAAATGATAGTTAAACATACGGGAACTCATGAGGTTACAAAGAAAGAATAGAGGGGCAGCTAGGTGGTGCAATGGATGGAGCATCAGCCCTGAAATCAGGAGGAACTGAGCCAATATAGTTAAGATTAGAAAGAAAGCAGAAATTTTTTTTGGGGGGGGGAATGGATGGGGATATTATAGGCAATTTCTCAGATAAAGGCTTTATATTTCAAATATATAGAGAACTTTGTCAAATTTGTAAGAATATGAGATAATTCTCCAATTGGTAAATATCAAAGGATATGAACAGGCAGTTTTCAGATAGAGAAATCAAAACTATCTAAAATCATATGGAAAAATTCTCTAAATCATTATTGATTAGAGAAATGAAAATTAGATATCATCTCAACCTATTAGATTGGTTAAAATGATATGTTATTTAAATCTATAAGAAATATTTGGGACTTCCAGGGCCAAGATGATAAAAGTGAGGAAGGAACCCTCTGAAACTTTCCAAAATTCCTCTCCAAACAACTAGAAAACCATCTCGGAAGTGATCTAGAAGCAGGAAAATAGCTTTGCCAGCCTAGAAGGAAAGATCTTTCTCCCTGGGGTGGAAGAGGTGTGAGGTCCAGCCTTACCGCAGGAGGCCAGCAGCAGAGATCCAAGCCTGGGGCAATCCATCAGCAAGGCCCTGCCCTCCTACAAACCAGAGGCCTTAGGCAAGTAAGCAGTCTGTGCAAGGCAGCAAAGGCCCCCCTCGGTGACTCCATCCCTGGCACTAGCCACCAGCAAGGTGGAGTAGTGAAGCCCCACTCCAGGGCTGCCCAACAGCAAGACCCAACCCCCAAGTCCTATCAGGAGAGAGATCCTGTTTCCATAGAAACCTAGCAGCAGAGGCTCATCCCTGGGTAGGCTAGCAACAAAATTCCTCTCTAGGGTCAGCCACCAGTTGTTATAAGAGCAACCCCAAAGCTCTGGAGCATGCCTGCAGCAAAACCCCACACCCAGGGAAGGCCAACAGAGAGACCCTACCTCCAGTACAAGCCAGTGAAAGCAATTAGGTAAGCCCTAAAGTTCAGTGAAAGCCAGTAGTAAAAGCCTGAGCTCCAACACAAAAAGCTTGGGAAAATGAAGGACTAGAACCCAAATCTCACATAAAAGCAGCAAGTCACAAAAAATACAATAAATGAGCAAAAAACGAAAATAAAAACAAGGAAAGAGCTTGGTTATAGAAAGTTACTACAGTGACAGGGAAATCAAGGCATAAACTTAGAAGAGGACAACAGTGTCAAAATGGCTACATGTGAAGCCTCAAAGAAAAATGTAATTTGGCCTCAGACCCAAAAAAGAATTCTGGAAGAACTTAAAAAGGATTTTAAAAAGTGAATTACAGAAGTAGAAGAAAAGAAGTGAAAGTAATGTAAGAGAATCAATGAAAAAGAATTAATAGCATGAGAAAAAATATACAAAAAATTACAAGAAAAATACTCTCTAAAAATAGAATTGACCAAATGGGAAAGAAAGTATAAAAGCCTACAGAAGAAACTAATTCCTTAAAAATTAGAACTGAGGGAGGTGGAGCCAAGATGGGGAACTGCAGACAGTGTTCTCTGTGAGCTCCTGAGACCTTCCCTCAGACCCAGACAAATTGAGCCTCTGAACTGGTTCTGGAGTGAGGGTGCCACCAAACACTTGGAGTACAACGCACTTCTTATCAAAAATCTATTTTGAAAGAACTTCTGAGGTCAGTTTCAAACGGGCAGGGGATCGAGCAGCTTCCAGCGCTCAGACGCCAGGATGCAGCTGGGGTGCAAGTCCGGGGCTGGGACGGAGCAGAGGATTTTAGGCACCCAGTAAGTCCCTGGGAGATGCTTGGGCCACTTTGCTCTGCTTGCGGGCAGGTGCTTTGGCAGGTCTACCTTTGATAAAGGGTGGATTGAGAGCCGCTGAAAGCTGCTCCTAATGCAGCTCTAGCTGACCAGCCCCAGACTGGAAGTCAACTCAGCAAACTGCCCCAGGGCAAATTGAAATGGCGCAGAATTCCCTGCTATGAATTAGACCTCAAAATCATGAGCAAGAAGCAGAAGAGAGCTCTCACCATAGACAGCTTTTACGGAGAGAAAGTAGGGCAGACCTCAGATCCTGAGGTTCTGAAAACAATCCCAGAGGAAGTCACAAAGGCGGACCTGAGCTAGTCCCCCTTTTCAGAAGGCTTACCTGCAAGATTGCATAAAGAATCTCAAAAGAGAGCTAGAAGAAGATTGGGGAAATAAATTGAGATCAGTACAAGAAGAAAATAACGCTCTGCAACAGAGATGTGAAAAACTGGAAAACAAGACTGGTGAATTGGAAAAAGACAATAATTCACTGAAAAATTAGAACTGAACAAGTGGAAGCTAATCTTTCTATAAGACATCAAGATACAATAAAAAAAATTTTAAAAAGTAAAAAAAAAGAAAATATAAAATTTCTCATTGGGAAAACATTTGCTCTAGAAAGGAAAGATGATACAAGAATTCTGGGGCTATGAGAAAGAAAGAA